>JAQIUQ010002223.1:222500-335000 GCA_030378365.1 Hybognathus amarus
CATTTGCACTCGTACTGTAACACATGGCATACAAGCAAAGACACGGCTCTCAAATTTTATTTAATCAAGACATTAAATAATATTAAAATAAAAAAGGCAAATCTGTTATTGCTTTTATTATGTTAAATTGCACCATGTGCACCATTCAGAATTAAATGGAAAATGCTAATTCTATTACAGCTCAATTCCTGGATTTGAAATGAGCTTCGAACCAGAATTTTTGAGGAAATGCATGTCATTGCTGTGTAAAATTAAAAGTAAAATAATAATAAAAAACAACTTAAAAAAAATTAATTGCATTTTAAAATTTTTTAAATGTAAAAATTAGGGCTGGGCAACAGATTACATAATCGCATTCAAAATAAAAGTTTGTGTGTTTACGCAATATATGTGTGTGTATAATTATCTTGTATATATAAATACACACACATGTATGTATATATTTAAGAAAAATTTGCATGTATATACTTTATGTATATTTATACATAATTAATATTATGTGTATGAATAAATATTTGATATATTAAGATAACATTTTTCTCAAAGGGGGAGTTGACTGCGATTTCACTTTTTGATTTTAAATAGTGTGTAATGTTGCTGTTGGTGCATGAACAGTATCTGCAAAGTTGCAGCGCTGAAAGTTCAGTGTAAGCAGAGATATCGTCTTTTAAAAATCAGGAAGTAAAATTGCCAACAAAAACGACTCGTTTGGGACTACAGCTGGGTTATGGTACGTCACTAACCTACACATTTGCATCAACCCCTCCCTCCGGAATATGCAGAAAATTTCTGAGGCTCGTCGAGTGTGTTGTTCACGCAGCTGTCAGGTCTTCTGTGTTCGGGCTTCCCATGGATGCTATACTTCCTCAACAATGGATACAATTTATGTTTGATTATATTCCTGAAAATGACGATCGTAATCTAGCGAGTTCAGACACCGGATTCAACAAGAAACTGTTACTAAAACATGAAGCAGTTCCGACTTTAAAACAAGAGGCAGCAGTTGTTGGGCCACAATCTGTAAGTAGGCTAAGACTTCATCATTTTAAATGTATTTGCATGTATAATTCAAGACGTAGCCTTATTGTGTTTTATTTTTTTCAAATGCCAGGCTTTATAGCCACTACTAGTTAGCCTATGCTATTTTGTGTATACGACAAATGCGTACAAACATTATGGACCTGAGTTTTCTATAAGTACTAATGTTTTAAACGTATTTGTTCATGTATATATGCTTTATGACGTTATTTTCGATTTTAACAAGAACGTAAACATGCCAACGCTGTTTGAGTATAACATTAGTAGCCAGTCAGTTGCTATTGTTGCCAGTCAGATGCTATTGTGTAAAACAAACGTGTATAAAGTTAAAAAATGTAGCAAATTATCATTCAGAAACGTTTCAGTAAGAGCCGTGTGTGGTGAGGTTCTGCTTGACTCTCTTCATCGCGGCTTTCTCGGTCTGATTCTGCCTGAAACTGATACTGCAGTTCAACACATATTTACATCAGGACCGAGCTCATGACATTGCGCTTTCGCCCGTAAAGGTAATAGCCGCGTTAATCTTCCGGACAACGCAGAGCGACAGTTTAGCCAATCACAACACACCGGGCCAAACTAACCAATCTGAGCTCACGACGTGTTTCTGATGGAGTGTTTTCATAAACTCAGGAACTCAACCGCTCGTTCAGGGGACAGAAGGAGAGTGCGGCTGACAATAAAGGTGAAGTTGAAAAAGTTGAAAAATAAAGGTGAAAAATAAGACTTTTAAAAAAAGAAAAAACACGAATACATGTTATATTGCACCCCATAAACACAATCATGCAAAGAAAAAAAGCAGTCAAATCCCCCCCTTTAAATACATACATGCATGTGTGTGTAATTATACTTATTTTTACTTATTACTAAAGACTTTACGTATTTACCTATTACTAAAGACTTTACTTATTTACTTATTAATAAATGTTTTTTTTATAATTATACACACTACGCACACTTATATTATGTAAACACAAACTTTTATTTGGATGCGATTAATCGTGATTAATCGATTGCCCAGCCCTAGTAGAAATGTAATTTATCATGCACACAAAAACATTTGTATTTCATTTGTAATAATAAATATTAAATTGAATTTAAACGATGGACACCAATGTCACCAAATCATGCACAGACAACAGACATATCGAGGTAGAGGGCCTAACTGTTGTAAAATATTCTTTTATATTGTGCAATCAATAGATTAAAATTGCAATGTCAATTGTTTACCCCAGATTATTTATCAGATAACTGTGGAGGATATTTTGTGGCAAAATTAAAAAAAAAGTTTTATGTTTTGTCAAATAAGATTTTTTTTGGCTTTGTTAACTGGTTTTCAAATTATAAATAATTTTGACACACAAAAATATTATTGATCTGCCTGCATTGAAACCATTATATGAGATCTGAACTGAGCTGGAACTACGACATCACATATCTCCAGAGCGGAGATTAAACTAAATGAACTAAATTAATAACTTTTTACAACAAAAATGAACCATTACTGAACTTTCTTAAGCTGGACTATGCACACTATTTTCACTATTTTTTAGGCTACATTATTTTCCTTGTTATCAATGTAAAGCTGCTTGGAAACAATCTGTACTGTAAAAAGCGCTATATAAATATGTTTTAATGGAACTGGAAAAAATTCCTCATTGTGTTGGGTGTCTTTGAATTTTTCTTCCTATCATTCCAATTCAACATCCTGTAGAAAATTCCGTTCAAAGTCTCACATGAACAGAGAGCAAGCGAATTCCTAAATTTGATATTTTGCTTAACCCGCTGGAGCAACTTGATTAATTGAGTATTATACAATCTACATTGTTTGCTTCCAAGACGAGTATATGAGAGAAAACAGACGGTAATGTTAGGATGGTGAGATTTTATTGGAGTAAAGTTTAGCCGCAGTGCTCTAGAAGTTAAAGTGGAAGACGGGAGACTTGGCCAAGCCAGCGAGGATTGATTTATAGCAGTGAAGCCGACAACATGGCCAGTTTCTTCTCCAGCAGGACGGGAACGGCGATCTGCAACAAGCCTGCATAAATCACACCCCAAACAGGGAGCAGCTGTCTTCAAGAGCGCACACCCCTGGGTCACTGACCCACATTACACCCGGTTCAGCCCGAGCTCACGCTAACACTTATTGACAGGAAGAAAATTTCACAATGTTTTATTAGATAATAATAATGTGATTAAACACCCGAATGACCGCGCTTGCGTCTCCTCTTGGTTTGCCCTTCCATCAGTGTCAATTTAAAGAGAACCTATTATGCCCTTTTTCATTGCTCTCTTGATTTTGTTTTTGGCCTCTATAAGAATAGGCATTTCATGTTTGAATGTGCAAAAGATACATTGGTTTTTCACATATTTGTTACAGTTGCAGCCCCTCTCTTCCAACTCTGTCAGTAACGCTCTCGATGTGTTTCCCGCACAGCGACGTAACTCACTACTGAAATACCATAGTGCGATAGCCTAGAAATCTAGCGGCAGAGTTGTGACGGTTCTGCGCCGTGATTTCCATTGGTGATTTCCCTGCTACTTAAAAACAAACAAGACGCAGCTGGCGAACAGCGGTCTTTCGATTCGGCTTTGGCCGCGACTCGGATGACTTGGAGTTAAGAACATATCTTAAGTCATTCTTAAAAAGGAAGATGTGTTCAGAGTTTTGACAACCGTATAAGGCAAAAGTTTAATAAATCAACTTGCTCCGCTGGAGAAAACCCAACGCGTTCTCATCCTTTAGCGTCATATAGAATGTTATATGACAAAACAGCATTATACTACATGCATGGTACCCTTTATCGTTTATATAACACGCGCTGTGATGGTTAGGTTTAGATGTGGGGTAGGGTAGGGTAGTTTCATATTACGCTAAAGGATTTATGACACCTTGAGTTCACGTTTTATATGAACGATAAAGGGTACCATGTGCGTAGTATAGCGCCGTTTTGTCATAAAGCGCTTTATGTGACGCTAAAGGATGAGAACGGGCTTCGAAACCATGGGGAAAATGCATGGGACTCACTCAGCCACAGCCATCATTGCTCTGGTTGGTTCAGCGCTATCCTATGGCGTGCAGAGGGATATTGAAAGACAACCATTTATCCGCCCTTCGGATTGAGGTATGCCAATTGTGAGTTCCCAGACCTAACATCTTGATAGGTCTGGTTTGCCAGGCTAATAGTGCGATGCATTGTTGAAGAAATCAACTAGCTAGTCACGATTGTTTCCTGAAAGCCTTATTGTTGCAAGTTTGTCATTCAACTATGTCGGTTAAAGCCACAGTGTGGAACCTTTGGCCACTAGGGGCGCTCGACCTGTAACTTTCACGTCTGCAGCGTCCCTAGAGGCCACAAGCTCCACAGCAATGTCGCGAATTAAAGTCAACCGGTCAGTCTCCCATGTCTTTAGATTGTGTGTGCTTGCAGTGTTTGAGGCGGGCAGCCTTGCTGCGCTCAATTCCCATATAGCAGTCTGCTGAGAGAGAGCGAGTCGGGTGAACCCCGTGGGGCTTATCATGTCTGTGAGTGAATGTGGGCGCGGGACTGCACTGAAACCACCGTCGACCTGAGCTGACTGTGTGTGTGTTGGTTTATTTTTACAGAAAACCGTGAGACATGTGGTGTGTAGTGTTGTGCGTACTGTACTACTGAGTCGTGGGGCACGTTCACTAAATTTAACGTAACGTGACATTTGACATGAGTGGATTTTATTTGTGCGAGCCCTGCACTGAGGTGGGTTGTGTTCATGTGTAGAAATGAACACTGGGCTGTGGGCATTTTAGTACACTCATAACACCATCGGTTGTGGCCAGAATACCAGAAAATACTACACTGCTTATATGAGTTTATCTGGGTTACCTTGGAAAGGGCATTTGTGTGCAGGCAAGCGTCCGCATCGGTCGAGCACCCTTCCGCTCACGCCAGCGAGCGAACGAAAGCTGGACCAATGTTAATCCTCGCCCTGGCTTTTAATTTGTCACTTGAATAATCACAACCACTAAAAAATATGTTCTACACACTGTAGTATGATTGTGTGTATGATGAATCTGGACGTACTATACTGTACATTCGCCATACTATACTATATTCGCCATTATCACGTGACATGTCATCATTAACATCACTTCAATGACATCACAAATCCTCTCCCGTGGCCTCCTGGGATAGTAAAGTGATGCACATTTCGCCGGTAAGGTCATCCATGTATTCTTTGCCTACGCGTTTATGAGTACTGTAAATTCGGTCATATAGGGGAAGCAGTGGCTCAGTTGTTCATGTTGTCTACAAACCGTGGTTTAAAGGTTGGTGGTTCAATCCCCGGTTCCACCTGATTAAGTGTCGAGGTGTAGGTGAGCAAGACACCTAACCCCAGCTGCTTCCGACGAGCTGGATGGCACCTTGCACGGCTGACACCGCCGTCCGTGAATGGGTGAATGTGAGGCAAAATGTAAAGCGCTTTGGTGGCCATTGGGTCTATGAAAGTTTTCGCCTACTACATAGAAGTTAAGTATGGCATTACGGGGCTTATTATTGGGAGCAGGATCCATGGCTCTACCACTGGAGAAAGCATAACATCCAACTTGGATCATGTTTTGATAACCAATCACATTACAGCCTTGATGTCATTGACAATTCTGGCGACAGAACGCTAAAAGTAATTCAGTGACTTCTCTAATAAAACATTATTATTTTCCAGCTGTAAACTCTAAACGATCCAACAGGAATGTTTAGTGACAGCATACGGAAGATTAGCTGAACAAGCAAATTATGTATAATGTAATTATTTTAAAACTAACAGGTACCTATTCTGTTAATATATTCCAGGCAAAAATTGTACGTCTGTTGTATATTATAGTGATCATCAATTTGGCAAACATATATTCTATGTGCAATTATATATATATATGATATATATAATATATATATATATATATATATGGCTGTATGTAAGCACAGTATGATAAAAATTGAAATCTTAATTTACGTACGATAGATGAATTTATTGGCTTTTCTTACTAGAATACTTAATGTTAAGTCAAAAAAAATTGTTTCTGCTATGATTTTAATTTAGACTGTACCATGTAGTACTTACCTTATCACATTGTATTTTAATGACACTTAAATGTCAGGGCAAATATACCGTGTCATTAAACTTTTTTTTTAAGAGTACCTTTCTCTATAATTACTGTGCAAATAGTGTTGTTTCGTATTTCTACATGGTAAGTATTTGTTACCCCCTTGTTCTGTGTAGTTACACAAGTACCACTTAACAAATACCACTCTAATTTACAGCCCGCTGGATTTACACTTACCCTGTAACTATACAGAACAAGGGGTAATTACATATATTATTTAAAAAAAAAACAAAAAAAACTAAAATAAAAAAAAGATAAAAGAAAGAAAGAAAGATAAAATAAAAAAAGTAAAATTGCACAAAAACATATTTTGCCAGAAATGAGATGATAACTTTTACATACAACAGACGTACAATTTTTGCCTGGAATATATTAACAGAATCAGTTAGTTTTAATAATTACATTATAAATAATTTGCTTGTATATCTGCTTGTTACCCCTTTATTACCCAAAACTTAGCATATTGTTCCCTTATACCTACACAGAAGTACACTATAATTGCAGAAACTTAGACCGTAATTTCGGTTTACATGCGCAGTTGTTTGCGGGTCATAAATAAAGTGCTACCGATTATTTTTCATAATGAAGATGAAGATTATTCATTCTAAAAGAGAGTGCATGCAAACAAAGACACAGTTGGACATGGACACATTTAAAAGCTTCTGAAGAATACCAAGAATGTCTCTGGATCATAAATGTCTATTTAAAAAATGAGGGAAGATCAGCAGCTCCAGAGATGATGATTTAATAAGTTGTAGTGTTGTCTCTCTTGGACCGAGTGGGACTTCTTGGGTTTTACAAGCCCTGCTCTGTTCAAATGTAAACCCTTTACAGGCCTGTGGTACCGTCGAAATCAAAACCAGGAGTGACAGTATTCCTTCTCTCTCATATAAAACAGGATTTATATGGGCTGGAATTCTTCTTTATGCAGTATTTTACTAAAGTAATTGCATGCTCTGCTGAACTCTGCGGAGCTGTGTCAGGGTCCATCTGCATAATGCATCTTAGACCAGCTTTCATCATGTCCGTGTAACTTACATTATTGAGATGTAAAAAATAACCACTGATCCTCGATCAGCACTTGATTAAAGAGTGGTGTAGATGGATGTTTCTGTCTTGAAAAACATAAATTAAACAGTACAAGAAAAGAAAAAGCACACAGATGGTGATCAAACACACACTTTAGTGAATGAATAGCCACATGCCAGTCGTTGATTTATGGTTCAAGTCAAAAGAGCCCACGCCAAACCCTAAAGGAGTAGTTCACTTTTTAAAAAAAACTTTTGCTGATAATTTAGGCTGTATTCACACTAGGAAAGTCTGATATTTCACTTGCTTAGAAGTCAGTTTTCTATACATACATATACATGCACTAACATTTGTCCTGCGAGCGTGAGGTCATAAACAGTGTTTTTCCACGGACTTATTACTAATCTGCTTTTCTTTTGTTTTATATTTAAAGAATTTTATTTGATCATTTTAATTTTATTTATTTTCTTGTGCTTATTATTACTTGTAACACTCACCATCACAGAGCTAAGTTCATCTGGTTCCTTAACTCTCTCAATTCAAATACCTACATTCATATAGATCATTGGGAGAAACACGTATAGAAGGCTTTCAGTCCACAAATCAGCAACATTCACCATGGATTTATGCTAATGTCCTATATTGAAAAATGTTAATATACATACGACACGCAGAAAGACGCGCAACAGTATCGTGTGGCCAGACAGCGCACCGGAATGGAATTCTCTTTTGACGCAGTGCTTTCTTGCAATTGGGTCTGTTCATGTTCACAGTGTCAACGAAACCGTACCAGAGCTCGTTTTGTAAGCCGTACCGAGACCACCTCTTCAGCTGGGTCTCGGTTCGGTTGTTTGGTCCGCACCAGAGTTCGATTGCTGTATTCATACCTGCCCAAAAGGTCAGCACAAAGGGGGAAACGAACTCAGAGTTTCTGATTTCGATTGAACCAGACAAACCAGGTGTGAATACACCCTTACTCACCCCCATGTCATCCAAGATGTCCATCAAAATGACAAATCTTTCTTCAAGTCATTTGGTTACTTCAACGAGAATCGCGAGGGCGAGCCACTGCTCTCGCGAGTCATCATGACTGGTTAGGAGTTCATTTACTGACTCTCTCGAGTCATTCGAGTCATTTCGTTTATTTAAGTGGCTTAAATGTTATAATTTTAAGCCAAATTTCCCCAATCACATCCACCTATGCAATGTTAATCATAATCTGAATTAAGAAATCATAATGTAGTAAAAAATTATTTACAGGGAACATAAATAATCACTTTACCTTCCGAGTCTTACGTTAATTGTCACGTGACATATGCAATGACATAAGTTTATGAATCACATATCTGGGACTAATGTGAGCAGGATGTTGAAAGCGAAATATGGTGGATTGTTGTTATTATGATGATGATAATAATAATATGATGATGATAAGAGCGTGCCAGGAGCGTTCACAGTCGAGGAGACCGACAAAGTAATGTTGAATGGGGGTAAGTTATGTCCTTATAGTTATGCAATATTAGCCTACATTCGTCATACTCATATTCTATTGAGAATATGAGTCTGAGACCGCTCCATTAAGCTTTGATTATGAGGCGTGTCTTAACCGAACCAGGAAAAAACAACAACTCTGCACTCAATTGGATAGTCGGTAGACCTACAACCAATCAGAGCAATGCAGTAAGTCAACTCCTTTGCATAGCGCAGTTTTCAACTACAGAACTTACTTATTTTAGAAGTTAAATAACGAGTGTTGCTTCTTTTACTTACTTCTCCATGAAGTGCGACCAAAGCAGAAACCACAACGACCATAGGCTTTTCATTACGTCCCATCTTCTTAGTGACCATCGGAGCCAGCTGATAAGTTACACTTTTCCCTGAATCATGTGGGAAGGACGGCAAAATATCTTTCCGATCGACAAATGCCTTGATTGCAGTTCTCTGTTTGTCTATTAAAATTAATGCGCTGTCGATTTATTTCACAACAGACGTGACAGCGGAACGTTGATAACGTGATGATTACTTGCAGATCAATCTGTCCATCATCGTATAAAGCCCGCCCTGGCAATTTGATTGGCGCGAACATTGTTTGCCTGATCATAATTACTCCTCAATGGATCGAGTCCAGACCGAACTTCCCGTCCAAAAATGTTGTGGGCGGAGTGCGGGCTGGCATCCAGGCTAATGCAATATACACATTATGCATTATGGCCAAACAGGTCTGATCCGTCATTACTACAATTAGCCTGAATCGAAGTGTATGCGCGTTGTGCAAGCTACATAATGGCCAAGCATGCAGGTTGTTGCTGGTATAATTTGCAAATAGAGGGGAAGCAAAATTGTTGTGGCAGAAGTGCACGCGCCGGTCCTGGCTGTAAACACTTGATGTTGCGAGCGAAATACCGGTGTGAACATGGCTGTAAACGACTTTTGCTTTCAGTTTGAAAAACCCCGGAATGTTCTCCATAACAGAGCGAATTGCATCCCATGTCTTGTTTCCCATTTCTGCGGTCGTTTCAGTTTTCAATTTCTCTAGCCTACAATGTAAATCTCTGCGCTCAGCGTCAACATCATGCCTCTCAGCCCGCCCTCTGTTCGTTGATTGGCCGGCTGTTTCAGGCCGGTGGAAAACTGAAAGATAGGCTGCTATCTCAGACTCACTACAGGAGCGAAATGAAATTAGCGGAAGTAGGAAGTCTGACGTAGTCAGGCTAATAGTTGACCCAAGTGAAAATGAAAATTCTGTCATCATTTACTAAAAAACCTTAAGGCTTATATAAAAAAGCTAATAAAATATGGTAAACGGAAAGCTCAAACGTGCTTGCTTGATGCGTGAGAATCAATGAGAACCAATTTGTTGGTTCTCATACATCATATATCATATGATTTAAGCTCTCATTCGAAGAACAGAAGTAAACAGAAGAGATGAATTAATTTCATCTCTGAATTAAGATGAATTAAGAGATGATTAATTAATTTTGGGTGAATTAATTTTTAAAGTTATTTTCTGACATGGTTAATTGTCCAACAGGTCAATATTGTACGTCCATTTCAGGAATCATTCAGGGTTAGGAATTCATAAAAACCTGAGACCAAAGTATGTGCAATTGTAATAGTGATGATGATGCCTGCATTCGCAAACACGGTAATGAATGGTCTGACTGGCAACCACAACAAGGAGATGAGATGTGGCATGCTGAAGTGGGCTGAAACTGCCTTGGTAATATCAGTTTATAAGCATACGGATTCCATCAACTGTATGACAATCCTGCCCACATCTCTCAGCAGCTTTAGAGGCAGTTAAACCACAGGTCAGTGGGTTCACGCCTCTGTCCAGCCGTGCACAACTGGATTGCAGGTTCCAGTCCATTGGCAGACCAGACTTCCTTCCTCCAGGCCTTATAGCTACGCGAGCTGTATCCTGACAGATGGACTGGGCAATACACACCATACACACAGCTAATTGGCACACAGGAAAAGCCCACACTACTGCTTGCAAGAATATAAACCAGAACCAGAGAAAACGTGTTGTGCTATATTTCGCATATATATCAATAGAGAGTGAATGTGATTTCATCATGTACAATATGCTCCTGGATCATCATCTTTTTTTGATCCTGGAACAACATTAGAATCAACCAATCAGTTTTGACGGACAAGTTAGTTTTTGAGTTTACAGTTTTTGTCAAATTTAGGCTTACAATAGATAACTTTGTTATTTCATATTATATTATGTACTATTTGGGTTTTTGTGTCTTTTTGGCGTTTTTGGGTGAGTTTTCCACGTTTAGTTCAGTTTCCGGTGGTTTCAGTTAGTTTCTATGGTTTTCATTGTTTGATTAATTTGCACACCTGTGGATTGTTTTCATTGATTGGTTTGTTTGGTCTATTTAAGGCCCTGTTTACACGAGAGCGCTTGCGGGTGAAAGCGTAATAATATTTTATCGGATGTGCCTTTCGTTTACACAGCGACAGCGTTTTGGGCTTAAAACACAATAAAGTGAAACCACCTCCAGAGTGGAAATCTTAAAAGCGCTTCACCACGCGCGTTCCCCGTGTAAAGAGGCAAAAGTCTGCTTGACAGTGAAGGTCTGCCAGGTGTGCGGACTTGGTGTTGTTGTGTGGCAGTGCTCCACATTGCCACCTAGCCACCTGGAGTGCGTACTACATTGAATTTCACACACTTTTGTGTCACCATATGCACTGGATTTCCTACCCAAACGCTTGTCTAAATGCAGAATAAACAGTGATAACGCAACGCCACTTTTGCATTTCTCTTCAGAATACAGTTTTACATTAACCGTTTTCAACTAAAAATGGAAAACAGTATACATTTTGGACACTCATTAACTTCACATGACAACAATGTTCTGCATTTCAAACGCTTGTTTTGAAAATAATACCATTATCGTCTCTGTGTCAACAACAAAAACATTAATTTGTTAAAACGGTGATGCCATGTCAAGCGTATTACATGTTCAGTCTATAGGCGCGCAGTGTTCTCTTTCAAAGTGACATCGCCAACTACTGGCCTGGCATGAAATAATGCCAGTGTTTTTAATCGTTTACATGAATCCATGTGAACGGGGATGATTTTAAAACATTGCTGTCTTTACATAAAAAACACTGAGGAAAAACGTTTCATTTTTTAGGACATTGTTGTGGTGTAAACGTACCCTGTCTGTTCTCTGTAGTTCTTATTGCGTTATGCCTGGTTCAGATTACACCATTTTTTTTGTTACGATAGTCACTGTGTCAGATTACGCAATTTTGACTCTTAAAATCTTGTGTCATGGACAAGACACTGTCAGACATTGTCAGTCTTTAACGGCATGTGATGTCATCAAGAAGGTGAAACTAGCAGCGAGTGACGAACGCAAACGAACGTAAACATACAATAGATGTAATCGGCTAGTGTTGTATTGGCTGTCCTGTGTTCAGAAACTAAAAATAAAAAAGAAAGAAACCCGACAATGGACACGTTCCTGGATTGCTCGAAGAGGACAGTATGGGCTGTCTAATCCTCCAAAGAGAACTTGAGGTAAAATATTGTTTGTTTTAACATTGAGCACCATCGCCTCTCTTTTGTTCCGCCATTTTTGAAAATTGTGTACGGAAAGATTCTGTGCTCCTATTGGTCAACCTCTTACATGTGAACCGTTGTGGACGAACCGTTAAAGCATCGCAGATGCGACGGTTGTCGCCCACTATGACACACTATACGAGATGATACAATCGAATCTTGCGTCTCGAAGCCCGTTGTTGTTTATGAATCCTACAACACCCTGATGTCAAACGGGTTCGTGCCAAAATTGGGCTAAAATCATGTAATCTGAACACTTCATTACTCAGGGTTCCAGACTGCGACCAAATTGGTCACATATGCAACCATTTTTTGAGAATGTGCGAGTTAATTTTATGTGGTCGCATATGTGCGAGTGGACGCTCGTGCGACAGAGCGCCGTTATTAGCTGCTGCAGTCCGCAACTTATGTTCAAAATGAACGAGTAGGCTACATCATGAATCCATTTTCCAAACCGTGTTTTTGACTTATCCTGAATCACTAATATTCGGACTATTATATCCCGGGGTTGACTCGGATGCGGAGTTGCCCAGTGCCTGCTTGACTCGCCATAGACATTAATGGAGAGAAGTAGCTCCGGCTACAGTGTTCTTCCACAAGACACGCGCAGTTTATTTATTGACAGACGTAGACATCACGCGCATTGCACACTGATGGTAGAACGCGCGCAGATTAGGAATTACGAAGGCATACAAAAAAGAAAATGTCTACACAAACAGTGTGCCCCTTCTTACCTTCTTTTCAGCGCTTAGATGAGAGTAATCGCTCTAACTGAGTATAAGGAGTGTGAGATTTCTGATTTTTGCTATACAACTATAAACTTTGATTACGAAAAATCTGTATTAGCTTATTATAATACTCTAATCTTTTAAAATGTAATGCATTTGAATGTTTAATGATTTTTAAAAGATAGAAGATGATGCTGTAAAATACTTAAAATAACAGATTGTCCAAAATCCATGAAAATCCAGAAATTTGGCAATGATAATTAATATATTACAGGTGTTTATGCTGCAACCAGAAAGCCTTTGCTAGCTTTGGTCCATTAAAACTACTATTCATCAGTATGCATTGATGAATCCCATGGCATGTAGCAAAAAAAAAAAAACTATTATTTAGAACAATTTTGGGTGAACAGATGATTCCCCTAAAAGAAAATAAGTATGCATACAAATAAGATGGAAAACAGTATATTTATGAAGGGTATTGAGGTCACATAATGGAGCATCAGTGTCTGGTCTTCCTCACATTTGTAGAGTCATTAAGTTATCTGGCTCTCAGCCCTTTTTTGACACGATGAGAGGTATTATCACACACACCTGGGGCAGGACAGTGGTCTCACAGGGGTTTTGCTCCATAGTTCAGGGCTCTGTTCGCTGTAAGGGTAAACAGCATTGACGTCCCATCAGGCTTTGCTCTGGTTATAAAGGGAGTGAGGGGCAAAGAGAGTAGGTGCATTTTTTTTTTCAGCACGTAGGGTCTGTGTAGTGTCCGGTCAGCACATGGAGCTCAGAGACCGAGAGTTAACACACCTGCAGCACTGAGGAGCTCGCTGAAACTTCCCAAACAAGGCTAATCAGGATTTAAAGAAGAAATTAGAAGACATTTTAACTTTTGTGTGTGTGTGTGTTAGTATGTAGCATCACAAAACTAGTTTAAAAGTAATGTAATTATCATATTTACAAGATGCTCATCATTTTAACGTCAACACAAGTTTGTATTTACCCAAAAAAATCCAAAATAAAATAAGATAATTGTGAATATTGATCATTTGTACCCAGACACCAACATAGTCTCAGCCAGATTTGGCCCACATCTGGTACAAGTGGATTCCACATGGACTCTATGTTGCTGTCTTTTATGAAGAATAGTGATAAAGCATGCCCAAAACACTTGTCAATCACTGGTTTATCACTACAACATTCCAATCAACCAATCAGATATCAGATACCAATATATACACTCACCGGCCACTTTATTAGGTACCCCATGCTAGTAACGGGTTGGACCCCTTTTGCCTTCAGAACTGCCTCAATTCTTCGTGGCATAGATTCAACAAGGTGCTGGAAGCATTCCTCAGGGAGTTTGGTCCATATTGACATGATGGCATCACACAGTTGCCGCAGATTTGTCGGCTGCACATCCATGATGCGAATCTTCCGTTCCACCACATCCCAAAGATGCTCTATTGGATTGAGATCTGGTGACTGTGGAGGCCATTTGAGTACAGCGAACTCATTGTTATGTTCAAGAAACCAGTCTGAGATGATTCCAGCTTTATGACATGGCGCATTATCCTGCTGAAAGTAGCCATCAGAAGTTGGGTACATTGTGGTCATAAAGGGATGGACATGGTCAGCAACAATACTCAGGTAGGCTGTGGCGTTGCAACGATGTCTCAATTGGTACCAAGGGGCCCAAAGAGTGCCAAGAAATATTCCCCACACCATGACACCACCACCACCAGCCTGAACCGTTGATACAAGGCAGGATGGATCCATGCTTTCATGTTGTAGACGCCAAATTCTGACCCTACCATCCGAATGTCGCAGCAGAAATCGAGACTCATCAGACCAGGCAACGTTTTTCCAATCTTCTATTGTCCAATTTCGATGAGCTTATGCAAATTGTTCTTAGCTGAAAGGAGTGGCACCCGGTGTGGTCTTCTGCTGCTGTAGCCCATCTGCCTCAAAGTTCGACGCACTGTGCGTTCAGAGATGCTCTTCTGCCCACCTTGGTTGTAACGGGTGGTTATTTGAGTCACTGTTGCCCTTCTATCAGCTCGAACCAGTCTGGCCATTCTCCTCTGACCTCTGGCATCAACAAGGCATTTCCGCCCACAGAACTGCCGCTGACTGGATGTTTTTTCTTTTTCGGACCATTCTCTGTAAACCCTAGAGATGGTTGTGCGTGAAAATCCCAGTAGATTAGCAGTTTCTGAAATACTCAGACCAGCCCTTCTGGCACCAACAATCATGCCACGTTCAAAGTCACTCAAATCACCTTTCTTCCCCATACTGATGCTCTGGTTTGAACTGCAGGAGATTGTCTTGACCATGTCTACATGCCTAAATGCACTGAGTTGCCGCCATGTAATTGGCTGCTTAGAAATTAAGTGTTAACGAGCAGTTGGACAGGTGTACCTAATAAAGTGGCCGGTGAGTGTGTATATATACCAATAAAAAATGTAATATATATATATATATATATATATATATATATATATATATATATATATATATATATATATATATATATATATATATATATATATTATATCGGCTCATATATATATCGGCCGATATATTGGAATGTATATGTAATATTTGTATCGGACATCGGCCTTCAAAATCCTTTATCGGTCGGGCTTTAATTCGGACACGAATGTTGTACCAGGATCAAGAAAATATTACATATCTTACTTGGCAAAATCACAGTTAAACAACAGTCTCTGAAAGTGTAGGCATACTCTCTTCAATGTCACTTAAGTGGCCTTTTATTACAGTAATATTATATTACAGTACTTTCAGTTTTACAGTTTTTTTATATACTGTATTATTAAGATTTAGAGTAGCCTACACTACAAGTGCACATTCATTTAAGTTAAGCATACTTCTTTTTCACAAGGGTAAACACTTGCTGGATGGACTCTCCAACACTGCACACCCAATTATACTCCAGAACTTGCACTAAAACACTAAATCAGTTTATGTAAGATGAAATATTAGTACCTATGTGCTGAATGTGCAATTAATGAGTCATTTATACTATGCCTTCAATAAGGAAAGAGAGCTAAGAAGCTTGTCTTGTTCTGATGGCGAGGTGTGCAGACTGTGAACAGGGTACATTTCCATGCTCTCGCACTCCTTCATCAGTTTGTTTATTTGCACCGAGCCCCAGGAAAGTCCGGCACTGTTGCCCCTCTGACAGCTGGAGGAAGAACAGACACGCGCCGCAGGACGCTGCCCTGCCCGACCCGAAACACTGGAGCCTGGAGGGAGAGAGCCACACCGCTGAGAGAGTAATGGGTGGTTCTTCAAATATGGGCACTTTTTACCACGTGGACTTTTAAAAAATAAACTCCCTGAAAACACACTCTTCACACTCATTATTTAATGAGGTTTATTTCATTTGAGTAAAGTGCACATGAATCAAAGGAGAACACTGTGTTTTTTCTCTAAACTTTAAGGAGCCATTTATTTTGGGTGTATGAATAAAAATAAACTAAAATTCTGTATCGAAATTTATAGGCAAGACAAGTCGTTTGTGGGGAATTACAAACCAAAGCGCATATATTAATGCGCATGTGAATGTTCAGTTTAAAGTCTGTTTAGAGAGAATGGTGTCGTCTTAGCAGCCTCTGATTTAATAACAAATTATCATTTCACCAGAAGTGAATCAATCAAAACTAACTTTAGCTGGAAAACAACATTATTCAAGAACCGCTATAAAACCAAACCTTTGTTACTGACTGTCATCGTCCCACAGGTGGGACGCTTGCCATTATATTTTTAAAACAATAATATCATAGAAAAGACCTTAAGTAATATTGACCAACTATATATCATTTGAAAGCTTGCAATCTCTAGTTTGCATATTTGGTGACTGATTTTCTAAATAAATTACATTGGAGCAGTAATTTATCTACTTGAAACAAGAATATTTCCATACTCCCAAGGCAAGTTCAGACCTTTATTTTGAAATAGTGATCAACATGAAAAATCATGGGAAAAAAAAATGAAAACTCTGTTTGTTTTCATTCCAAGAGTTCTGAAAAAGGTCTGAAAATGTTTTAAAGGTCCCCTGACATGAAATTTTCATTTTCTGAGGTTTTTTAACATTAATATGAGTTCCCCTAGACTGTATTTGGTCCCCTCGTGTCTAGAATTTTTAATCGGTGTAAACCGAGCTTTGGCTATTTTTATCTTCTCTGCATCCATCGTCATTTCAGACGCTCTGATCTAGAATTTCTCCCGATAGGGGAATGCGGAGTTGACGTCACGCCATGTTGCATTATGGGTCCGCCGATATTACAGGATCGCGCCCAATACCGCTGTATTTAAATGCATGTTTTGGAGGCTGTGTTTGGATTTTCTGTCGAGATTGTAATAAACGTCGATATGGTTGTTCAGTTCAACTGCCATAGCATGTCACACGATCGTTCAAGTGAGGAAACCGAACAACGGAATACGTTTTTTCACCTTTCTTTCTTGGAAATAACAATAAGGGAAGCAGGTCGAGGAGCTGACGAGAAGAAGCCGGATCGCGTAGGGGATGAGGAAGTAATGAGGAAAAACGCAATAATGAGGAAAAACTTTACTTAATGTCCTCCACAGCATACTATGTTTGTTAAAAGTTGTAAAAAGCAAGAGGTTGTGTATTGTATATTCATAGATGACTAACAGTTAGGAGGATAGTTGACTTTGTGGTTCAAGTTCTTGTTAGCAGATGATAAAGCTAGGACACATTGCATGAATCAAATTATATTTATTTTGTTTTCAATTAACAATTTGCTTTGATATTCTGTACAACTCTTTACATGCCTTTCTTTAAAACGTTTGTGAATCATGTTTTATATAACTGCTTAATAAATACATTAAGTGACTTCTCTGTTTCTGTACTGATTGCATCTCAAAGACCCTTTAAGTACACATAAATGGCAAAGATACATCAAACTATTTTAAAATAAACTACCAAATACCCTCATTTTTACACGTGTCATCAACATTAAAAGTATGACAATAAGGCACAGTTGTATTTAACAAGTTACCACATCTTGTGGCATTATAAAGTAATGTACATTGTTTTTCTTGCACAACCTATGAAAACTCAACATATAGACTGAAAATAGCAAGTTAACATTAACTATGAGAGCTACTTTTCAGGTAAAATAGCTTGAACTTTATGTACAATAGTAACGTTAATCAACTTAGCATAGGCTTCGAACACCAAAACTAAATCAGATGTATCAACGTTGTTTATCGCGGATAGTTTGTCCAAATTACGTTTTTTTTGGCAGTGGCATTTAGTTTATCCTGGTAGGGTCCCTTCTCTCTTTCTTTAAACATCTCCATTTCTTCCGTTCTTCTTCAAATTTGCCTCGTTTTAGCCAAACACCTACTATTATCCCGAAGGTAAACAAAGATCGTGCCTGTAAAGATGGCGCCCACGTCCCATAATGCAACACGGCGTGACGTACCTCCGCATTCCCTATATCGTCATATGGGGGAAAAGTTACTCTTCTCTTGCTTTGCCCGCCCAGAGACCGACCATGAGAAAACGAGCTGAGCATGACGTACGAACACGCGCAGGCGCGGTTTTATTTTTTCCTCGAGAAATATCATGGCTTGCAAACGAGCGAAGCATGGCAGATGCTCAGTGTTCGGATGTACAAATGAACACGAAAGTATTTTTTAGTTCCTTCATCCGCGCCTCTGAAGAAACAATGGGTTAATTTTATTTTCTCTGGAAATGCGCCGACTCAACTCCCAAAGTTTTGTATGGTCCAACAGGCAGGAGACAGGTTAGTTAATCTTTCTCTCAAAATCGTTTGATACTGTTTATCAGACTATTATCAACTTCACATCGTTTCTTTGAGTAGGATGAAAATAATCTTATTTAAGGAAAGTGTTTAGCAGGATTGATATTCTAACGGTAAGCTCGCGCTGCTTTGTTTACGTTATGTGTATCTGCAGCGTCTGTTTTCCTTTTTGAATGACGAATACAGACTAATATATCTCCAGAAATAGACAGTTGGCTTATTAAACGCAGGCGCAGAAAGCACATTATAGCTGACAGTCAGCACGCGCTGCTTTGTTTACGTTATGTGTATCTGCAGCCGGCAGCGTCTGTTTTCCTTTTTGAATGACGAATATAGACTAATCTGCAGAAATAGACAGTTTCCTCATTAAGTGCAGGCGCAGAATCCACATTAGGTAGGTATGTGGACAAAAAATTAAAATTCAACAAATAGACAAATGGATAGCATGTGTGGAAAGACCTGGGTACCCTGAGCGCCTATTATTGTCTCATCTCTAAGGTGAAAACAATAGAATTTAGTGTGACCGAAAACAAGTTGTTTTTTTCACAAAAATGCTCATAACTTCCTCAATATTCAAGATATCTTAATGAAATTTTCTGTGGAGATGGGTTTCATATAGTTATTTGGATCTAACGTGGGTTTCATGTTTATTTGGATCTAATCAACTTGATTTTAACACACATAAAGGCTGATTTGGCCTATCTTTTATGGTATTTTTCTGACGAGCAGTTGTTGAAAATACAAATAATTGAATGGAAAACAACGATCCAAGGAAAATTAAATATCCTTAATTTAAAAGATGGATTTTGGTTGATTCATGCTATTTCCAGTTATGTAAGAATATAGAGTTAACAATACTAACGCTGGTGGAGGAAAGAAAGTGGAGGAGACCACACAAAAGTTGAGTGTAGCCTACACAACGCGCTGCATTTTGACAGCTTTTCTACAGGTAACGTTCAGTGTCGGTAGTCATAAAAAAGAGGGGAGTTTAAATGGCCACAAAATTTTGTACAGCACATGTTTGTGACATATGTTCTTCATGTCTACCTTCCTCTGAAAAGTGTCCAAAGTGGGTAAAAATAATTTCTTGACAGTTGAATTAATCTGTATTGTTTGAAATCACCTTTCAGGAGGAAAATGCAGCCTGACTAGAAAAAATTTAAAACAAATGTGCAGTCGAAACCCCTAATGATGTGATTGGCTAAAAATAATCAAGGATTCCCACAGCGAGTCAATGAAAACAGCGCATTAGGAGACCCGCTCAAAATGAGTCGGGAAAATCCGGCACAGAGATTTGGAACACAATGGCGGCCGCTATTTATTGATATGTCCACATACCTACATTAGGCTATGGAGCGGACGATAAAGCTTCGGGCTTTAGAGAAAACAGAAACTGCGTTACATTGCACACCGAAGCTCTTATACTGTATGTAGCCTTCATCGTCGTGTCTGCATTGGTGAAAGCAGAGAGTGCAGAAACTGCGTTATACAATAAGATCTTCATTCTCGCGAATCGACAGACTGTCATCTGCTGCTCAATCTCATCACTGCAACATTTTATGTGATGAGAATCTAAATACTTCAGAAACTTCTCACGAATCAGAAAATCTCGATATCTGTAATAGTAAAAACGTATAATAGCTGTAGTAAAACGTATCCAAGAGAGTTTCACATGTAATCTGTAGCTATTTCATATGCAAGCATGTCAGCCAATCACAGCAGTGGGCGGTTACATTGAATCCCACAGCAGACACGCCCCTTCAAAAAGAGCGTTCTAAGCAGAGACTAAAATCAGGCTAGGAAAAATGCCTTTTATTTCTAAATTATGACTATTTTTGATCTAAAAAAACATATTTATTAACATTATAAGGGCAACCCAGGAAACATTATAAAATAATACAAAAAACCCATGTCAGGGGACCTTTAAATATATAAAAAATATTATATATTCACTATTTGTGATGTGGCAGGAAGCTATAACGCACATGTGTGTTCTTTGTATGCGTTTCTAGAGGTGGAATTCATATCAAAATCTGCCAAACTTTCCATACTACTTCTGAATAGGATGTCTACTTCATAAATTCATAAAGTATGAAAATTGTGGAAATAATGGTTCAGATCACTCAAAACACACATGGAAATGGAGGCGCCCTTATTTGGGCAGTAATGGAGTCTGGTTGTGCCCTAGTGAAAAAGTTTGGTACTGCGCCCAAGCAAAATCTTCCTGAAAGCTCTTTTTTGAGATATCAACCTAAAATTTTAAACACAACTTGTTCAGATTTTTGTTTTGATTTTTCTGCAGTTTTAGAGTAGCCCAGCCAGGTTTTAAAATATATATATATATATATATATATATATATATATATATAAATATATATATATATATATATAATATAAAAATGAATAATTTTTTTTTTACTTTGTACATTTCCATAAACTCAAACTTCTTTAAAATGAGACCAATCTTATGTCTATATTCCAAAGCATTCTTGAATTACAACCATTTAAATTCAAAATGTTTATTTCCATGTCTATTAAAAAAAAAAAAAAAAATTGGAATATGCCTAATATCGGCCTGCCAAAAAATCGGTCTGGCTCTAGTCCAAATGTTTAGTTCTAAGTAACCTTATCCCAACCCCTAACTTATAACATCCTTAAAATCAGAGAGAAATGAGGTGAATAACACTGATGTATAAACCTCAGATCTGATTGGTTGATTGGAATGTTGTAGTGATAAACCAGTGATTGACAAGTGTTTTGGGCATGCTTTATCACTATTCTTCATAAAAGACAGCAACATAGAGTCCGTGTGGAATCCACAGTTAACAGGTTAAATTATATTAAGTTTATCTCTGTAAAGCTGCTTTGAAACGATTTACATTGTTAAAAGCGCTATATAAATGAGGATAACTTGACTGTATGACGATTGTGGAATTGCATTTTAGGAATAAAATAATTGGTTTCTTTGACTTGTTAAGGCTAATTGCATTTCCAGATTTGCTGATTTCCAATGTGATATCATTTTGTAAAAGTCACCACAGGCACGTTTTACCAATGATGAATAGATTCAGAGGACTTTTGTGATATTTTCAGGAAGTACTGTACAAATACTGTAATGTAGGGGGTAGGGCTGGACCAGAATATTCGAATATTCGAATATTCGTTCGGTGGGTTGGTATTCGATTTGAAAATGTGACATTTGAATAATCATTTTTTTTTTATAATTTATTTTTGCACACCTGGCATCCCACTCAAAACGTTCTCATTCGCACTTGAATATGTTTTACGGTATAAAATCTGGTGAAATAATACTTAACATAAAACTTCCTTATAGCTAATTTATAAATATATTTGCTTCTTCTTGGACTACTAAAAGTGTTCCTGCATCGGGAGTATTCTCTGGCTAGAGTGCAGAGCAGCGCAGAAAACAGCGGAGTTTGTGTGGACAGAAGTGCATGCCTGCAATTGTACATATTTTGGGTTAAGCTGCATTGCTTTGACATTGTGGAAAATAGAATAATAGAAAGGAAATGTATTATCCTTTTTATCCGTTACTATCAATCTAAATGAATCTACTGCGAGACTTTGAGATTTTACTGGGACCTCACGTCACAATTTCAATTAATTGGAATGTTGTATTACTTGGCCCGCCCTGCCCGCCGATCCGCACATCACTATCGGCAAATGGTCACTATGGTTAGAGAATGGACACGGGAACCCGCAACAGAACGGTTACGATGGGAAAAGGGTATCTGAGCATTTGTTTGAGTTTTGTCGAGAGCCGGAGGCGGCACGAAATTTTATGGACGCGGCCTGTGTGTGTATTTTATATCACTAATGCAGTGTCCGTTCTCGGAGCATATTCCCTGCGCGCGTGGGCCGCTTCTGTATTTAAATCTACCCTACTTTGTCAGTTATTTGTTAGTCAGTTATAAGTTAACAGACTTGTGTCTGTGTGTGTTTTGCAGTGTCCGTTCTCGGAGCATACGTTCTGCTCGTGTGAGGCGCGCGCTTCCCGCTCGTGCTGTTCTGTAGTTTATTAAAAGTTTATTAATTCTGAACGTGTTGCGTCTCGCCTGTCTATATATATTGCACCATATAGAGATTCCGAAGCTTCGAATATTCGATGTTCATTACTACCGAAGCTTCGAAGCTCAAAAAATGGTATTCGGACCAGCCCTAGTAGGGGATAGTACCCTTTCAAAATGTAGGCATTTGTACATTATTTACCCCTAACGTGTACATATTAGTCCCACAATATACATCAGTGACTTTTGAAAGGTCAGCTTTTGTGCCATTTTCTCTTGAGAAGTGTCACGATGTGATTTAATGGTTACCAAAACTGTTTGGTTGCAATATTCTTCAAAATAAAATGCGTAGGTTTGAAATGTTGTGAAGGTGAGTGAATAATGACAGAATTGATGACAGAAGCTGATGAAAAAGCAACCTCTGGGCAATGATAATCAGAAATAGCAGTGATTGCTGTGGGGAAAAAAAGCTAAGAATTCAATTTTTACTTACAATAGGTCTGGCAAAATATCCTGAAAATGACATGGACAAAAACCAGACGATGACAAAAGAGGATAAAGATCGAGAGTGAGAGAAAACTAGAAAAATAATGAAAAAGACAACAGGACCCTATAATTAGCTGAGAGATGAAGCAGGTCCTCTGACCCAGACAAGGGCAGACAGTGGGATGTGGTCGCAAACGCTTCAAAGAATCAGACAACTTGAGGACGGTGGCGATGTCCCTCTCAGCTACTGCGAGCACATCATCCAACACTCACTGCGGCTCTGCTTAGAAACAGGCCTTTAAAGATCAGACGGCCCGCAAAGGCCTAGACCATGTGCAGCCATGGAAACGGAGTGTGTGCTCAGAATGAGAAGAGAAACCGCAGCACATGAATCTGATGTTGAGCAAACATGAGGCAGTTAAATATGAATCAAAAATCTAAACAAAATGAATCATTATATTGGATGTGTGCATTCCCGACATGCCCACACACAGCAGAACTACTGTAGTACTGTAATCATAGGAAGTGCCTCTTTGCATTTATTTTTAACTGTATCGTTTTATTTAATATTGCATTTAAAGGGATACTCCACTTTTTTTTTTTTTAGAAATAGGATCATTTTACAACTCCCCCAGAGTTAAACTGTTGAGTTTTACCGTTTTTAAATCCATCAGCCGGTCTACGGTTCTGGCGGTACCACTTTTAGCATAGCTTAGCATACATCATTGAAGTGGACAAGACCATTAGCATTTCTCAAGAAAAAAATTACTAAAGAGATTCTGTATTTTTTTTTATATTTAAAACTTGACTCTTCTGTAGTTACATCGTGCTCTAAGACGGAAAATGTAAAGTTGCAATTTCCTGGCTGATATGGCTAGGAGCTATACTCTCATTCCTGCGTAAAAATCAAGAAACTTCACTGCCATACCATGCAGCGTAAAAAAGCCAAGTTCACACTACAGGATTTTAAGCCCGATTTGCAAATTGTTGAGCTCGCCGACAGGTCAGGGTGTTATCGCGTGCAAATCGTGGGGATTAGCGGACGATGAACGCTTGCCAATCTGTTAGAATGAAAGAGCCAACAATGCAGCAAAAACACTCGCAGACGTGTCGCCGAGCCCAGAAAAATATCTAGATATCATGCTAGATATCTAGAGCCGTTACGCGACTCAACCTCAGTGATCCAATCAGTCAGCCAATCAGTAGCAACGCATGGGTTGAGGACACCTGGGGCTCGTTCTTCGTATGTTGCTAAAACATCCGAGATCAAATGAGACATCTAAGATGATATCATCGTGCTAATCATGATCCGGCTAATTGGGTTCTTCGAACACACCTGTTGTTTATGATTAGTATCGCTGGATTGAGTTATCTGAGATAACTGCGCGTTCTTGCGTTGGTTTAAAAGGGGACATGTATCGATAGCAGAACCAGTGATCAGCAACGCTGCTATTGGCTGTTCAGCATGGCCAAAGAACACGCCCAGTTTTTCTCCCAAGCAGAACAAGAGATTTTAATGGAAGGTTATGCTGAATTTCAGTCTTTAATTAAAACGCCAGGAACACCTCAAGTGTGCAAAAGCCAGGAGAGAGTGCTGGCAAAAGTAGAAGACAAATGAAATGCGTTTGTGGTGGTCATGTTAGATGTTTTAATAACTTTAATGTTTTAATAATGTTATTATTATTTTATTTTTATTTTCATAATTTCATTGTAATTTTGAGTCACCACACTATAATAATGGACATGGTGAAAGTGAAGTACAAAAATATTCTACTATTAATATTAATATCTAATAGCCTATTCTAAATATTCTACTGGTAATTTTACTCACCCTGGCAGAAGAGCTGACCCTTGGGTTAATGTGAATTGGCCTGTTGTGAAGGGCATCCCTGGGTTCAGCTCTTCCAGACCCACATCAGGGACCAGTAGCAGCAACACCTTCATTACTGGGAAATGAGACTTAAATTATCTTTGTACACTGTGACATAATTTGTTGCTGCATTAAATTAAGTAGGCCTATAATCCAAATTGGCTGGTTTAGTCATTTCAACTGTCAAATCTTGAGTAATGATACATTACTTTGTCTTGTGAAAGTAAAAACTGATAAACTTATGTTGATGTAAAAGATGTTGCCATGAGTTATTAATCACATTGCACTGGAGAGTGAATAAAACTTCTCAGATGACTGTCCTTTGGAGGAAGTACTTTAATTTAATTGATGGCTTTAATTGATTTCTACTTGTGCCTATGCCTATTATTTCTGACAGGAGTCCACATGTACAGAAAGGCCTACAGAAGAGTGTGCACACAGCAGTGATACAGGGTGGGCAGTGTAGAGACAACTTTTCCTTTTTATTTGTTGCATGAGGCATGTATGACACAAACGACACAGGGTGAAATTTGTTCCCTATGAGTCTTCGGTAACACTTTACAATACGTGTGCACTAATATGCATTAATTCATGCTTAACTAATGCACAGATAATCACGAGTTAATGTATAACTAATGAAGAACTAAACCATTAATTAATGATTACTGCATCAGCAACTAATAAAGAGTCTATATGATTAATACATTAAGTAATACATGAATTGCTATTAATTCACTGTGTCATTGTGTATTAATTCCTTAATAACTTATTTTATTAACTAATAGTGTAAATTAATGTGTTAATTACCACAATTAGTCATAGCTATGCACTTCAACTTCCAGTTGTCTGCCTTAATTAATCATTAGCTAATGATTTGCAAAGGTATCATTATGTTATGACTTTACTTGTTGAGGCACATCATTATTAACTAGTCATTTAGTAATTGTAGTAATTTGCACATGAATTTGCATTAACAATTAATTAATTAACCATGCATTAATGCATATTAGTGTACCTGTCATATTATCTGGAAGTTGAAATACAAGGCTTTGGCTCATTCTGGTAATTAACATATTAATTAACACTATTAGTTAAAAAAATGAGTTATTATGGAATTAATCCACAATTACATATTTAATTAATAACAATTCATGTATGAACTAATACATTAACCTTACATACTCTTAATTAGTTCATAATGTGGTAATCATTAATGAATAGCTTAGATAATCATTAGTTATACATTAATTCAGTATTATCTGTGCATTAGTTAAGCATGAATTAATGCTTATTAGTGCACACGTATTGTAAAGTGTTACCAGGAGTCTTCAACAGAAAATAGAGTATTTTGAAAAAACAAAAATCAGGGGGAGAAATAGAACTTGACTAAGAAAAAAATTGCACCAGAAATAGAGTTGCTTCAAAACTTCAGAGTGAAAATACACTTTCGCACAGAGTATTGCTGACCTTGCATAATATATCTTATTAAAAGATGACTAGAATAACTGGCTTTTCTTTACAAAGAAATATTGAAATAAAACTCTAAGCAAATAGAGTTTTGCAAAATTTTCTTGTCTTTTATTTTAAGACAAGTGTAACTCGTGTAGTGAGTAACCTCCTGTTGTGGATCAATCACGTTGTGTTGTGTGGTGTGAACAGCTAAACAACTTGAACACTCCTGATTTCACTGAGAGCAAGTCATGTAGTGTGAACCGCACAGTTCAGCCCGATGTTTTAAAATCATGTAGTGTGAACAAGGCTTAATTTGCCAACTGAAACTACACAAACTTAGTCCCGGTCACAGTCCGGGGGCTATTTTCAGGCGCTGTGTTATATCATTACGCCTGCTGCACTCATGGTACGGTGGTAAAGTTTGATTATTACGCAGGAATGAGAGTATAGCTCCTAGCCATATCAGCCTAGAAAATCACAACTTTACATTTTCCGTCAGTCTTAGTGCACAATGTAACTACAGAAGAGTCAAGTTTTAAATCAAAAAAATATCAAAACTCTTTGGTCTTTTTTTTCTTTTGAGAAATGCTAATAGTCTTGTCCACTTCAATAATGTATGCTAAGCTATGCTAAAAGTGGTACCGCTAGAACCGGAGATCGGCTGAATGGATTCAAAAACGGTAAAACTCAACAGTTTAACTCCGGGGGTGCTGTAAAATTAGCATATTTCCTTAAAAAGTGGAGTATCTCTTTAAATGTAATATATTTTAATTGCAACAAATGTGTAATTGCAAACGAAGAGTTCAGATGCAAAAGCCTCTAAGTGCCATTTGAAATTTTCTTCTAAAATGATCATTTTTATCAAGCTTGTATATTTAAGTTCAGTCATTTCACTTAAATGGCAATGAAGATTACCTATTAATTGTCATTTAAGTGAAATTACTGAACTTAAATATACAAGCTTGATAAAAATGGTCATTTTAGAAGAAAATTTCAAATGGCATTTAGAGGCTTTTGCATCTGAACTCTTCAAGTATATTTAATATAAATATTTTTTTTTCCGCAGATAAAAGAATGTCATGAGGGAGAGTAAACGAAACGATACTTTAGAAATAGGCATCATTTCCTTTAAGCATCATGGGCTGTCATTAGAGGAATTTAAACAAGAACTGACATGGAGGGGTAGAGACAGAGAGGGAGAGAGAGCAAGGCAGAGGTAGGCAGATGTTGTGCTGACTGTGGGGAACGGCATTGTTGCTCATGCCATGCTCGAATACAGAACATCTGTCCAAAATATTCCTGTGCAATGTGGCGTGAAAGAGCGCAAGGAGGGGTAAGAACTAGGTGGGTTAGAAAAATCATGTCAAATACATGTCAAGTACCTTAATCAAGTCCAGGGAGAACCAAATGTGTGAAGAAATGTCCTTTTGTTATTGGACGTAGTCGATAATTCAATTCAAAAACGTTTGGTGAAAAGGCCAAATATACTGTAAGAAGACTTGTATTCCAACTGCTATTGGTATTTTAAATGGGATCTTAGATTGATCTTATGTTATTCATTAAAACCGTGTAGGTTTGAATGTAGTTGGTTTTAAAAATTGATGGTGTTGTTGTATTTTCTTTGCCCAAAGACAATTTTCTACCCCTGTGGGGATAGACAGTGAAGTTTTTGAATTGAATCGAATAATTCATCGATTTATGTAATGCCACACTGACATAGCAGACCACTTCTGAGATTGCCAGTGCCAGAGTTGGTAATCGTATCCCATAATCCCCAGCTATCATGCTGTCCTTGCTGACTATCATGCTTAACAGGTTGTGCTTATTCTTCAGGAAAAGAATAGCTAAACAACACAGTGGATTTGTTACTTAGCACTGCAGAATAAATCATTCCTCAGATGAGAATTTGAGACTATTCTGATAATAATATGGACATGAGCGGTGAGCGTGATTTCACCAATTGCAACATATTCCTGGATTAGCGTCTTTGTTCTATCATTTCCCTCTTATTTTGGAGATAAAATATGGATAGGGTTAGGGGTTGGGACAAGGATAGGACTAAATATTTGGACAGGAATGTTGCTCCACTATCAACAAAATATGTTGACCCAGGAACATGTCTTACTTGGCAAAATCATGGTGATGGAACCGGAACAGGCAACAGATGGCCAATGAGGAAAACCGCAGTCAATTTGACCCTGAAAGCAATTTCTCTGTTCTCTGTGAAATGAGGTCATAATCTAATTTGGCTTTAATCTCCTAATCTGATTCACATCTGCATTTGAAGTTTCATAAACACACTATTGCTGAGTACAGACATGGAGAGAGATGAGGCTTGGATCTTTAGGCCGAAATTCATTAAACAAAGACAAGAATATTACAAGAAGATGATGAAAATCAAAAGGGAAAAGCAGAATACAACTATAACAATGAACAATGAAATAAAGAAAACAAGGGCTATGATTATCTAAATTCAGAATCAGGTGAAGAACATAATCAGAAATGATGGTGACAAATGAAAAGAAACAGGAACAAGGGGACAACAGAACCAAATGAATATCATAATAAGATTATTTGAATAGATGTAAACAAAAACCAGCATTGACAGCTATTAGTATAATATACAATGCAGTAAAATGCCAGAAAAAGGCTCAGTTTACCCTGGATTTGTAATGTCATGGCTCATCAATATTTTTACATTAAAAAAATTTAAGTGGTACTTGCTAAACTTGCTGCCACACTGCTATAATGTTTTGTGGGTTGTTGTAATGGCAGATGCTTTGGTAGTTAAGGCATATGTTTTCTGTCCTATTGCTTAAAGGGATAGCTCACCCAAAAACAAAAATTAGCCTATAATTTACTCACCCTCAAGTCATCCTAGGTGTATTTGACATTCTTCTTTCAGGCGAATACAATCGGAGTTAAAATTTCCTCTTCTCAGCTTTATTATGGCAATGAATGGCCGTTTCTGTTTTGAAGTCCATAAATGTGCATCTATCCATCATAAAAGTGCATTCTGACTTTATATCATGCAATTGCGACTTTATATCTCGCAATTCTGACTTTATATCATGCAATTGCGACTTTATATCTCGCAATTCTGACTTTATATCTCGCAATTCTGACTTTATAACACACAATTGCGACTTTATATCACGCAATTGCAACTTTATATCAATTAATTCTGACTTTATATCACACAATTCTGACTTTATAACACGCAATTCTGACTTTATATCTCGCAATTCTGACTTAATAACACACAATTGCGACTTTATATCAATCAATTCTGACTTTATAACACATAATTTCGACTTTATATCACGCAATTGCGACTTTATATCAATCAATTCTGACTTTACATCAATCAATTCTGACTTTATAACACACAATTGCGACTTTATATCTTGCAATTCTGACTTTAAACACGCAATTCGGACTTTATAACACGCAATTCGAGTTTATATCTCGAAATTCTGACATCTTTTCTCAGAATTGTGAGATATAAACTCAAGCAACTGCGAGTTATCATGCCAATTCTAAGGGGAAACTTTTTCCCCTCAGAAAAGTTTATATCTCACAATTCTGACTTTAGAACACACAATTTCGAATTTATATCACACAATTTAGACTTTATATCAATCAATTCTGACTTTATATCTCGCAATTCTGACTTTTTAACTCAAAATTGCGACTTAATATCAATCAACTCTGACTTTATATCTCGCAATTCTGACTTTATAACACACAATTGTGACTTTATATCATGGAATTCTGACTTTATAACACGCAATTCTGACTTTATAACACACAATTGCAACTTTATATCATGCAATTCTGACTTTATATCAATCAATTCTGACTTTATAACACACAATTGCAACTTTATATCATGCAATTTCTGACTATATCTCGCAGTTGTGAGAAATAAAGTCAGAATTGTGTGATGTAAACTCGCAATTGTGAGAATTTTTTAGAAATGTGAGATAAAAAGTCACAATTACCTTTTTTTATTATGTGGCGGAAACAAGCTTCCATAGGTGTGTGTATGATTATGGTTACTTAAAATGATATGGCAAACAATTCCAGCTTTTACACTTTTATCTTAAAAATAAGGGAGATACATGCAGTATCACTGTTATAGAACAGGACTCATCCAATCATAATTTACAGTCAGAAGTATCCGTTTTATAACGAGAATCATGTGGCCTGAGTCAGACCAACATGAGCTGCCAGAGTTGGAAAGCTCAGGTTGAATTGTAGAGAGGACATGCTTTGTTTCATGGGTTCATGCATTTTTCACAGTCTATGGTTCATGCCCATGTTTGGTCCATTTGGGGCAGGAGAGATAGTGGTATCGGTTCCTAACTTTGATCCTAACTCAACCCATCTGCTGGACAATCATGTATCCAACCCTGCTTATGATGCTGCTAAAAGGCAAAGGATGCTTGAGCATTGCATGTGGGAACAATAACAAGCACGTTGAGATGCTTGCATGCTTGTCTACGTATTCATATATGTACAGGCAGGTGGAGACTGTGAGGCCTGGTTCCTTGATCTTCTTTCAAGTCCTGAATCAATGCTAAAAAACACAGAGAAGCTGATAGAAATGAGATGTTCGGTTTTGTTCACATTCATTTCTATTACTGACCCCAGGGGAATGGGTTATAATGAAACTATTCCATAATTTGTGGTTCAGTATCATTATTTACATTCTCTTTTTTGTCTCATTTTGATTTGAAACAGATTTGTTGCACATTGCCCCGCCCAGGGCAACTAGCGTATAATGCGGTGTGTATGCTTTGACAGTGATGTATGAGTCTCCTGTGTTTAGGGCATATGTCCGTACACACTGCTACATGTGTGAGTCTGCTATACAAAACACACTCTCACATGTGCCGCCTGGAATTCAACACATCACTGTTGAGGTGGCGTTGACAGCAGATTTTCACATTTTTTCATATTCTGTACACGATGGCTATTTCAAAACCTAGTGAACTACCTACATAGGCAGCATTTTAAAGGGAAAGTCCAAAATTCTCTCATTATTTACTCACCCATATGCTGTCCCAGATGTATAAGTAAATATATTTCTCAAGTTTGTTTATTAGGGTATTAAGGTTAGCTCGAGCTTTGATACACCCCATTACTAATACTTGGAAGATGAGTATGGTAGCAGGATACCTAAATTAAGTTGTTGGAGTTTGAGAGGTGGAGGGATGCCAGAAGAGCTGATCCAGGATGTGTGTAGAGTGCCTTTTATATGCTCCGGCAGTTAATTGAAAGATTAGTTGGGTTCACTCCTCCTGAACTGACATTTAAAAACCTTTCATGACTCAAAGCGAGTGTCTACTGTGGCTACTCACAAATCCGGTAATCAATTGTACCTTATTACACACACTACTGATCCACTGATTATACGTTGGTTACTCCACTTCATACGTCAGATCACTTCCTTCCTCACTCTTAGGCCCCGTCCACACTACTGCGTTTTCGTTTAAAACAGAGAATTAAAACGAATACGATCTCCGTCCACACCAGTGTTTAATCTGCGTATTAGAATTGTTCTCCGTCCACATTAAAACGACTGAAAACGACATGCGTGCGCCAGTGTAAACAGGAAATGGATTGACTATTCCTCATATTTGATGAAGAAGAAAGTAACGTTCAGCTACTTGCATGCAAAGATTAGAGAATGTCAAAGACCAGAGATTTCTTTTGTGGAGGACATGTGATGGGTGGCTGACGAATCAGGGAAGGACACGTCATGACTGATAACACCCAATCATAGAGCCGAGCGTGAGCCTCTGCGTCATCTTTTCTAAAGTCCTCCGTATTGTCCCGTCTACACTAAAACGCCCTCCGGGAGATTCAAAACGCAAACGGAGCTGTAGCGTTTCTAAACTTCTCTATTTTAGGTCTTCGTTTTTCCGTTTTAGTCTGGACAGGAGGTGCAAACGTAGCAAAAGTTCTCAACAGAGTAGTGCAAGAGTCCATTGTTAGTCACTAGCAGCACACACTCTGTTAGCACCATGTTACTCACGTATGTAGTAGAAACAATGCAACCTCAGCGTCCATTTTCAGGCCTTCCCGCTTAAGTCTCTCCAGTGCTGGAAAACTTTTCTAGTATTAACATGAGTCCTAATCTATTGCCTGATCATATCCCTTCTTTTTTTCTAGTGATATTCCTCAGAGCCTTTCTCTTTTGTAATGTCTCTTTCTCAGCCATCTCTCATTTCTTTAAATCTCCTCTTGCTCAGCTCACTCTCCTCAGCACTCATGAGTGGACACTGATACTGCTGATTGACTCTAAGTTTGAACAACAAAACTTTAACGTAACGTACGCACATTGTGCAGTGTGACATAATCATATTTTGTGCCTATGTTATGCTTCCCAAATATGTAATTTATGAGGCTCCATTTCAGTTAGTATGCTGTCTTATGGCTCGTTTCCACTGAGGGGTACAGTACGGTACAGTACGGGTCGGGTCGGTACACCATGATCCGGCTTGCGTTTCCACTGCCAACAGTACCCCTACGCTGCCTTCACACTGGCAGTTGAAATCAGCTCTGATGTGGCTGCGAACGACCGGAAGTCATTCATTTCCTATGGAGACCGCATGCGAATGGGTCCGAAACGGGTCCGACCAAGTGCGGTGCGAAGAAAATCGTGTCCGTTGGTCATCCGGATACATTAAGAAAACTCGTGCGAAAACTTCGGACGGTTCTCTATCCGACAATTCCAGCGGAAGTTGAGCGTTGCTATGGCACTGATAAACAAACCTGAATTATTAACTTTTAATAAAATAAAAAATGATTTTATAACGATAAGTTGTCATGTCATTTTTATTTTCATGACTTTCTAACGTTTATAAGGGCAGTTAATACAATTAAATTGAAGGTAGACATTGAACTAGAGGGAATGCATTGACGTCACTTTCCCGCCGGAACAACCCCCTCAGCCTGACTGAGTGGCAAAAGATCTGCTTTGTGACTGGATTTAATAGAGGAAACTGCGAAATGCGAATAAAACGAACAATTTTATCAATTTAAACTAAATGTTGGACTCAATATAGAGTTCCTTACAACTAACTAAAGATCCAGTGATCCATGGATATTATTGACATGCAGCCAGGAATCGTGTCGCCTGACATTTATGTTTGCCTGATTTCGACACCGGTGAAATAAAAGCAATATAGACGGTAAACAAAGTAAATTTGCCTGTGAACGCTTTATATAAATACAATATAGGTAGGTCTAAAGCTGGGTGATCACTTATCAGTGTATATATAGCCTATATATATCATCATATCGTCCAGCCATAAAACTTTATAGTTTTTTTTTTTTTTTGGTCAGTGTTTATTAAGAAACATCCAATAATGCAGAATATGCAATGATAAATATTTAATTGATGAGTTGTTAATATATATAACAATACAAAATATATGGGTATGGATTTACAGCTAAATTCAGCATATTGACACAAAATGATAACTGCAAATCCACCTTTCGCTGACTGAGTCCAGTTGTTTCCGTGAATTGAAGCGATCCATTTGCTCCTCTTTCTATAGCAGTCTGTAAAAATATACCTCCGATTTTTTTGTCAAATCTAGTTGTACAGTCAATCGCAAAGCTCTTTCCCACTTTATATGTGTTGTGTTTGTTTTTTGCGGCATTCAAGCTGAAACATATACAGCCGCTCAGTCTTTTTGCCACTCACTGTGAGAAACTGCAGGCACATGACCGACGGTGACGTCACGCGCAGTCCCTCTATTGATCTCTATATCACATTTTTTAGCCGACCTGACATGTCAACGTCCTCAGCAACTTCCTCACGCAGCATAACCCTCATCAGAGAGATCATACAGAACTGACAGAATCAACCTTTAATCTCTCCGCCATTTTTGTTCTACCCGCGTCTGACGCTTTTCACTCTGTTGTACGACGTCTGATGGGAACGTATTGCGTATTACGGAGCTGATTTCATCTGCCAGTGTGAAGGTGGCGTTACTTGATAGGCGTGGTGTTTGCTGGAAAGAAGCGATCAACGTCATTTTCTGAGCGAAGAAAGCGACATAGTAAACAACAATGGATAACAGACAGCAGATATTGTTATTTCTTCTCTGCATGTTTGTCACAAACAAGAGCTGGCTTTAGGCGTTTTTCAATACCAAGTAGCCACACAAAGTCCGACTCAGGAGAATGATCCCAGAGGACGTCGAGTCCAGTAATTCTGCTAATGGAACAGCGCGTGTCTTAAATGCTCTGCTACTCCAGTTATCTCTGTATGTGCATTTTAGGCAACAATAAAACGAAATATGTTATAAAACACCACTCTGCTTCCTTTCGATATCATTTCAATACAAGAACATTATAGCCTATTGATTATATTCACTACATGTAACGTTATATTTATAACAAAACTAAATATAAAACACAACCCTGCCTCTTTTCATTTAAATTAAAAAACATATTCCAGGCAATATGTAATGTAATGTATTGCATATCGCATTGGTACAAATGTTGCAATAAACAACATTACAGATGATCTTGTAATGAAATAACAAAAAATGACAAAACTATATTTTTGTTGAATTTCCGTTTTATCAATAATAGCCATTATAAAAGTATAAGCAAAAGGTGCAAAAAGATATACAGTAAAGCTTTAATAACATAAAGAAACAATTCAGTCAGTCAAATATTGCTAGGCTACTAATTCAGCGCTCAAATATATGAAACTTCACTTAGCCTTTTGCCAAAACTATTGGCCAGGGAACGAATTATAGATTCAGCAGACCAAAGATCACCTGTTAGGTTTATACAAGACGAATTATATCTCATGTTTAACCACTACAGAGACGTCCGAGTCAGCAAACAGAATGACTAGCCGAGGAAAGGCTGTTCCAGGCGGGGCACGAGCGCAGAGTGTCCAGTGATCGCTTGGAATGCATCTCAGTCAAATTATCATAAATCTATAAATAAACCACAGATTTGAGCTTTAAAAACTACTTTCTCGCCTGAAAACTCTTAAAACTACATTTCGTGACACAATACCAGTGGTATTATATTTCAACATATGCTTCTAATGCCCTTGTAGCACGCGCGAGTGACGATACTCTGTCCACCAATCACCGTTCTGCAGTGAGTCTAGCTCCACCTTTTAGTGCTGTACCACTGTGCTAGGCACCCCAACGGAAGGGTACCCAAAAGTGGTACGGTACGGTTTGTCTTTTGGGTACCATTCACAACTTTTGACAGTGGAAACGCAAATAATTACCTAACCGAACTGTACCGCACCGTACCACTCAGTGAAAACGAGCCATAAGATTCCAAGTTAACAGGAGAATCGATGCAGTTCACTAGATTTTTTAAACAGAGCCAATTTGAGCAGCACATGTTAAGACCAACCCTAAGAAAAGAGAGTATATATGGACTCTGAAGCTTCTACATGCTCTCTAGTGGTTGCCATTCAGCAGAGATTGGAAAGGCCACATGAAAGATGTGGCACAGTTGAAACCAGAGAGTTTGGCAGCAGTATGACATCTCAGTACTATCCCACCAGTATTTTTACTAATTACAACCATGTTGTGTTTGAAGACACACTTGACTTCTCTACACTGTGTGTCACAATACCAGATGAGACCAACACACATAACAACTCATATATGGAGTGAAGCCAGCTGAAAAAATATTACAGTTAATGACCCTACACAAAAGCCTGAGGGAGGGACACTTTTCAAAGTTCATAGGAAAGATGAAGCTATTCTTCATTTAATGCTAGAAGCTGTTTGCGGCTTTAATGTTCTGCACTGATCCATTGATTTTGGTTACATGATTTTGAAATGTCTTTTTATTTTGTGCGAGCCGTCAGGAAATCCACAGAGAACAGACACATGACGATGTTACCAAATGCAGTCCTCATAAAACAAGTACAATACTCCATAAGGGACCAGCGTAATTACTTAAATCTGCCACTGAAGTATGTTTACAGGCCTTTCTGGTCAGTTTAGACCCTAAAAATATCAGTGCTGTTTCCAAAAAATTATGAGGATCCCAAACACTGACTCTGATTGATGTCGACAAGCTGCCCAGCAAACACAGAATGTTCCCCTAATGTTCCCTGTATGGTTCCTATTTGGTTAATTTTTTGATAACCAAATAAGAACGTTCCCTGTAGGTTATTTTTAGGTTCCTTAGGTTTCCAGAACATTAAAGCTGCAATACCTAAGATTGCATGTCACTAGAGGGCGCTACATTCAAAAACAACAACAACGGCTTTGCTTGATGACGACGTGGAGGAACGCGGAATGATGGGAACTGTTGTTTTCAACTCCACCGTGGATAAATCAGTCAGACGGGAATCGAAAATTAGTTGTCATGGATGAGGTAAAGTTCGATCTCTATGAATGTTGCGTTCAATGACATGCTTGTTTTTCATTAAACTGAAATAGCCGCAAGAAAAGTCAGGTTTAAAAGTAAATTAGTTATCACAGATGTTACTGTACGAGTCACTGGACGAAGCTATGGTGGAGAGGGTTTGAAGTCAAATTGTTGCTAATGGATCCTGACTTTGCCCTATGCTGCAATATGCATTTAGTTTTACAGAAATCAGCTGCTTGAATGACAATTGCTGATGATATTCGCAGACTCAGCAACGATTGTATTTAATTGTACAGTACAATCATAACATAGAACAGACATTATCTTCCTTTCATGCCATTAAACATAATATTTCTGGCCACAGAGTGATGAGAAGTGCGCGTCCGGTGTACGATACTGGAGTTGTCATAGACGTGGCGTGGCTCTCTCGTCCGGTGTGCGATACTGGAGTTGTCATAGACGTGCGCGCGGCTCTCCGTCGGTGTGCGACCCTCTCAGCCAACAGTTCACATTCCGAGAATAATTGAAAAGAATAATTGTGCACCATTCCATAACAAATACGTGAAACAAGCTGACGTTTGTTGCTCTGATAGACGCTAACGCACAACTACAACTTCCGCATTTGTCCAGGACTACACGTAGTACGAGCGGAAAACCGAGGTAACGCGGATATGACGTGATTGACTGGCGACTCCCAGCTCACCCCTGCTCACACGCCCCGCTTCCTTGGTTAAAATCTCAATTTTCTCGTGGTTTAAACATTGCTTGAAACATTTGGAATATTGTAAGTTATCATCTTAACTAAATATATAACACTGGCCTTGTGATTTTGGGATATTTTAGTGCAAAAATCTTAGGTATTCCACCTTTAAGGGAACGTTCTATTTACGTTAAGAAAACTTCCTGGGAGAACCAATGAGGAACGTTCTGGGAACCAAAAACTAACGTTACTAGAAGCTAAAATTGTTAGCTGGGTGAGAGCCACAAGAAAGATTGTTGAAAGTTCCTGAAAGCCTAAATGCCCATTCACACCAAGGATGATAATTATAGCTAAAACATTCAAGATATAGTTCTAAAAATAATCCTAAATAAAAAAATGTACAGAAAATGTATGAAAAATTCTATTTAAAAAAAAAAACAGTTATAGGCCTACTTGTTACTTTTTGAAATGTTCCCATAATGTTTTCAAAATGCATAAAACTTTTCACATAACCAAGAAAAAAAAGTGAAAACATTTAAACAACTGGATGTTTAGAGAATATTCAAAAAAAAAATTCTAACTTAATGAGAACATTAGAAAAAAAAATTAGAACATATTTTCCTGGAATTGTCACTCTGGTTAAGACTTAATCACATTAGCATTCCATGCTAGCATCCAAAACAAAACATTTGCCATTGTTTTTGGTGTATTAAATGAAAATTTAGCTCGGAATCACATTTGCAGGACCATGAGGGACGTAAGAAAAAGCTTCTTTGAGAAAAGCAATAAAGCTCAGAGCAAAATACCAATGCCAGGAGCCTCAGTTTACAGGGTTTGTTTGCTTCCTTTTCTCTCTTTTCAATTCTTAAATGACAGACTTCAACAACTGCCCAGACCGCAAGCAGGAAATATATTTGTGTCCAGAAAATTGCACATGCGATAACAGTCTCGATGCATTGTGGGAACGTTCAATGAAAACCTTTAATGACTCCTATGGCAAGGGCCAGCCCACTGTCTCAGAGAGGAGAGAACAGAGAGAATGAGGTAAAGGACAGGAGACGTGTTTAAGATCCTCTCGGTGCTAAACCTGCCGACTTTGTGCTTCCTGCTAATAAATTCTAGTCCATGGCGTAAATGTTTAAAAGCTGGTATTTAAAATGTCACATTTTGAAATCCTTGTATTCTCCCTTGTGTGTCTGTGTTTTTAACTGTCAAACACTGAACCCAAGGTTATCAGCTTAAGGTGTAGCCTAATTTTCTCGTTTTTCTACAACGTTTTACACTGTGAAATTTGATATCGCAATTATGCATTCTGTGTTCTATAGTCCGTGCTGTTAAGAGGTTACACTGGGAGGACCTCAGGATGTGAAGAGACTTGAGAAAAGAAGTCGCCGTCCTTAACTCAACCACACCTAGGACAATCTTAAATATCGCAAGAACATTCCCAGACGTATATGGTTAATGAATATAACAGTGGCATGTGGTCAGACCTTTCCAGTCCTTCAGGAGAAGGGATGAGCAACAATCTGGATGCCAAAAAACTGAAGATTTGAAAGTCTACCTTTATTTCGCCCTTTCAATTAATCATGCACTTAATAGATAAATCAAATATAAAATGGCAGTATACAGCTTAAAATTACACTTAGGAATTAGTCTATTGTGGAAGATCTGTGATGATTGGCAATACGAACTGTACATTATGAGTGACAAGTGGGTTCATCTTTGAGGTTCAAAAGCCTTAAAATTCATCATTCTCAAGAGAAGAGGTAATGCGCTTAATATAAAAATATTGTTGAAACTTCTAGAGACCTGACTAGACTCAGACTACTAGACCCGTGCATATGTTTATTCACACTGCTTCCTGGCCCAGATGGGAAGACACTGCAGAGATTTGTCTCACATTTTCCATGGTATAGTGAGTCATCTCCACATCTGTCCAGCTGTTTTTTCTTTGTCCTACATTTCAGAAATTAATAATGGCCCTATATGACTGAGAATGATCCAGGTATTCCCTGGTAAGAAGAGAACAAACACATACCATTCATCTTACGGCGATCATCTAACTTACGTCTTTGACCATGCGTCTAAATCCGACGCACATGGCACCCTTTACCGATCAGTTAGATGCGCTTCCGTTATGGGTAGGTTTAGGTCTAGGGATAGGGTTAGGGTTGAGACCACTAGGAGGCGCCTTCTGGCCCATATACACTCACCGGCCACTTTATTAGGTACCCCATGCTCAGTAACGGGTTTGACCCCTTTTGCCTTCAGAACTGCCTCAATTCTTCGTGGCATAGATTCAACAAGGTGCTGGAAGCATTCCTCAGGGAGTTTGGTCCATATTGACATGATGGCATCACACAGTTGCCGCAGATTTGTCGGCTGCACATCCATGATGCGAATCTCCCGTTTCCACCACATCCCAAGATGCTCTATTGGATTGAGATCTGGTGACTGTGGAGGCCATTTGAGTACAGCGAACTCATTGTCATGTTCAAGAAACCAGTCTGAGATGATTCCAGCTTTATGACATGGCGCATTATCCTGCTGAAAGTAGCCATCAGAAAGTTGGGTACATTGTGGTCATAAAGGGATGGACATGGTCAGCAACAATACTCAGGTAGGCTGTGGCGTTGCAACGATGCTCAATTGGTACCAAGGGGCCCAAAGAGTGCCAAGAAAATATTCCCCACACCATGACACCACCACCACCAGCCTGAACCGTTGATACAAGGCAGGATGGATCCATGCTTTCATGTTGTAGACGCCAAATTCTGACCCTACCATCCGAATGTCGCAGCAGAAATCGAGACTCATCAGACCAGGCAACGTTTTTCCAATCTTCTATTGTCCAATTTCGATGAGCTTGTGCAAATTGTAGCCTCAGTTTCCTGTTCTTAGCTGAAAGGAGTGGCACCCGGTGTGGTCTTCTGCTGCTGTAGCCCATCTGCCTCAAAGTTCGACGCACTGTGCGTTCAAGAGATGCTCTTCTGCCCACCTTGGTTGTAACGGGTGGTTATTTGAGTCACTGTTGCCCTTCTATCAGCTCGAACCAGTCTGGCCATTCTCCTCTGACCTCTGGCATCAACAAGGCATTTCCGCCCACAGAACTGCCGCTTATGGATGTTTTTTCTTTTTCGGACCATTCTCTGTAAACCCTAGAGATGGTTTGTGCGTGAAAATCCCAGTAGATTAGCAGTTTCTGAAATACTCAGACCAGCCCTTCTGGCACCAACAATCATGCCACGTTCAAGTCACTCAAATCACCTTTCTTCCCCATACTGATGCTCTGTTTGAACTGCAGGAGATTGTCTTGACCATGTCTACATGCCTAAATGCACTGAGTTGCCACCATGTGATTGGCTGCTTAGAAATTAAGTGTTAACGAGCAGTTGGACTGGTGTACCTAATAAAGTGGCCGGTGAGTGTATCTGCGTCTCATATTGACGCTAAAGGATGCCACGTTGACGCATATGCATGGTCAAAAGCATCAGTTAGATGACGCCTTTGGGATGAGAGCGGGCTGCAACTACAAGAAACCTACAGTAAGAAGAAATTATATTTAAAAAGAAATTATGCTATATGGGAATAGCAATTGTCACAAGTGTTTGCAGAAACATCAGAACTCTCTTTGCATGTCTACCCAGAGACTTCTTTAGGGGTTCATAACATAAATTAATAAATCATGACTTGATCTGTTAAGGCGGTAGGATACAGTAGCGTAACTGTCAGAACTCATACTGTATGTCATAAGTGCATCATTTTGCTGTTCCAAAAGCATCTTTCTCCCATTTGAAGACCATTGCATTCTGATAAAATAAGATCTTTTTTGCAAAGCAACATAGCAAAGTAGCCCTTCTGCCAGTGATTTTTTGCCCAGGTTCGTATATTTTGGCTACTTATATTATTTCTCTGCCATCAAATGCTTTGGAACCTGCTAGGTTTTGTCAGTATAGATTGTAGACAAAAACGATTTAAAATATCCCATTCCTAATATGCACCAGCAGTCACAATTAATGGAAATCAATCAAGATGCAAAACCAGTGGAAAGTCCAAAACATCAGTACACAACGCGCGTGCTGAACCAGCTTCGCAGATCTCTTTTAGGCTGCTTATGAAAGCTGCCAGTGACCGCACGAGATTGCATAACTGCATCGCAGTTTTTGCATATGATCATGTGGATTATTTTAACTTTCACTGCTCTTTTATGTTAGTGCATATGCAAGATCAAGAGCCATCAGACGGTTACACCAAAGAGTTTCAGCCAGAAAGCCGCCCACACGCGAAGCTTACGGTCGAGATCTTGTTGTTCAGATTCAGCGTAGCGAATGCGATCAACATCTTTAATATGATGCAATATGCTTGTTTTCTACAAACAATTGGATTTGACTGCTTGTGGTAAGTCAAGCCAAATATTTGCGCAATTGGGCCGATATCTTCCCACCGCTCCTGCCTTTGGTGGTCTGTGTTATGATGAAGAAATTAAACGGTAGTTCTAGTCCTATTACTGGAAACCTGATCAACAGCAGACGCTCACGTTCCTCATTACAGACTCCCCTGTTCTCGCTCTCTCGTGGGACGTCGTAAGTTCGTCCAAACTCGTGCACTGCCTTTGGAGGAATGTAAACATGCACATGTCTGGAAGACTTCCTGTTCCAGCTGCCAATCTCGAACTATTCCTTTTAAATAAAAGCAATCAAGCGACACTATCAACATCGTAGCGTTACAATATCAACACGCCACGGCGGTGACACCGTTAGACCATATGTGAAGTTGACCCGCTGGAGTTTGGGTACTGTCCTCTAACGAGACCCTACATGGGTGTTTATAATAGGACGGCCATCCTTCAGTGAGAAAAATGGAAAATGATTCAGTGTTTTCACATTAGCCGGCTTTCCTGTTTATGTTGGGGCACTCTGTGACGTGCAGCAGGGTAAGGCCAGGCTTTGATCAGGGCTTTTGCAGGGATTGGGGTGATAGAAGGGGGCATCGAAGGGGCTCTGGCCTGAGAGGGCCCCACAGTGCAGCTCAAAAGCCCTCAGAATTCGGGTCATGTCTTGGCCCACATCCTACTGAGGCTCATTTCCTGCAGTTTGATCGTGACGAAAGAGAAGGTCTCGTGTCGAGGAAATATGCTTTGGATCTGTATCAAAGCAGCATTTGGTACAACATAGTCAACCTGGATTAATCCAACCCAAGTCTAACACAATCTGAAGAGTGGATTTATTTTGAGACACTGAATCAGTTTATTGTTTAAAGGAACAGTTCAGTCAAAATGAAAGCGTCATCCTTATGAGTAAATGATGACAGATTTTTCTTTTTCGGACAAACGGTTCCTTAATGACCTTCACATTTGGGAAATAATGTCAGACAGATTCAATTTAGTTTGCAAACAATGAAGAATATATATTTGTTCTGCCAATGTTTTAAGAAATGGTTCTACTTTATTTTATAGTTCACATTAGACATTCTACTAACTCTAGATAAGTTTGACAACTTACATGTCAACTAACTCTACATTAGAGTATTAGTAGACTATAGTAGACTGTCAGTAGACTGGTAGGTTATGGTTAGGTGTTAGGGTTAGGGTTCAGTAGAATAAATTGACTTGTAGTTGCCAAGTTACTTATAGTCAGTAGAATATGTTTTGGGGACCAACAAAATAAAGTGTTATCAGATATTAAGCAGATAGTGTACTAATACTCTAATGACACTTGCAAAGTTAGTTACTCTAATGACATGTAGTTGCAAAGTTACTTATAGTTAGTAGAATGTCTGAAGTGGACTATCAAAATAAAGTGTTACCTAAGAAATTATTATATACAGTATATTATTTCAGCACTCTAAAAAATGCTGGGTTGTTTCAACTCAAATTTGGGTCAATTATGGACAAATCCAAATGTTGGGATAAAAATGCAATTAAAAAATGTGCAGTTGAAACTGAAAGTTGGGTTAAAATTAGAAATTACATTTTTAACCTAACATTTGTCCGTCGCGCCTGCGTACAACCTTCACTGTCTAGCAGACTTTTGCGTTTTTACCCTTTACATGGGAACGTGGGGTGGAAGCGTTTTAAAGATTTCCACTCTGGAGGGTGGTTTGACTTTTTTGCCAAAAACGCCGTTGCCATGTAAACTTAAGGCACATCGATAAAATATTTTTACTCTTCACCCGCGAGCGTTGTCGTTGTAAACAGGGCCTGAGACGCAGTTTTTCATGTTCATTTGAGTTCATACACACCACTAATTCTACCCAAACGTATAATACACACGCACCCCACACCTAAACCTACCTTAACCAACCAATGCGTATCATATGAACGCAAAAACTCACTTTAGCGTATAAATTACACAACAATACACGTGTGCTATAAAGACACATTTAGTATGATCGGATTCGATTATTTGTGTTGTTTTTACCCTGTGTTTATTATTTTTATTGTCTTTGGTGTAATGTTGAATTTTATTGTGTGTTCAGTTTGCTTGTAGCTTATTCAAAAGTGCATGAATGAAAATGTATTAGTAGGCTAGGCTTGTAAAATCAGAGGTCGCGTTTAGTCTTCCGCATTGTCCGTCATTTTGATGAAAATGGTCGTAATAATTGCGTCATAATCTATTATTGCCGGTTCACTTTAATTTTTATATTTTTAGGCTTTTTTGTTCACATTTTAATTTTTATACACAAACTTACAAGACAAGCGTATAGGAGTCATTCCATCGAAACCGGTATGATTTGGACTTACACATTTTTGGATTTTTTTACCAACATGTATTACTTTTCTGAACACCCCACAACATTAATGACATATTTAACTTGCAGAAAAACATATTTTCCCACCTCAGACATTAAATACTTTTTATTATTGGTAATGATTTTAAGATATGGGCGCTATTAGTCTTCAACCCCGTTATGGACAATATGGGAGCTCTCCGTATATAATTATAAAATATATATTTGTAATAAAATCAACATTTTCCTATTAGTCAGATGTCCCTCACACTAATTCAGTTATTGCAAATGTAAAATGTACATTTCATTTCACACTTATGCTATACTAAAGCCTGAAATGGGCACTTTTTTGACAGCAACCTCATCATTTTTGATCATGTGATGATTTGATGTGGCTTAACTTCAGAATTTGAACTAAAATCAGTATTCTTATGATTGCTCTGAACATTTCAGACTGAGTTCAGACAAACAATAATTTAATTTAACGTAAAAAAAATCATAAAAATGTAGGTGTGACGGGGTTAGAGACTAGGGTATCAGGGTTGAAGAGACAAATACAGCTTAACATATGAATAGTTGTTTTTTTTACTCAAATTCACTGTAAGATTTTCTATAAGCAACGAAGCATTGTATTTTATTATGTTACCAAGAAAAACAACAGATATAAATTGCAATTGCAACTCATTTTATTAACCCGACTGCAGGAAAAACAACAATAACGTAGTATACATTAGAACATTATAAAATGACTGAATAGGTCATCAAAAAATAAAACCTATAACTTGTGTGCTTTTTTGATGTATGTGTGGGTGTGTGTGTGTGTGAGTGAGCGTGGTTGTGTGTGTGTTTTTTACATTCGTGGCAAAGAAGTAACGGGGTTGAGTGTGACGGGGTGATATTTTGCTAAAAATGGCCACTGCTCTAAATGTAGTGAATAACAGGAGAGCACATGGAATGCATGATATTAAAAAATCATGTATGCTTTTGAAATAACAAAGATCATTTTCACAAGTAATAGAATTCCATCTTTATTTGGGTCGTTGAACTTGACAACCACAATATCACAATTTTAAATAAGTTATAGTTATAAAAGTAGTGTGTAACTTGCCTGTGTCTGCACACAGTGTTGTTCTGAAGACTTCTGTGATGTTACTTCCTGTTGTTGATGTCAGGTAAGCTAAAACACACCAAAAATTAATTTCAAAGTGAACTATCCCTTTAAATGCATCAAGCCGATTGCTCACTAAAAAAACACATCAATGCAATCACAATGTCCATTCACCCCCACATGTAGGGGGTCTGTTAAAACTCAATGTGCTCAGGGAGGCGAGAGTAACTTTACTTTATGGATAGTGTTACTTTAGAAAAAACAAGTATTTATACACACTTTGTGATATGGATTTTATAATCCTATTTTTGGACAAGGCCTCAATTGCCTCCTCAAAGGAAACACACCTGATAGATAGATTTCGCATTTTTGTACAATTAACCCATAGTGCTTTTTGGGGAAGGCCTTAAGAAAGAATTTTCTAAATCTCAAAACACTGGAGATGCATGTCATCACACTACAGTGAAAGATAAACTAATCCAATGTTAAAGAACGACCAATCATTTCACACCCGCAGAATGACCTGCATGCCGATCACACTCTCTGTTCACACTCTTCTAAATATAAACCTTGATAATTTCCATGTCTTCCGCAGGCGCTTTTGCCACACACCCAGTCTCCAAATTAACTCCAGTGGTGTGAAAATATGTAAATATGTATTATTTCTGCCATTAAACTGTATTTATTGGAAAAATATAAGTTGTCCTTATGACAGTGTATGATTTCACTTGCATAATGCTTTCATTTCAAAGCTGAAGTCAAGTCTGGAAAAACTTTTTTTTATTCTATTTAAAATGATATTTACAAATATATTCTAGTCAACTGCATGACCTATAGGAAGAATTAAAGATCAATAGCATGGAAATATATGTAAAAATAATAGTTTTAAGGATGCTCCTTCATATTTACAGTTAAATTTACTTACAATTGGCCCGTCTTAGGTTAAACGTTTATGTCAAGTTTAGGTTTACAAAACAGGGTGAAAATACTGTAAAAATGCTGCAGTGCAAAACTGTTAATTGGTAAACAGAAAGTTTTCGTACTATACACGGTAAATAACTGTGATATAATTTTACAGTAAATTACCGTTAAATTTACAGTTTTTGAAAGTGAAAAAGAACAAAATCGTTTTACAATTTACAGTGAAAAACCATTAGGGTTTTATGTTACATTTAATGTTGTTAAATTAATGTTTATTGCATTTTTTTTATTTTATGTGTGTTACCGTGATGGTGCTTAATGTTTGTGTGAATGACATTGTGCAGTTTCTTTAAATAAGTGTTGCTTTATACAAGTATTCACTTGTAATGAGCTGTGATTGCTCGTGTAATTCTTGTTGGTTGTCAGTGTATTGCAATGGTCTAAAACAGATATCAATACATGTACATCAATAAGTTGGTAAATCCACATTTTATCAGAAAATAAAATATGGTTTATTACTGTAAATTTTAAGTTAAGTCTGTAAAACCATTAACGTTCCTACCGTATTTTTAACGGTAAAGTTCTGGCTACCACAGCTGCCGTTTTTTTACCGTAAAATTTACGGTTTATTTTTTACAGTTTTCACTTATTATTTAGATTTTTATTAGGTTTAGGAGAAGTTAGGATTTTTAAACAGGAATGTTGTTCTAGGACCAAAAAACAGGGATGTGTCTAACAGGATGTGTGGACAAGACACGTGTCTTAAAGTGAGGATTGGGAAAATCATTCAGTTTTCAAATGGGGTTCTGGAGAAACGCAAAGGTTTAGGTAAACTTATGATGGCAATCTTTCTACTGAGGTCAAAGTTACATGAGGTGACAGTTGTTTTCTTTAGTAAATCAGTATGCGTTTGATTTGAATCACACACTTATTACATCAGTGCTGTCAGGCTATCATCCTTTAGCTTTAGCGTTAGGCTACTACAAATGAATGTTTATTTCAGCATTCATTTTTATATTGCAGTTTATAATAAAGTTACCGGCCAACGGCTTGGCACATATGTTAATCCTGAACCCTGTGTGCACTTCACTGCGATCCCTGGCAGGACTCTTCTTTTAAGGGTCACATCTTTCATTTATGAACATGCTTGCTCGCCGATTTTCTTCCATTCACCCACTTGTCAAAACTAAAGCTTATCCGGATTGTGCAATGTGCAACCCAGCTGTGAACGGTTAGGCATGGTTGTGGAGAAAATGTACACTTTCAAGTTTAAAAGGAGAAATAAAACGTTTGAATAGCCTGGCATTGGTCTGAGTGGATTTGCGGATGGTTTGTGGGTGTGTGTGCATTTTCTGTGAGAGAACTGTGTAAATAGTGAATGAAAGCAAGTGTGCAAAGAAATCTCTATTTAAAAGCTGCAGCTCATGTATTTCCTCAAATGTGATTATATATTATGCAGATGGCAAATGTAGACCCTAACGATCACAGAAACAGCCCCTTCTCGCCCCCTAGTGGCAGCATCCAGAGCATTTCTCTGTATCTCTCTTCACACCAGGCCTGGTTTATTTCATTTAAAGGAAGTTTGAAGCAGGAGGAACTTTGGTATGTTCCATTACATACGTCCAATAAATATTTATATGAATAACATATATCAGAGTCTAGGAAGCAACAGAGCTCCCTGTGTGTCTTCTGCTTCCTGATAATGAAGATTATGTGGTGGTTCCCAAATGTTGTTTTTAGTTAAGGAAGGGAATGTCAGTGATCTTACATTTGTATCCCTGGTCTTCAGTATTTCTACACAGGGCGCTTGTCTTGTTTTTTTACTCAGGAGTGAAGAAACCCTTTCTCCAGATCTCATGTGTAAAACACGTCTCTTTTAAAAGATACAAACCAGATCTTAACAATAAGAAGGACTTTGCCCTTTGTGAAAAAGCAAACGCATTTCTCATCCCAAGGTGTCGTATACGACGCTTTTGCCACTAGTAGGCGCCTTCTGCCTCATATATACACTCATCGGCCACTTTATTAGGTACCCCATGCTAGTAACGGGTTGGACCCCTTTTGCCTTCAGAACTGCCTCAATTCTTCGTGGCATAGATTCAACAAGGTGCTGGAAGCATTCCTCAGGGAGTTTGGTCCATATTGACATGATGGCATCACACAGTTGCCGCAGATTTGTCGGCTGCACATCCATGATGCGAATCAAGAAAATATTTCCCCACACCATGACACCACCACCACCAGCCTGAACCGTTGATACAAGGCAGGCTGGATCCATGCTTTCATGTTGTAGACGCCAAATTCTGACCCTACCATCCGAATGTCGCAGCAGAAATCGAGACTCATCAGACCAGGCAACGTTTTTCCAATCTTCTATTGTCCAATTTCGATGAGCTTGTGCAAATTGTAGCCTCAGTTTCCTGTTCTTAGCTGAAAGGAGTGGCACCCGGTGTGGTCTTCTGCTGCTGTAGCCCATCTGCCTCAAAGTTCGACGTACTGTGCGTTCAGAGATGCTCTTCTGCCCACCTTGGTTGTAACGGGTGGTTATTTGAGTCACTGTTGCCCTTCTATCAGCTCAAACCAGTCTGGCCATTCTCCTCTGACCTCTGGCATCAACAAGGCATTTCCGCCCACAGAACTGCCGCTCACTGGATGTTTTTTCTTTTCGGACCATTCTCTGTAAACCCTAGAGATGGTTGTGCGTGAAAATCCCAGTAGATTAGCAGTTTCTGAAATACTCAGACCAGCCCTTCTGGCACCAACAATCATGCCACGTTCAAAGTCACTCAAATCACCTTTCTTCCCCATACTGATGCTCGGTTTGAACTGCAGGAGATTGTCTTGACCATGTCTACATGCCTAAATGCACTGAGTTGCCACCATGTGATTGGCTGCTTAGAAATTAAGTGTTAACGAGCAGTTGGACAGGTGTACCTAATAAAGTGGCCGGTGAGTGTATGTGCGTCTCACATTGACGCTAAAGGGTGCCATGTGCGCATCGTATATGACGCCTTGGGATGAGAACGGGCTGGAAAAAGACATACAGTACTTTTTAAAAAAGTCCTTTAAATAGGTCAACTTTAAAGTACTTAAGTGTGAGCTGAATGTAATGCTTTCAGACACATACATAATTGCATATAAATTGCAATTAAATTACAGTTCATTGCATACATTGTTATTAAATTGCTTAAGAGTCCTATAGGATTTACATATATCTTTTTATGCAATTTACCAAAAAACTAAAATATACTTCAATGTAATTTCTATTGAAACTTGAGTAACACTTTATTTCGATGAGTCCACTTTAAACATTATACTAACTACAACAACTAGCAGTCATTGGAGTATTAGAAGCCTCTACAAACAGCCTACGACATAGCTACGGTGGGAGGTCGACGCAGACCTTAAATTGGCTTAACGGAATACATGTAATTGTGTTATGTGATCAGGTTACAAATTTCTGGTAACTGTAATTTGTTACAGATGCGTAAAAAACCAGAGTAATCAGATTAAATTTACATTTAAAAAAATAATATCCGTGGAGACTGCAGAGAATCTGCGGTTCAGCCTGACCAAGTAATAAAAATATAACATTTCAATTAATATTCTGTGGGTCGCGTCTCGGTAAGAGATTAATGATTAATGCGTTCATTTTAATAAAGACAAGGAAGTTTCAGTCCCTCCAGGATTTCGCGGGCCTTTTTTGTGATTGCTGCGGCCTAAAATGCCTGATGTTGCGGCCGCTTCTCTAAAAAGTTGCGATAAAAGTTGCGATGTTCTTCTGCATGTTTTTATAGGTTAAAACGGCAAAGGTAGATAGATTTTTACTTAAAGTGCTCATCTTATGCTTTTTGGCTTTTCCCCTTTCTGTGTTGTTATATTTTTTGTGCATGTTATAGGTTTACTAAGAGAGAAAAGTCCAAAGTCCACCCCAAAGGGACTTATTATGTCCCACAGAAAACACTGTTCATCATCTGCATCTGCTCCATTGTAGTCCAGAATTGACTTCAGAGACAAAGTCACACACACTTTGTAACACACGTTAATGAGAACAAACCCACTAACTAACCTTTAGTAACCATATAAAAGGCAAAACAAACGATTTAAAGACACAACAAACCTAACAAACTAAGATTCTTTTTTTTTGCACCTGCAAAAAAGTTGACAGCATTTATGTTGAAAGATGCCAATACTAATTAAGTGCAAAATACAGTTTTAGGAATAGCCACTAAAATTAAAAAGTTTAATAATGTATTTTAATATAGCTAATAAAATATAATATAGCCGCATATCCAATAAAGCTGTTCTCATTTCCTTATTTTTTTTTCAGACAATAGAACGAGTAGGCTAGCTATTTTTTATGTGTAAATTATTCTGAATTGAGAGAGTTTGGGATCTGGGTGAACTAATGCACTGTAGTGAGTAGCCTATTACAAGTGATAAACACAAGAAAAGAAAGGAAAATAAAATGGTCAAACTCAGTTCTTTAAATATAAAACAAAAGAGAAGCAGATAAGTGATAAGTCCGTGGAAACAACACTGCTCATTCGCGTCTGTCAGCTGCCGTGCTGCTCCTCTCAGCCGTTCACTGAACAGGGACGCAGAGAGAGGTGTGACGGCAGGGAGAAATCAAACCTCGTGCTCGCAGGATTGTGCTGGCAACATTTGGTTACTGAGGTTTGTCCAAAAAGCCGCTAGATTTTTGCTTTTTTTATATCACTAAAGGGGTCTGCAATGTCGCTAAAATAGCGACAAAGACGGCTAAGTTGGCAACATTGGCCTTTTCTGTTATTATTGTAGGTAGCCTAAATGTGCGACGTTGGCAGTCCACATCTACCTGAACTAATAGATGGTTTCAGCGCTGGCGGTGTTTGATGAAAGCAACCGTGAGCAGACAGGGAGTGGATTGTTCATTCATATGAGGAGCAGTTGTGTTAAAAGTGTTGGCGCCTTGTGAAGCCCACACATAAACAGAATGGACTCGAGTGTAAAGCGCTCTAAAGGAGGCTCTCTAGTCAGGCGTCTTGTTTCTGCACCCCTCTCCTCCCTCTACCTCCGCCATAATTCAAAATCCCTCCATCAACACGTCCTTAATGACTCCGCTCCGCTTCGTACCCGTTTATCTGCCCTCCATCTCTGCGCCAGCTTACGCGGCTCGCATGGAAAGCTCAGGGTGTGAGCATTTAAAGGGAATTACTGAAGAAAGTAAGCGAGATGTGCCATAGGTCACACAAATATTTTTTTGTTTCTTCTGGGTGTTACAAAAATACACTGATTTTTGTAGCGTGTGTCAGTACGTCAATACGCATGTGTTCGTACAACTCTAATCGAATTGTTGTGTGTTTTTGTAGCGTTGTGTTGGAGTGGGGGCTTTGGGTCGAGGGTTTATATGAAGTAATGAGGTTTAGCAGGGGGTCTGGGGCCTTAATGAAAGTTAAGATTACTGGGCTTTCAGGTGGGAGGGGGTGTGAAATGAATGCTGGGAAACTTTGGCCCAATGCTCCTCTGTGCCAACAGTCAAGACTCAAGAGTATAAAAAAGCAAATATATTTACACTTTTCTCTCTAGCGTCATTCGAAAATGTATTTTAATATGTTTAAACACTTCTTCGTAAAGGTCATTCGCACATACATACACATCAGTATCCATCATTGTGACACATCCCAGATAGCACAAGTCTGTTGTGATGTGTACATCTGGAAAACGTATTTTTAAAATCTGCAGTATGTCTATAGGACGTTTCCTGTTCAATGTCAATAGACGTTTAGAAGATGTCAATTTAACGTGCATTTTAAATCATATCCTATCTTTCTAAACGTTCATACTGACATCTGACAGGAAACATCCTATAGACGTACTGCAGATGAGCAAACACTCTTAAAATTCGTCTTCCAGATGTACACATCACATCAAATAGACTCTCCCATTGGTAGTTGGTTCATCACATCTTTTAGCGCTTATATTATGTTGCGGGTCGATGTTTTTTTACTTCAAGTTTTGTGCAGTTTTTTCTCCTTTGGGGTCGTACACTGTGATGTATCGCTGGAATGTTTGTACAGAACGTAAAACGCAATTATGACGTTTTGTTTCAATGTCAGTTTGGCCCGACATTTTTCCCCTATGCGTTTTGTTCATGTCAGTTTTGCATTTTGACTTTTACAATTTTGCATTTGGCAGATGCTTTTGCCCAAATAATCTGATCTAGCATGTTAATTTAGCTGGGAGACAAACCCATGATCTTGTTGTTTGATAAAAAGTCACAGTCTGAATTACACGGGTTCTAGCAATGTTTATTGATTTGTAATGAGAAATTTACATTTTTTTTTTTAAATTAATTTTTTGTTGTTGTTGTTTTTAACAGTGTGATTTTAGGTGTATTTTGTTCCAATCCAAAATCCAAATAGGGGTCCATTTGACCCACACCATAAAAATTACACCCAGAATTTGAACCTAATACAAAGGCTAAGTGTTGATCTCTGCTCAGCTTTGTCTATTGCTAATGGTTACTGATGCTAAAGTAAGCATATCCGCAACTCTTGTTAAAAATGAAAGACTTTGTCGTTGCTATATGTCTCAATGGAAAATTGGTCTGCACGAAATAAAATCATTTAAAAGATAACTGTGACTTTTTTCCTCACAATTGCGAGTCTATTTTAAAATTCAGACTTTTTTCCTCAGAATTGCGAGATATAAAGTCAGAATTTGCAGGATATAAACTCACAATTGCAAAAAATGAAGTCTGAGAGAGAAAAAAAGACATTTTAGATCTCAGAATTCTGACTTTAGGCCTATAACACAATTTTAACAATTTTATTGTTTATCTTAAAGGGATAGTTCACCCCAAAATTTAAATTCTGTCAGTAATTACTCTCCCTCATGTTGTTCCAACCCCGTAAGACTTTCATTCATCTTCAGAACACAAATTAAGATATTTTCGATTAAATCTGAGAGCTAGATTACTCTTCCATAGGCTTCTAAAAGATCTGAAACTTGCCAGCCCAGAAAAGTTATTAAAGACATTGTTAAAATAGTCTACTGTAAAAAAGTGACTACAGTGGCATGAATACTTTTTGTGCACAAAAAACAACAACAACAAAAGGCTGCAAAGGTTAAAATGAGACAGCTCTCAGATTTAAAGCGCCATATGTAACTTTAGTTGGGCACGGAGGCGCCGTTTCCAGCAATAACAAAGGCGAATGTATATGACGCAGTAACGAACTGAATGATGGGACTTGCTGTCAAGCTGATGGATCTAATAACGTTTAAAGATTAGTGAAAACACTCATGTTTTTTAACATTATAGTGGTATGAAGCAGGTCGCGATTGCTAATAAGATACATATATCACACGCGAGTCCCACGGATATAAAGGAATAAGGACATTTCATCCTATTGAACTACACGCAAGTGCTGGATTACTCACACAGGTCAGTTTATTAGATGAATTAAACTTTGTGAGGGAAACGGCAGCTGTTCCACTTGGAATAATGCTACACTATCACACTAAACAGCATTTAAATGTGTGTTGAAAGTCATAATGTTATTCTACGTGTTACTGTAGTTGGTTTGCTATACGAACTAGCAGCTAGATCAACATAAGAATAACATACTGACCATATTCTAACATTTCATCATGTCAAGCTAACGTTATAACATTGATTTGTTTTATAATTTTGCTCACCTGTCCAATGAAGCTGTAATGTCGTGACTCGTGAAGTTCTGTCAAGTCCAAATTAGTCACGGACGCTACGTAGCTCTCTGTGAGTGGAAGTCAGTCTCGGACGCTAGCTATCGGCATCTCAAAAACATCATGCTGATATTGATCCTCATTCTAGTCTGCTTGCCATGGTCTGTGTTTGAACAAAACAAGAACTGGGTGCCGCTAGATGTTACTCACTATGCAGTTGTCCGCGTCTGTCGCCATGTTTACGTCATGGCTATGGCAATACGAGCGGAAACGAGGATAGCCGAGAGGAGAAGCGCGGATATTGCGTCATTTACAGGCGACATTTTTTCCGGGACGGACACTTTTTAAAATTGGAATTTCTCTGAAATAAAAGAACTTTGGAGACTTGGGGATATTGTCAGTACACAACTGCAGGAAATATATCACACCGTGCAAGTGATTTTTGGATATTTTGTTACAAAATCCTTACATATTGGAGCTTTAATCAAAAATATCTTAATTTGTGTTCCGAAGATGAACAAAAGTCTCACGGAGTTGAACAACATGAGGGAGAGTAATGACAGAGTTTTCATTTTTAGGTGAACTATCCCTTTAAATTTTCTGAATAACCCCGCCTCCAGCAGAATCTCATTGGTCCAAAATCACACTGTAGACAATATTGAAAAACAAATATGCTCTGATTGGTTGTGATGCACAATGTGCCAATCTTGTGCCAATCAAACATTTCTATGTATTAATTTACTGTATGTCGTCCTGAAATGGGTGAATTGTTTCGTCATATTTAACATACATAAAATGTTAAGTTTTTGTTTTTGTTTTGTTTTTAAGAAAAAAAAAGTACTTTTTTACCTGTTACTTTTTGTAAAAAATTGTTTGTTTGTCAGGAAGCAAAACAATATTTATCTACACATAGCTTGCATATTTACTTAACCATTTTAATATATAAAATAGTTCTGATTGATGACGCAAAAGAATCATTGAATTAGAGTTTGCAATCTGAGGCGTTTTATTGCAAACAAAAGTGGTTTAAGAAAAATGAAGACTAAACATAACTCTTGTTGATGTTGTTTGAAATCCAACTTTCAAAACCTAATGTGGAATAAAAAATGTATCTTCACAAGCAGCCAGAACATCTGTATTTGTGAGTAGGGGTTTGTGGACTTGTGGGTGTTCCCTACAGTACGCTCACATCTAGAGTTCCCATATACAGGAGGTAATGATAGCATGTAAAATGATTTTACCCCCTCACCACAAATGTACACCAATTAGTGTAAAACACAGCAAAGAATTGCGTTTTAATGGGGTTATGAAAACATGGCTAATGAGCCCACCATCATACACATTTGTCTCTCAGCGCCAGTACGCAGATGGCTTCCAGTTCCCCAGGGATCCTTTCACCATCACCATCCAGACCTCATGACGGAGAGCCATTAATCAGCTGTCCACATCATTAAACCACTAAACCAGGACTGATATAACAGTTTCAGTTGAGGAGAGTGATGTCACGTTTAGCCTACAGGATTACTTAAATACACGCACACGCTCCTTTCTCATGCTGTCATCTGTTGTTATTTGAAGTTTGTCAATAAAGGGGAAAAAAATAATTATAATAATAATGTAAAAAAAAAATACACGCACACGCACACACGCGGGCGCACGCGGGTCTGGCTGTAATGTACCGTCTCCCTGCAGCCGCTAGAGGGAGCGATTGCACAGGTAAAAATTGTGGAAATAAAAAAGTAGCCTATAGTGGAATGATGTTAAATACGTTTTTTTATTTTTTCAGTTAATTTTCACAGTGAGTACATGTGCGTACAGAAAAGAAAATAATAATAATTGAACAAAATAAGTATTTAAAACACTAATGGACTAAATTATGCTAAATACTTCTCTTCTGATATCTCTTCCTGACAAAGGCAGTAATATTCTTTAAATGCAACATTATATTTCACATCTCATTTCTTCTTTTTTAATTTTCAAAATACATTTCAAGTCTTTTGTGGTGTATGAAAATTATTTAAAGTTCTCATGAAATCAAAATTCAATTTTTTTTTTTATAAATGGAATATTGCATTTATTTCAAATGATTTATCCGTCATTCGTTATCCAACATTATTATTATTATTATATTATTAACATATTATTATATGTTAATGCATGTGCCTCCTAATCTTGAATCAGAATAACTTTCCGTCCCTCTTGCAAGTTGCAGCATTTCTTTCTTCTCTGATGACGAGGGCGGGTCAACCTGTCACTCATATGAGATCCACCAATAGCAAACCAAAACCATCCAATTAATTAATGGACGACTCAAGTCCAGAGTGATTAGTTACATGTGTCCACAAATGAGGGCCTCAAATGTCATATGTCAACTAATTTAAATTAATTTATATAGTATGATTATGATAATTAATTCTAGTATTATTAATATTATTATTATTAATTTAAATAAATGCTCTTGAATGATCATCAGTTGGAAAATATACTTTTGCAGCCCAACTGTGTGTTCCAGCATCAAGTGGCAGACAGCCATGATTGGCATCGTCCCCAATGAATCACTTTCTTTTTGAATTGAAATAGATATGATTATTGCTTATAGGGCCAGCACTCAATAATGATGAAATTAGTTTGAACAACTTTTTTTTTGAGTAATCAAAAACTCAATGTAGTTTCGTAACAAGTTATCATAACATTTTTTTTATATTAATATATGTCATACATGTTTTTGTTACTGCTTGTCAAACCTCATCTTTACCACAGCATATCCAGTAACAAAACATTAATTTAATGTTTTTGAAAATGAAATCAAGACATATTTGCAAACATTAAGGCTTAAATCCAGTCCCAGACTAAAATGCTTGTTTGAGCTATTTTAAATGAAAGCAACTTGCACTGATATATCTAGGTGCAGTGCCATTGTTTTGTCTCACGATGCACATCAGTACTGTTGTTTATTTTCAGGGCACATTAACAAAAGCTACTTAAATGTCCTAATTAAACTAAGGCCTAATCCCAGCTTAATCAAAGCCATGTCTGTGAAACAAGGCTCAAGATTTTAAAGGCCCATTCACACAAAGAATGATAAAGATAACTTAAGAGTCCACAACATTGCAAGATAATGTTCTTTTTATTATAAGTGCATGTCATCTGCCAATTAAATGCCTGAGCTTAAGTCAGTGGATTCTGATTGACTGTCAATGTTTTTCTCATTCTCGTGAGCTGCAATATTATTATTATTATTAACCTTTATTTATTTCATCGATAAGGTCCCTGATGTTCCAGATGTAGTCAGACGAATTGCATCACACGCTCCGCTCCGCAAAGTGAGGATAAATACGGAAGTGGATGCATGCACCAGTTGTCTTTCACTGAGGAGCTGAGCGGAGGCCAGAGTCAGCGGTGGTCCAGCAGTAGTGGCGACAGGACTATGTCTCAGATCCCTCTTTCAGGGAACGAGGGTTACATACGTAGCCGAGATGTGCGAATTGGGATCCCCATTAAAACGCAACTACTGCTGCTTCCAGTGCCTAGACAAAAGCCTTCTGATCCCCGCATTATTGAGGCAGAGGTGGGACAGGGCTTAGGCCAGGGAAGTCACTGCTGTTCCACAAGACCACTGGCAAGCGTTCCCTTCGTTGGGAAGGAATACGCTGTGGAAGCCACATCCTGCCTGTAGGGAGGTAACATGGAGGAGACACATATGGACTGGGCGTTACCCGGCAGTACAACATATGGAATGTCACTGGGGTGGCTCCAGCCTATAAAAGGGAGACTCAAATGGACAGTGACGGCAGAAGACACAAGATGCATTCACACTACACACGACCAAGCAACACGATACCATTCATTTTCAATGGTGTAGTGAAGTTTTTTTTTTCCACGCAACAGACCAGGAGACTTTTGCGGTATCTTCACGCAGAAGTTCTTAATTGCGTCGCTGTAGTCATCTCAAGGATAGTCTCCCAAACTTCGACATACAGAACTATTCTTAGAAATTTAAAAAGGGGGTGGGTTGCATAGAGGTGGAGACACTGAAACAAAGCAAATGGAAATGCATGTGACCCTAGAGCTCCAACTTCCAAGGCAAATGGTCTCAGAAATGAACATAGCAGGTGTTCAAACTCGCTCCGCAGGAGTCTTCACATGGTGAGATGAGAAACAGGAAAGGCATGGCTATCCCGTGGTCACAGTCAGAAAGTATAAAACTCCTACTGTTTGCAGAGATTTAGAGACTTTCTCCAGCGGGCGACTTCCGGCCATTGTTGACTGGATAGGGTGTGTCTGACGACGCTACAAAGGTGAGAAATTTTTAACTTTATGCAAATGAAGAGACGAGTGTTAGGCCTGACATCGGACACTCCGCCACGTCTGTTGCCGAAGGGTGTGGAGGAACTCAACAGGGTTCAGTTAAAGAGGAACTCTACTGGAGCAAGAACGGCGCATACATCCAGTCCACAGTAGAAGGGGAATGGCACTAGCAAGCCGACATGTTGAACCTGGCATACAGTGAAACTGGCTTCAGTTGAAGGGAGCCCACGGAAGAAACCCGGCTGAACATATACTGTAGGCTATTTTTTCTAGCGATAGTGTTAGATGTTGCCCAGCCAGCAGATGGTTAAACTTTGCATGTCAATCGCGGTCACGATGCGTCACAGGCCGGGGAGCTGCTGGCACGCAGCCTACTGATCACGAATCACGGATTAACTACGATCCCATGGTGGCATCGCCACATTCTTGCGATGTGACTATATGGATGCGCACATCGCGATATCGATGTTAAAGTGACATCATACAGCCCTAATACAGTGGGCCAACCTCCACTTTGAAACGGCCTTCTATTCTGCTGGTCAGACAGACAGAGACAAGACAAGACAAGAGCTGGGCTGAGGTCCTAAGCCTTTGCATTCTGTCCAGGTATAACCACAAGGAGTGGAAAAGGACAGAGAAAAGCCAGGGCTGGGTCTGCCTCGTTATGGACAGCGCTTGCAGGCTCACCACCTGGTCCCTTTTTCAAGGGAGAGATAGGAACCTTGGACACTTATCCAGGCCGAGGTCTCAGGATACCGTGAGAGTTGGCCGGCCCAAATTCCAGGAACGATTTGTCGACTGAAAATGCGTGCAGGTCCCCTACCCTCTTGAAAAAGGCCAAGCAAGTAGGAGAACTGTTCTTTTAAAAACAGATTTTTAACTCAGCTGCCTGGAGTGGCTCAAAGATTGGTCTCTGCAGTGCAGTAGCACCGAAAGATAAGTCCCAAGAGGGTATAGAGGGGGCACAACTTGGATTCAGTCTCCTTGCTCCTCTTCAGGAATCTGATGATCAAATCGTGCTTTCCCATGGATTTGTATCCACTGCATCATGATGTGCGTCAATTCATAGAGGCAACATACAATTTGAGGGTGGAGGGAGACAGCCCTCGCTCCGACCCATCTTGCAGGAAAGAAAGCATGGAAGAGATCAAACACGTTCAAGGGTCTTCTGGGTGAGAAGAACACCACTCAACAAACAGGTTCCACTTCAGGGCATAAGCATGCCATGTCATGGTGTCAACGACATGTTGTGGTAGATCACCTAGAACCCGGGGGCTTCTTTTGTGCCCCATATTGAAACAAAAAATTGAATTATTTAGTGTTAAACTAGTTAACACTAGGCTGTGGTGCTACGGCTACGACACGGCTACCGGAGCTCATTATACCCACTCTAGCCAATGCTTGTGTTTACACCAACCGCAACGCAGCGTTTCAGATGCATCCCAGAAGTGGCTCTCCACACAGCTTCACTAAAGATAGGTGCTAAGGCTTTTTTCAACGGATGCCGCACTATGAATACAAAATAAAAGGGAAAAAAAACAATTGAAAAAAAACACAAAAAAAACTCCCAATTGTATTGCAGACCAATATATCCTTGGTTGAAACCATAGACTGTAAGGTAGAAACCAAAAAATCTAGAAAAACCACATCGAACAAGCAAATCACATGGTCTCGCACATCCAGTTGCTTTCCTTCTGAAATGCTCCTGGTGTGAGTTGGCACCGCGTGGAGGACAGAATATTATCTTGTCGGAGCCGTAATGCACTGCAGATGTGTGCAGTGTATAAAAGGGTTAAAGTTGAGAACAGTTCAGATGGTTCTTGTTTATTGTTATCTTATTCAGTGTTTAGAAAAATCCTGCACAAACGCTCAGTCACATAATCATCATTGAGATCACCGCTAGGGGGCCTTGAGATCATCAAACGGGGGCTAAGCCCCCCCAAGCACCCACTTGACGCCGGGCCTGATCCCATCATTTCGGGACCAGACATGGAATTTCCAGAGGACTGCACATGGTTGCCAACAGTGCCCGGTCCCTGAGAACTGACTCAGGGGAATGGGTCAGGAAGGGGTTGTCGAGGAGCAAAAGTTCAGGGGAACTAGGTCCGGTTGGGCCAATAAGGGGCAACTAGCAAGACCTGCTCCTTCTCCTCCCTGATTTAGCACAGTGCTGTGTAAGAAGACTCACTGAGGAAATGCATCTTTGTGAAGGCCCCAGGGCCAGCTATGTGCCAGTGTCTCCATGCTGAGGATTCTCCACTCGGTCAAAACAACTGAGAATGGGATGAGTCCAGAGAGGCAAACAGATGTAACTGTGCGGCCTCGAAGTGGTCCCCGATCAGCTGGACCACCTGGGAATGAAGTCTCCACTCTTACTGGGCCACAGGCTGTCGTGAGGCCTCGTCGGCGGCACAATTGAGTAGGCCAGAAAAAATAGTGGAATGAAGTGACTTCAGAAGCTTCTGACTTCAAGGACTTGCAAGCGTAGCGTAGTGCAACAATTGCAGTGTTGTCTGTACAGACCAGTACGGGCTTGCTGAGCAACGGCGTCTCAAAGCAAGGTGTGCTACTAGCAACTCGAGGCAATTGATGCCAATAGAGTTGAAGGCCTGCTCAGACCCCTGCTACTACATGCCCGTCCCATGGGGCTTTTCTGGGCAGGGAACCCCTCACTGTGATCCTCAGATCACCCAATCCACACAGCACTCCAGTCTTATTCTGGAAAGTTGACCCAGAAGAAACAGTAGAACAGAGGAATTGGAATGGGGACTCGACATTTACGGACGAAGGCGAGTCTCGATCTCAGCACCGAGATGGTCATGTTCCTGCAATGGTAATCCATAAGCTGCTTCAGCATGTGATGCAACTGTTGTGACCATCAGAGGCAGACAGATCCCTACCGCACTCAGAAACGCACGGATGGAATGGCATCTTGAAAAAGACGCAAACGTAAAAGACGCACTCGTGTTGCTCTTTCAGGAAATGGGACCCGTCACCAGTGCCGAAGCACACAGGGGAATGGCAGCGGCAACACTGAAAGTGAAACTGTGACAGTGAAGCACTCTCTTCTTCGCCCTTTAACCAACCGTCAACAAACACAGAAATTTTATGCTGTTAAAACAACAGTTGAGAGCTCAGAAGTTCGCGTTCACTGCTGCACTAATGCTGTAGAAACCACCAGCATTAGGAGAGTCTTCCAGAAGAACACCGACACACTTGTTCATTGTACACAACAACACTCTTCAGGGACATTGACACCAATCGGCTCCGAAGCAAAAGACAAGTGCATGCATCCACATCCATATTTATACCCGGGCTGCGGAGCATGTGATGCTTTTCTCGCACACCTATGTGCATAAGGGAGATGACAGGCTCTCTCAGCATGATCCCAATTGACCTATGGCTAAGCCACGCCCTCAAACGCTATGAGCCAATCACAGTGCGCTGCTAACCCAATACACTCGGACATTCTCTGCTTCCACGTCCATTGAAATGCATTGCAGTTAGTCAGTTTTCATTTGTTTTTCTTGTCATTTTAAGTTTAAAATGGTCAAACGGTGTGGATGGGGTACATGCAACTCCGACAGTAGGTTCCCGAGAGGCTGGGAGACGGTGTGTATTTTTTTACCCTTTCCCAAACCACATCTCAACCGAGATAAGTGTCTGCTCTGGATAAAGTTATGCGATTAAGCTGAAGCGGTAGACCACGACACCAACTAAACGTGGATAAATTAAACAAGGATGTCTACATCTGTTCTAAGTTAAGTCAACAACATATTTGACGTTGTCTTTAAAATATCTAACGTAACATTAGACTTAACATTAGAAAACGTTAGCTTCTAGCTGCGTCACTTAGCTTCATTAACGTACATTATGTCACTTAGCTTCATTAACGTATCTGTAAATAACCGAGATAACAAATGTTAACAATGTTGTGCTGAATGATTAATGTAAATACTGTAGCACCAAACGGTGATGGCAACGATATGCGGTTTATCACGTTTACAATGTGACCTGAACATTTTTGCCTGGAGCTGAAACTTTTCATCGACCTTCTCAACAATAAAATTATTAATATAACCCTCCAATGCATAGTTAAAGCCCTTTAGATGAATTCGAGATGATATATAATCTTTCTGTCTCCAAAAATCACCAATTACCTCCTGTGAAATGTCTCCTGCTGTGACAGCTGCCATAGTGCCTGTCCCCGAATGTTGACTTTTTGTGAGTGAAGGGTGAGTGAGTGAAGGGGGTGTGGCTTAGCCATAGGTCAATTGGTACATTACATCTGACTACGTAGAACGTGACCGAACTAAAAGGGAAATAGTGTTATCGATACAGCTGTGATTATAGCTATTTTACAAAATGCAGTGTACCAGACCTTTAGGCTGTGCTTTCTTTTTCAATTAGGTAATTTACTTTTATGAATTACTATACTTTCTATCTTTTTATGTATTAATGTGCATTATTTAATGTACATTATCATTTAATTTAAGTAATTATTAACAACTGCAAACGTTCAGTCTATTACGTCAAACACATTTACTGGCAAAGTTTTTGGTTAATGGATCATGCATGTAAAATTGTGTTAAATCTTCTATTTATCATCTCTGACAGGGAATGTGTATTGAATTTTACCCAGATTCATTTGTATTCCCAGCAAAGGTGAAGGTGAGGTTTAAACTGGCTTAGCTTGGCCCAACAATGCATTGTTCACATCTGGATCTTGCCTTTTGAATGCTGTGCAATTTGCCAAAAGGAGACTTGGAAGGAGAATAACGCCAAGCGGCAACAGTTAGCCGTAATGTATGGGATGACTCACTGCAAATGTTTAACACTCAACATATTCTTAAACTCCCATATTCATCTGATGAATTATTAATGCCCACCATACTGGCTGGAGTTTGGGTGATTCATCATCTTCAAAGTGGAAGAAAAAGAGCTACTGCACAGCTTTGGCCGGCGTGTCTTTCTCTTCACTGGCCCAGAGACAGAGAGAGAAAACAAAGAGAAAGAAAGATTTCTCCAGTCCATTTCTGTCCCTCCCTCTTCCTTCAGGAGTGAAAATAAAGAGAGCTTTGTCTGATTTTCTCTTTTTCTGCCTGGAGTGAGAGATGGGACTCTGCCGGGAAGTCATCGGGATTCGGGAGATCCACACGCCTCTTTCCCATAATCTCTCAGAGAAGATCCCATCATGCTGATTCAAGGGTCAACCTTGAGGACAATCTTGCCTCTGTCCTGATCCAGTGCACCAGCTCATTTGACAATGAGTCCTCATATTTGCAAAGACTCAGCATGAAGCGGCAGTCACTCACAGAGAGCGCCTTTTTGGCCAACACAATAGTCTGAACCTTTGGCATTTCTGTTTTCTAATAGGTCCTGTGCTGAGTGGCCAGACGACATGATGTTTCTGGCGCCTACTATATTCGCTTAATCAAATGATTTGAATCTCCAGCATGGAAAAACCCGCATTCTGCTCTAGAAACACTTGTAGCTTATAGATACCTCTTAAATTATTGGGATTCTTCATGTGAAACATTTCTTGGAATGTGGAATTTGCAGCCATGCTGCAATAGCTTAACAATCCATGGTGTACATTTTCCTTTGCCCACTACCTTAATGGTCCACCAACACAATGTGCTTAAAACCAGCAGTGGGCAGCTGTGGGGCAGATGTACTCCCAACACATTTTGGTTGCACTTTATTTCGATAGTCCACTTAAATATTCAAACTATAGGTTAGGGTTAGGGTAAGCAGAATAAGCTTACATATTGTAGTTGCAAAATTACTTATAGGGAAAATGTCTGTAAGAGGAGCATCAAAATAAAGTTAAACGGCCTACTAATACTTGTTGATAATGAGAGTTAATGGACATGTAGTTGTACAGTTACATATTGTTAGTAAAATTTGTAAAGTGGACTATTGATCTAAACTGTTACCCCCATTTTAATAGTTAAAGATAGGGTAGGCATTTTTTGGAGACCGAATGCAATGAATGGAGGAACATTTTACGCTCTTACGCCTTCCACAGACGATATAGTATACAGAAAAATCAGTTTAGACCACGATTAGTTCAAGTTAAAATGTCCTGATAATTTTCTCACCCCTACGTCATTCAAGATATTGATGTTCTTTCTTTCAACAGTCGAAAAGAAAAAATGTATTTTGAGGAAACAAAGGAAAAGATAAGGAAAATATGTTTTTGAGGAAAACATTCCAGGATTTTTCTCCATAAAGTGGATTTCAATGTAATGAAGTCCAATGTAATGAAGTCTATGGTAATGATGACTCAATCTTTTAGATTCCATGGACTTTCAAATACAACCCTGTGTTTTACTATTTACATGTACTCCAAAGTACTGTAAGTGTTGGTATTTCACAGTATTTCAGAAGAATACAGTGGTATTTTCAGGGTATATGGCAAGCCGTTTTAACTTGATATGAATTCTTGATATCAACAATTAAATTTTCACTAGTTAACAGTCCCGTATTATGGCCCTTTCACAAGATGTAAAATAAGTCTCTGATGTCCCCAGAATGTGTATGTGAAGTTTCAGCTCAAAATACCCAACAGATCATTTTTTTACAGCATGTTTCAAATTGTCATTTTTTGGGGCTCAGTAAACGCGTTGTTTTAGTGTGCCCTTTAAATGAAAGTAACTGCTTAATGAGCTTAGCCCTCAGTGTCTCAGAACAATTTCATCTCACAGAATGATGATAATATTAGAAACTCTCAGTAACGGTGTTCATTTCAGAGTAGGACAGTAATGCCTACAGAGTCAGAGTGCTATATAGAGATGGAACAGGTATAGTTTAAGTAGTTTAATTACGGTTATTACAACTTATTTGTTATCTGCTTGTATGTATCCATTTTTTATGAATAGCCTACAAGTCTTCTGTTTCAGACCAGGTCCGAATGATGATCAAACATATACTGATGAGTTTAATAATGTTTATTGTACATCACACAAAAGATTGAAGCGTCAGTTTTACTTCAGAAAATCACCGTAAGAGCTAAGTAAACATTGAGTTATGCATATAGCTACTGTTACCCTACTGCGCAGGGCTGACTGTGTTGTACCTCGTTTCCCTCCTTCTGGGAATAGTAGTTATATGCATAACTCAATGTTCCCATTCAGTCGGTCAACTCGGTACAGCACATTACTATAGGACCTCTATTCATGCCCGGCAAAGTTGCTGAACTAAATGTAAGGGACCAGAACTGCCACATAATCCTCCCCTTTTTTCAAGAGAGTGATGGCCCTTGGTCTGAAGAGCCCTGCTGTAAGGCACGGACCGAGCCACTCGCTAAAGGCAGTGACATCCAGTCGGTAAAACCAAACAAACGTGTGCGGGGATGCCCAACTGGCTGCCACACAAATGTCGTCCACTGACACCCCTCTAAACAATGCCCATGACCGTCGCCATGCCTCATGTAGAATGTGCCCGCACTCGGCTTGGTAGAGCTAACCCTTTACTTTTGTATGCAATTGAAATTGCCTCCACAATCAAATGCGAAAGACGCTGTTTAGACAGCGGTTTTCCCCGAAACTGGATTGGCAAAACACACAAAAAATTGGTCGGATAAACGCACAGTCTGCAAAAGCTCGCACAGGACATAACGCATGGAGTCTCCGTCCTCCTCTGAATCAATCAAGAGATTTGATAGAGCTGGCAGCTCGAAGCAGAGTGCACTATATGCCCCTGACATGGCTTTTGGTGTGTACGCCGCGTTTGGACGCAACACTACTTTAGACCCATCTAGCGCAAACTGAATGCACGAGGGATGTACTGACAGCCTATGGAGAGGGATGTACTTTCAGCCGTCTCGCCCGCTTCCTTTAAGGAACGGCCAGTGGGTGCACGCTCGGCGCAGCCCCATTAATACCCTTGTGACAGGCCGAAATTCCACTTTTAGAGTGGAATGTGAGCGACCTTCCTCAAACAATTCTTGTAGAAAAGTCAATATTCCTGCAATCGGGCATTGACATGGTGTTAATGACCTTTGTCCGCACCACCGTTCAAATATGCGCCATCTTGATGCGTAAAGCCCCCTCGTTGCAGATGCCCTAGCTCTCTGTATTGTGGTCACAATATTAATTGGGAGACCTGCCGCTATTAGATTTTCCCTTTCAGTGGGTAGGCCCATAGATGCCACAATCCCGGCTGAGGATGTAGAATCTGACCTTCTGCTTGGGACAGCAGGTCCCTGCATTGGGGAAGACACCACGGTGTCCCTGACAACAGCCTCCGGGCCGATGATCCCCCTCGACTGCGAGCTAGGAATTTTGGAATTTCTTTCCCAACCCCACCTGCTGTTTAGGATGTGTGTGCGCTCGCCCAGCTTCCCAAGCATTGGGCCTAGGTGCTTTTGCTGTAGCGGGCCTTTTTGCTGGTGGTGGTCGAGAAGAAGTGCAGTTGAATGTGCTGGTCTATTATACCTTCAAGGCATTGAACCCCTAAGAGATTTCGCCTGTTTCTTAGAGTTCTCGAAAACTTACTTGAAACGCATTGAGACTCGCTACGCAATAGACCCGTTGTGTAGATTGGTGCGCCGAGGAACGCATTTCGATCACGTTCTGGCAAGTTCGCCAGAGTCAACCATAGATGACGCTGAGCCACCACTTTACTGGCCATCGCATGACCTAAGGATACTAACGCACAACGTGTTGTATGCAGTATGTAGTCAGCAGTGGATTGCACTTCCCCCATGAGCTCATCAACCGATCTTCCTTCTGACACAGCCTCGTTCAGTTCACCCAAACAAATAGCCTGATAAGTTTGTAGCAAGGACATAGTGCTCAAGGCTCTAGCCGCGCCGGCCTGATCACCATAAATCCTGCTAAGCTGCCTGTAGGAGAACCTACACGGTCCTGAGGGAAAAGTGGGGATGCCAGCAATACTGCTGTCTTGCATTGGAGCCAACTATGTCGCAAGCGATGCTCAATTGGAGAGGGCTGCTATTAACCCTGCTTCTTGTGCTCCTTGAGGTCAATGAACTTACTTGTCCCTGGCACCAGAGAAAGAGGAGTCATGGGTTTCGACCATGAAGCTGTAAGCTCTGCCAAACAGTCGGGATAAAGTGGCAGATGTGTTCTTACCACCGTCTGTACCTGCAACAAATAGAACCCCGAGTTTTTCTGAACCGGGGGAGGGCTGGCCACTCCATCGCTAGTTTTGCTGCAGCTCTCCAATATAACTCAATGAAGGGTTCCTCCAAGAGCTCACTTCCACCCACACAAGAGGGTGAAGGGAAGACGCAACCTGCCCCAGCTGGAAGTTGTCATCAAAACTCCTCGCCCACTTAAAGCGAGACAGCGAGTCCTCCTCTCGACACTTCAGTTCCTGATTAAACCCCGGGTCTATCCCAGGAACATCGAAGTCCTGCCCACGTCGTCATGCGCTATTGGCCTTTCAGGCGTGAATATAGGTGTCTTCAGCAGGTGGCGCTAGAGTGCGATATCCCACAGTAATGTGTTGTACCGAGTTGAATGGGAACACAGTAAGTTATAAGAAGTGCACATGTTGAGGGAGTTGAGGGAGCATTCCTGTGGGAGGACATTAGTCAAAAAACTGTTCTACTGACATCATTAAAGAAGGAAGTGGAGGGATGTAGTCTAAACGGCCGTTCGATGTAGGCTACTTCTGTTAAATAAAATATCTCGCTTGGCATTGAACTTTGAGCTTTATAATTCAACAGATATTATTTATACTCTAACAACAACATTACACTAAGCAAAGTTTGAAACATGGGATCTCGAAGAATGGGACCTTTAAAATTCTAATTATTTATATTTGTTTTATTTCCACTTGTAACAATGGCAATTTTTGACATCAGCAATTACATTTCCACTAGTAAAGAATGTGAAAATGTGAATTCTTGAAATCAATAGTGATGTCATCACTCGCAGAAATATTAATTCTTGATATCAAGAATTAAATTTAAACTGTTAAAACCAGTGCTCGAAGTGGGCGGTACTCTCCGGTACGCAGTGCCGGCACTTCTACATTTTACTCTTAAGCGTACCTGCACTTTTTGTTGCGTACCGCTACTTCTCGCATATAGCCGGTACTATAACACTGACAGAAAAAGCATGACGGCCGTTAATCCCTTATTTACTGCACTGCACACATCTGTGCGTTACCGGAGCTGATTCACGGGATTCGCGGCCACCGCAAGCGTGTATCGCGTATCTTTTTCGGCTTGCATGTTAATCCATGAGTGCGTTCATTCCCACCGCGGCGCGAGGAGGTGCGTCGCGTGAGCAGCAGTGAGTCTATTTTGATTGTGCTACACTCATTTAAGGTGAGAGCACATTTTTGATGGAGAAAATAAATATGATTTCACACAAAAAGTGACCAAAATGCATGTTTTAACAAGAACTGGAGTAGGCTACGTCAGAAAAGAAAAAGACTCAAACATAGGCCAATTTATACAAGATTTAGCCATTTAAACTTTTCTTAATTATTCAGTTTGGGTAAAACTATGTTTTATAAATAAATAAAACGAGCAAGCTAGTCAGAATATAAGCTTTTCTTTTAGTTTATGTAATAGCCTACACAGACAGGTAGCCTACATGCCCAAATCAAACCATAGGCCTACTTTTTTGTGTTTGCTGTCTTGTAAACATATCCAAGTATGACAGAAAAGACAATATCAGAGCTGCTTTCTTGGTTGTTTCTGTTGTTTACCATTTACATGCAATTGTTGTATACTTTCCATCTTAACAAACTTCAGGAATCAAGTTTATTAATGACCACCAACTCCTAAAAAGAGAATGTTTCTTTTTAAAGAAATGCGCGCACACACGACTTGTTTAAATACATTTATGTTGTTAATAAATAACAATAAATTGTTGTTGTAAGAGCAATATTTACAAGTTTTGTTTTTCCCTGTAAAAATTCAAATGTCATGATTTGCCAATGCAAGAGAGTACCGGCACCTTTTTCCCCCACTTCAAGCACTGGGTAAAACAATAATTCTTGATATCTGTAATTGTATTTTCACTAGCTGCCATTCACATTCAATGGATGATATCCAGAGTTGATTTCTTACTAGTTGAAATTTTAATTTCACATCTCAGAAATTCAAAAATTGTCAACTGGTAAGAAGTCAATCCTTGATCAACAATTTGAATGGCAGCCCATGGTGACACCAGAGAAAATGCAATTACAGATATCAAGAATTATATTTTTTTCAAGTATTATTTTTACATTTATTCATTTAGCTGACGCTTTTATCCAAAGCCAACACAACTGCTATATGTCAGAGGTCGCACGCCTCTGGAGTAACTAGGGGTTGGTGTCTTGCTAAGGCACACATTGGTGTCTCACAGTGGATTCGAACCCGAGTCTCTCACACCAAAGGCATGTGTCTTATCCACTGTGTCTTATGCATCAATAATATTTTATTATTGATATCAAAAATTCGCATTTCTGCGAGTGATGACGTCATTGTTGATATTAAGAATTCCTACTTTATCTAGAGGAATGTAGGCTAATTCAAGAATTAGCATTTTGACTAGTGAAAATTGAATTATTTATATCAATCCTGGGAATGAATATAAGTCTTAACGGCTTGCCACAGTACAAAAACATGATATCACCACGGATTACGGGTCCATGTCCCCCAAAAAAACTCAAACCGATTTGTAGGCCTATGTTTATGATTTAAATGCATGCACATGGAGCAGTATGATAACTATTTGAGGGGCAAGAAAAAAATATATAAATATACAGATGCATAACCATACAAATGACGTTTGAAGTAGTGTAGCTACAGCAGTGTGCACTTGAGTACTAGAGCTGTCATATTGAGATGCTCCGTAGTGTCAGACTGTGGCGCACTCGGGCTCGGCCAGTCTGAGGGGAAGCTCGCCGTGCCAAAGCAGGCGGAGTCGGAAACGCGAAAGCCCAGCGCTCCTTAAACTCCCTCCCTCGCCCGCAGGAGGAGTAGCCGACCGTGGTGGAGCAGCTCAAGCTCAGGGAGACTCTGTGATCGACTGCCCCAGAGAAGCGCCTCGTTACCCGGACGGAGAACCAGCCGCCAGCCGGTCGTCCCTTTATTCGTGCCATTAAGCCGATCAGAGGAGCGCGCGTGACATTACACGAGCTCGAGGCTTTTTTCTCACACAGAGGACGAATTCCCCCGGTCGCTCCAGGAATATCTCCCTGGATATTTACCCGAGAAATGGACGGTTTCGCCGGTAGTTTAGGTGAGTGTGTATTAATAGATGCTTCTTCTGCAACAGACATGGCGAGTACAGGCACAAGCGTGAATATGTGTGTTCACTGTATATGCTACTCGTGTCAGCGCTACAGCCACACACACACACACTTCACTGACACTGTATTCGCTACAGTGTGTCAGGACACTCACACCACGATCCTCACGATGGACGTGTATCTTCTGCTGTTTATTTCCGTTATTTAAACCCTGCTGTGACATGCCGTTGGTAAAGGCTCTGAACACACTGCAGTTCACGCTGTACACTTGATTTGCATTTCCATATGGATGGGGAATATCAGTTTACTTGCAGTGGAGCAACATAGTTATACTTGCAGATAATGCTCCGGTTTATTAAATGAAATCAGTGTATGAATGCGGCAATGTTGTGTTTATGTATAATAAGTGTAAGACAAGTCTAATCAAGTTGAAATCATCATGCAAAGCCAGTATGCAAATACTACATTGACGATTACATTTTCAATGGGGAATATTCTGAGAATTTTAAACTATAAAGTTCTTGAAAGGAAGTGTTTCTGAATAAGAACTAGAAGCGAAAGGATGTGTGAGTTTCCATGCTTGATGTTCACTGGTTGTCAGTCACAGATTATTCGGTCAGTGGCAAGCAGGAATTCCTCATGTGTTGTGTTTGAGAAGGCTTCACGCGAGGAGGGTTGTGTGTGTGTGTGTGTGGAATGTGCAGATGTGTTTCTGCAGTGTGAGTCGGACGGGTGTCTGGAGGTAAAGGGGTCTTTCAGATGCATGGCTAAGGGGGATAGTCTTCATTGCATAATGGACTGAATGTGCTCGAAAAGAATAACTTGATCACCCTTTACTGTTCCTCATGTGTGCTGGAGCAAACTGTTTGTGTGTAATATAATGTTGCAAGGCCTTTTCTGTTGGATAGATATTAGTTTTAGTATTTAAGACTTGCATAGTATTTAAACCACATAATGTATGTTTATATATATATTTTTTATATATTTATATATATATATGTATGTTATATATATATATATATATATATATATATATATATATATGAAGAGTTCAGATGCAAAAGCCTCTAAGTGCCATTTGAAATTTTCTTCTAAAATGATCATTTTTATTAAGCTTGTATATTAAAGGTGCCATCTGGAGTTTTTGAGGTGAAACTATCCCAAAAATGAGCTACAGGCATCAAAAGAATGAGAAGAAATAAGTGCAATGATGTCTATAGAAAACTGGAAAGCTATAGTGCTGCCGAGATATAAACCTAAATTAGCATGCTAAATTACTAGCCCCGGCCCGTCAGGTGTCGTAATACCAGTTTCGGCCATGGGAGGCGGTATGCGGGCGGGCAACATAAACACCAGCCGCACACTGCAATAAGTGGCGCGTTTTATGTGTGTGTGTACTTTGAACCTGAAGTCAGTCGTGTGGAAATACAGCCGATTACTACATTTCAGTTCAGGGAAGAGTTCAAAAAATGATTGGTCGACATGCATGAGGAATACATTTTGGTAAGTTGTAGCTTACTGTATCTTTCAACAGTGTTCATGTTCTTTTTCCATTAGCTTGTAGAGATGTAGAGATCGGTTCACGTGCGCTAGGGATCTGTGGTGTAACATGTACAAGCGCCAAAATGGTATTTATTGTTTGAATTGCGTAATAAAATTGACAGAATCTGAGAGCTTAACTGGCAACCTGATTGCTAAGTGTCAATTGCATGTGTCTTACAGTGAAATCGTGAGAGTTGTCAGCTCTGAATGGCGTTAGCTTGATCAACATCAGCGAATGCTGTCTGTCAAATTAATTCAAACTAACAATAAAAGTGTAATGTGAACAAAACGGAATACCGTAAACTTAAAATAATTGCCCAGGGTTTTATTTTCCCATATCTGTTTTTGAGACGCGTTTATGAGACGGTCTTCATCATTTAGTGTTGAGTTTTTCATTGAGTCTCTGATCTCTAAAAATATCCAAATGCTCCACGTGAAACTGCGGTCTTCAACCTTTTACTATCAAAATGATTTGAATAATATGCGTGAGAAAAGAGTAAAACAGCTCTCGCTTGTGTTGTTTGAAGACGTGATAGTGCGTGCGGCCGCGGCACAACTCACTTTCTGGAGGTATACTGCCCCCATCTGTTATGGAATATGGATTATTTTTTGATTTAGAATTCCAGATGGCCCCTTTAAAGTCCAATAATTTCAGTTAAATGGCAATGAAGATTACCTATTAATTGTCATTTAAGTGAAATTACTGAACTTAAATATACAAGCTTAATTAAAATCTTGATAAAGATTAAATATATCAAGCTTGATAAAAAGAAAATCTCAGATGGCATTTAGAGGCTTTTGCATCTGAACTCTTCATATATATAGGCCTATATATATATAATAAGTACTTAGGCAATGCAAGTAACTTGCAAGGAATGCAAGTAACGTAATCTGATTACTTTTTTTCAAGTAACTCAAGTTACTTTGTTTTCCCATGTATTTCCTGACAGCTCTCTCATCCCCATGTTGAGCGCTTGTATGTAAACATGATAGCTATTTTAGATCTACTCTGAATGTTAGCACGCATTTACTCATCTCACTTGCACACAAAAAAAGATTCAGTATTCCTAAAAATAAAATAAAATCATCAAAACTCAGAATATTAATAATTAATTGTGTTAACTCAAATATTCTTATTGTATTAAGTTGCTTGACCCTTTAATGATCCTATTAAACTATACAAATATGCAAAAAATACTTTTATATAAACATCATATTTTTGTTTGTTTTTTGTTATTAACACACAAAGCAAGCCCAGCTCAGTTAAGAAAAAGTAACGTAAAAGTATAAGTTACTTTTTTATGGAGTAGCGCAATTTTGTAATGCATTAACTTTAAAAGTAACTTTCCCTTAAAATGGCTTTTTTATTAAATATATTATGTATATGTTGTTCATAAACATATAAATTAATAAATTGTGTCAGAAATACAACCTGCAAAAAAGACAAACATTTAAAATAACATAAATATCCCGGTTATTTAAAACAATGAGTTTAAATGTGTTTCTGAGTCTGTGTGGGCGTTTGCTCTGAGAGAGTCCAGTCATATAACAACGGCTGATCAATGAAACACTGATTATATAAGTTGATTCTGTTGCTTGGTTACACTGGAGGAGGGCTGAGCGCTCGATCTGTCCTGCTCGGAGTTACCGTGGTGATGTCGCAGTGTCTGGCAGGGATGCCATGTAGATTACAAGAGCAGTGAGAGACGTAGAGTAAAGTGACAGACTTCTCTGCAGCTGTGCATGATGGACAACTTTATTTTGTACCTGTTATGAAATGACAGTGTTTATGGACGTTCACCCAAAACTGAAAATCCTGTCATCATTTACTCACCCTCATGTTGTTCATCTTCGGAACACAAATGCAGATATTGTGATGAAATCTGAGAGATTTCTGTCCCTCCATTGACAGCTACAGACTTTGAGGCTTCAAAAAGTTTATAAAGAGATCGTAAAACTACTCTGAATTGAGGGGTTTAGGCCAAATGTTCTGAGGAGACTCGATCGCTGGAAATTTTATGATGTGACCGCAGTGTGTGTGTGTGTGTGTGTGTTTGTCCAACATTGTTTCATCAAAACCCCATATCTGCCCTTGTAATGATTTCTAGTTTTCCTTTACTTTTTTCAACACATTTTTAAATATTAAACCACAACATCTAGATTTAATTTATTACTTTGAGTTATCACTCACATTTTTTTTTCTGACTTGCTTTGATCTCGCTGAAACTTAGGTTTCCTACACCAAAGTTCACTAAGCGTGTATTAAACCACCGGTTCAGTATCAGTTTTGCACCACAGGACTCAAACCGCGTCAGCAGAGACGAGAAGAGAGTAAACCCACTCTTTCGTGAACAGCAGAGAGTAAACCCACTCTTTCGTGTGACGTACAGGCCCCGTTTGACTCCTTTTGGTTCCTGGAAGATCTAAATGTGGTTTTGGTCATGACGGCAGAAAGAAAAACTTGAAAGATTTGTGCATGTACAGAGAGTAGACTGATTTGCCTTTCATAACACCTGTGATATGGGTCACAATAGGACACTTACAGATCGACTTTAAAACGCATGTTCCAGATTCTTTTGGAAAAGTAGTTTTCAATAAAAGTTTTTAATTTAGTGACTCTTAAAATGAACATATTCTCTCTGTGAAGGCCTCATCGGCTTGCTAAGTTGTTAAATGTAATTAATATTAATTACATTAATATTAATTACATGTAATTTCTGCTGCATTGACACCATTATGAAAACTGAACTGAGCTGGACGATGACATCACTGTTTCTCCGTGGCTATATATATATATATATATATATATATATATATATATAATATATACACACACTACCGGTCAAAAGTTTAAGATCGGTAAGATTTTTTATGTTTTTAAAAGAAGTCTCTTCTGCTCAACAAGGCTGAATTTTTTTTGATAAAAAATACAGAAAAAACACAGTAATATTGTGAAATATTATGACAATTTAAAATTACTTTTTTATGTTAATATATATTAAAATGTAATTTATTCCTCTGAAAAAAAGCTGAATTTTCAGCATCATTACTCCAGTCTTCAGTGTCACATGATCCTTCACAAATCACTCTAATATGATGATTTTATGCTCCAAAAACATGTATGATTATTATCCATGTTAAACAGTTTTTTACATTTTTATTTCAGGATTCTTTGATGAATAGAAAGTTCAAAGAACAGCTTTTATTTAATTAGAATCTGTAAAGCTGCTTTGAAACAATGTGTATCACTGTAAAAAAAAAAAGTTTCATGATTTGTAATCACAACATTTTTTCTTTTGTCAAATCAACTTAGATAATTTATGTAGTTCAGATAACATAATATTTTGAGTTTCTGGTGATTAAATTACTCGCCTTCATTTTATTAACTCATTTTTTTTTACATTTCAATGAACTTAATTTTAAGGCAACCAGATTACTTTTTTTAAGTTAAACCAACAATATTTTTTACAGTGTATAAATAAAAGTCATCGAATGCATTTTTGTTTATTTATTTATTTTACAAATATCACACACATGACTTTTAATTTGTCAGGCAAACGTTTTGAAAATGTTATTATTAAGCTAATTAAAAAATTACAAATGTTGATGCAAAAATATTTGTCGAGAATTAATTGGTATCTGTTTAATAGTTTTTTGTTTGATATTTAGAAACAATCAAAATCAAAATGAGTTGCATCACGTACTCAAGTCATCGTATATATAAATAGTCTTTTTAAAGTCTTTTTGAATAACGTTTTATAATCTTTTGAATAAAAGTATCTGCGAAATGCATATGTAAATTAATACAAGTTAATAACGGACCCGTGTATTTAAACTGCTTTGTGTTTTAGGTCAGTGTCTCTTAATTGGTTTTGCTTGTACCCAACATATTTTAAAAGTAAGTTATTATCTAAAACACACACACACACACACACACACACACACACACAAATCCTTAAAAATGTTTAAATGTTTTAATTAAAAATATATATATTTTTTAAAAAAGCATTTTTTTTGTTTGTTTTTTTTGATTGGACAAGTACATTTAAAATAAAAAGGTGATCGCTAGTGCTGGGCGGTAAACGCAGTTCAAACCGAAAACCGGTTTATATTTTCGTCACGATTTTGATTTTGAATAAACCGCCATACCGGTGTATTTAATTACACAACGTTCGGAACGACCGTTACGCTGCGCGACCATAGAGTCCGCGACACTGTTTCAGACTGACCCTTTACCCGCTGCACTACTGAGCACTGACGAGTGTAAACAAACAGCAGCGCTCTGTTACGTTACATGGACGATGGATGCTGAAGAATTAGTACAACATGACAGTGATGACACCGAAGAAGAACTTGTGCCAAAAAGAGGAGCCGGGTCTGTTGTTTGGAGGTTTTTTGTTTTCCAAAAATCCAACGTTGAACAAACAACCATTTTCATGTAAGTGCTGTCGGGCTAAAATTCTCCCTGGGGAGAATGACCCGGCAACACAAGCAATTTGCTCCAGCGCCTTAGCCGCAAACATGTCTTGGAATATCAAGAATGTATTAAATTAAAGTCAGCCGCGGATTTAGCGCCCTTCACATCAGCATGTAACACGGGGAAAGCTAAAGAAAAGTTGAGCCAAATATTATATACACTTTATATTTATTTTATGTTTGTTCTGGTTTCGAAGCAATACTTTTGAAGGAATAACTAATGCAAGTTGCATAATTTTGTTTTAATTTCTTTAATAGACCTCAAAAGCAATGCAAGACAAGATTTCCTTTTATATTTACTTGAATGCACGTAATGTTCCTGGATTTGTACTTGAACTAGCAAAAGTATTCCAAGTTGTTCTAATTGTGTTGTTTAAAATAAAAGTTCTGTATTTTGACTGCAGTTGTCTTTGCATTTTGATTCCTCACTTCATTAGAATCATGAATGGCTCTTATTTGTAAACAGCATAATTTTCTGGGGCCATGCAAACCTGTATTACTAGTGTGGAATTATTCTACAATATTCACTAATGACAGTAAAATAGACCATCCTAAGTCAATTTACTGCAGTAATTCCTCTCTTAACCAGTAGAAAATGCATTGAACACCTGACTATGCATAAAAAAAAAAAAAAAAAAGAACCGAACCGAACCGAAAAACCGTTATGATTTTGAAAAAAACCGTGATATCAATTTTTGGTCAAACCGCCCAGCACTAGTGATCGCCTATTTATTTTTGCTATCCTAACTACTTTTGAGGATTAGGTTAATAGCAATCGGTGCCGATTAATCAGAAAACCAATCAATTGGTTGAAGCGATACTCCACCCAAAAATGAAAATTCTGTCATCATTTACTCAGTTGTTGCAAACCTGTATGAGTTTCTTTCTTCTGCTGAACACAAAGGAAGATATTTTAAAGAACGATTGGGACTTTGGCACCATTGACTTCCATAGTATTTTTTTTTCTGCTATTCTCCAATCGTTCTTCAAAATATCTTCCTTTGTGTTCAGCAGAAGAAAGAAACTCATACAGGTTTGCAACAACTTGAGGGTGAGAGGAAATGACAGAATTATCATTTTGTGTGGAGTATCCCTTTAAACATTTGGGCCAGACTTGCATGATTTTACTCTTATTTGTTTCATAGTATTTAGCGCTACCTTATGAGAACAGACCTGTTTTGGGTGGCGACCCACCAGCTGAGAGCCAGTGGAGTTATGTGCTCTTGGGTCAGTAGGTCAGCCTGTGAGTGGTGTGCTGCCTTTTAAGGCATGTGTGTGTGTTGATGTGTAGCAGTGTGCCTGATGGAGGTGTAGGGTCTAGCTCATGGCTAGTAAAGGCCTTCATGCATCTTCAAGTGTTCACTGTGCAGAAATGGCGTCAGGTTTTGATCTTCTCCCACTCAGTCGCCCAACTGTCGAACACAACATAAAAATAGCAGCCGCCCCGCTCCTCCCGTCGCCAGGTGCATTCCCCGCCTCCATTGCTCAATCCCAGGCCTCTTGCTGGGGCCGCCAGTGGGTTTCCAGCTTTTCACACCACTGTGCAGGCTGGTACAGAGCGGATAAAAGACGGTTCAGTTGCAGGATTAAAGGAGTAGTTCACTTTTTAAAAAAACTTTTGCTGATAATTTACTCACCCCATGTCATCCAAGATGTCCATGTCTTTCTTTCTTCAGTCGAAAAAGAAATTAAGGTTTTTGATGAAAACATTCCAGCATTTTTCTCCATATAATGGACTTCAATGGGAACCAAACGGTTCAGGGTCCAAAAGACAGTTTCAGTGCAAACTGTTCAAAGGGCTTTAAACGACACCAGACGATGAATAAGGGTCTTTTATCTAGCGAAACATCGATCATATAAAAAAAGTTTACGTTTTATAAGCACAAATGCTCGCCTTGCTCTGTTCTGTGATGCGCTTCGTGACTCCTGTTCGAACTCGTTCATCAAAATGAACAAATGTTTCAAGTTATTAAAGTTATTTTTTTTCGTTTTTAACTTTTTTTTATCTATTTTTGAAAAGACCGTTGATTTGCTAGATAAGACCCTTATTCATCGTCTGGTGTCGTTTAAAGCCCTTTGAAGCTGCATCTGAAACTCTCATTTGGACCTTGAACCGTTTGGTCCCCATTGAAGTCCATTATATGGAGAAAATCCTGGAATGTTTTCATCAAAAACCTTAATTTCTTTTCGACTGAAGAAAGAATGACATGAACATCTTGGATGACATGGGTGAGTAAATTATCAGCAAAAGTTTTTTTTTTAAAAGTGAACTACTCCTTTAAGGAGCAAGGGTGTAACGACATACATATCACAATACTGAACTCATGATACAATATTATTGTGATACTCCAAGACATATTTAATAAACAGTAAACAAAAAAGTACCATTGATTAAAAATGGTGAAAAATTTGGTGTTACATTGTGTGTGTAAATGAGTAGGCTTGGAACTTGCTACTGGAAGCCCAACTGAACAGGACCAGAGACACCAGAATAAACATATTCATGATTCTGAAGCTGAAAACAGAATTATTTTAGATGAATATGCTTTACTCTGTCACTGACTAGATATATTTAAAATAATGTAAAACAATTTTTACTGGTAACATAAGGTATTTGACATCAGGACTTACAAATATTCCCCCATTGCATTATTATTTACATTTTTATTCGTTTAGCTGACGGTTTTATCCAAAGCGACTTACAATTGCTATATATGTCAGAGGTCGCACGCCTCTTGGAGTAACTCAGGGGTTAAGTGTCTTGCTCAGGAGACACATTGGTGTCTCGCAGTGTATTCGAACCCGGGTCTCTCACACCAAAGGCATGTGTCTGATCCACTGCGCCATCACCACCACCCCTTTATACATTATTTTCAACATTATATATAGTAGTTTAATGTAGTACTGACACTAAAATCTGAAAACTTTGTCAGAGAAAAAATTCTCACACAGTAATTTTTATTTTGGGTGTCACTATCCTTGATCACGTATTGTTGCATTTTTGTATTGCGATATATTGCGACATGTATATTGTTACACCCCTAGTGTTTCAGACAAAAGCTTCTAAATTATATTTTTTTTAGATCTGGATCATCAGTGCACTGGCTTTGGTTTCTGATTCAAGGAAACATACAGTTTATCTTTGTGTGCTATTTTTTCCCCACATTTTTTGTGAATCCCACAAAATGGTCAGATGCAAATACATTTTAATGCCACCAAATAAACCCAGTTTAGGCTCTGTGGAAGCGGTACTGGGATGTGAAACCCTGCTTGTGTTGGTTTGGTATGAACAGGTCTCCAGCAGCGCTCACGGTTCATTTACAGTGTGTCATACTGGGTTTATTTTGGAAGTATCTGAATGTTTTGGCTCTAAATGACCTGTGATGTGGTTTTTGTGCGTTTGTGATCGCACATGGCATTTCTTAATGTGTGTTTGCTGAGTTGCACTTGGAAAGACTAGCTGAGGATCAGATTACTGAATTCCTTCTTTGAAAGAAAAAAGATGGAGGAGAGCTAGAGACAGAGCTAAGGGAGGGAGAGATGCGGAAAGGGACACACGTGTGCCCGAACGCTTCCAGATGCTGGAATGCTGCCTCCCAACTTTGTGCATTCTTCATTCCCTTCTTTCCTCGTAACAATGCTTGAGATTTCAGCTGGACTGAGAGGAGAAAGAGTCTGTGTGTGTCTGTGTGTGTGTGTGGACACAACGGATGGATGAATTGCAGATTCCAGAATTTATGCACGTCTCTTATTTTGTCTAAAACACTCACCAAGTGGTAAACGTGAGTAAAAGTAGGCACTGTTGAGTAAACTAAATTGGTTGGCACTGGCAAGCACAATACCGAAGCAAAATGCGAGATGCGAGAAACAAATCAAATAATGCTATATTTTATATGCGCTATGCTTTTAAGTGTGTAAAATAAATTAAATTATATTAAAAAATGTAAAAACTGAAAATGCCATAACCACAAGAGAAGGAAAAAATAACTATATATAAAAAATAACTTCTGAACAGCACTGTTTTACTGTATCATTATAAGTATAGAATTTGGTTAAATAACAACAGAAATTGAATAATCAAATGAAAAAATAAACCTGCTTAGTTCACTGTATTAAAGGGCGGGTTTACTGCCATTTCACTTTTTTCATTTTAAATAGTGTGTAATGTTGCTGTTGGTGCATGAACAGTATCTGCAAAGTTGCAGCGCTGAAAGTTCAGTGTAAGCAGAGATATCGTCTTTTAAAAATCAGGAAGTATAATTGCCTACAAAAACGAACTCAATTGGGACTACAGCTGGGTTATGGTACGTCACTAACCTACACATTTGCATCAACCACTCCCTGCAAAAAAGTGCATTGTTCACCCAGCTGTCAGGTCTTCTGTGTTTCGGGCTTCCCACGGACGCTGTACTTCGTCAACAATGGATACAATTAATGTTTGATTATATTCCTGAAAGTGTCGATCGTAATCTAGCTCTCTGTGCTGCGCATTTACCGAGAGACAGCTTCCAGAATCTCTACAGAATTCAACACCGGATTCAACAAGAAACTGTTACTAAAACATGAAGCAGATCCAACTTTAAAACCAGAGGCAGCAGTTGTTGGGCCACAACCTGTAAGTAGGCTAAGACTTAATCATTTTAAATATATTTGCATGTATAATTCAAGACGTAGCCTTGTGTTTTATTATTTTTCAAATGCCAGCGTTGGCTTTATTGCCACTATAGGCTAGTAGTTATGCTATTTTGTGTCTACGAACGCGTAGAAACATGAATTTTGTATAAGTACTAATGTTGTAAATGTATTTTTCATGTAATGGGTGTTAATCTTGCGGACAGACGTGAGCGACAGTTTAGCCAATCACAACACACCGGCCCAAACTAACCAATCTGAGCCCACCACCCGTTTCTGAGGGAGTGTTTTCATAGAATCAGGAAGTGAACCGCTCGTTCAAAGGATTGATTGCAGTTTTCTGTTTGTCTATTAAAATTAATGCGCTGTCGAATTAATTTTAAAAACAGATGCGACAGCGGAATCTAGACATCTCAATTCTCCAGCTGCAGTCATCTCTGAGGGAAACCAGTTAGCTGCTAGCGCTCTTCTGATAACGTGATGATTACGTCCCTGCAGATCATCTGTCCATCATCGTATAAAGCCCGCCCTGGCAATCTGATTGGCCCGATCATTTTTTTCCTGATCATAATTACTCCTCAATGGAGTCCAGACCGAACTTCCTGACCAAAAAATTTTGTGGGCGGAGTTCATGCTGGCATCCAGGCTATGACGATAGGAAAAATAGGCATAAAGCTTACACATTTACCCAAATTACTATATGCATGTTTAACCGAAGCTAATTTGGGTGTGTTTGTCCCGTCCTCAATGTAAATGCGCTGTTATAATAGTATTGCGCCATGGAACAAGCGCACCTTGTTCATGCTCTTAAAGGGAATGTGATATGACGCTCTTATTGGTTTATTTCACGTTACGCCCAAACCACACCTATGAAATAATGAAGCTACTTCAGACCAATCCCTTTTAAACATTGCGTCGACCGCAAGAGTCATTTATCCCGCCGGTAAAATAGCAACAGGCGCGAAGAATCCGCCCACGAAGTTACTCTGTGCTTCGCGCTTGATACTGAGCATTCTAGATAGTTAAAATAGGGCCCTATATCTCTCTCTTCGTTCTGTCATCCATGTTTGTTTCATTCCTGTTAACTGCCCTTAAACTCTGCTAAATTTCCTCTAGGGTTCTCTCTGGTAAAACAGGAAGTAGTTTGGTTAGCAAACAACAGCCTCTGTTTTCTTTGATCAAGAGAAACACACATGCAAACACACTAATATGCAAATAAGTGAGTTGAATGAAATACATTATGCAAAATTTTTCCACTGGACAATATTCGCTTTAAATCTTGATACTAAATATTGAGGTAAAATTATCTTGGTTTATGTGTTTGATATACTTATCTCAGAATAGTAGATTCAAAATGTTTAATATATTGAATTAAATTCAGCCAACAATCTAGTTAAAAATAATGAATGCATGTTTTTCTACATATTTATAAGAGTGGAGTTGGTCAGATGTTTTAATGTTTTTCAAAGAAATCTATTCTGCTTACCAAGGCTGCATTTATTTGATAAAAAATAGCAATATTGCATACTATTGCTAAGTTGTGTAACTAAAAATAACTGTTTTCTATGTGAATATATGTTAAAGTGTAATTTATTCCTGTGATCAAAGCTGAATTTTCAGCATTATTACTCCAATAATCACTCTAATATGAGGATTTTCTGCTCAAGAAACATTTCTGATTATTATCAATGTTGCTGCACACATTTTTGTGGAAACCTTTTTTTCTAATTTTTTTTCAGAAGTTTCTGATGAATGAAAGCTAAAAAGAACATAATTTATTTGAAGTATATTTTGTCTTTTTGTCACTTTTGCCCAATTCAGTGCATGCATACTAAATGGGATGGGAGTATTCTTTTCTTTAAAAGAAATATCTTAATGGCCCCAAACTTTTAAACGGTAGTGTATGAATTTTACTGAAACCATTTTAATACATGAACAATAATTGCACATGCTCATGCACAGAAAGTGTACTGAACACACACGGCTCGACTGATTTATTAGTCCAGGCCCTGAAGCCTCACCAGACGCCATGAAATTGAGAATTGAATCATTTGAGATGTGTTTATCTCTGCTTCGCTGATGAACAGAAGGGGCCAGATTTTGTGTTGGCTGTACTGTAACCTTAATCAGGATTAATCAGTGTGTGTGTGTGTAGAGATTGTAATCTCAGGGTGGAGTTAAATCCACATGTACAGTAGGACAGCATGTAGACTGAAGTGGTTGGAGATGGATTAAGTTAATGGTTGGGTTGGACACAGATCTTGGATGAGGTTTCAGGCACCCTTTCTCCTCTCATGGAACCCAGTCCAAGTTTTTAGACTGACATATTGAGTTCAAGATACACATGGTCATGAAGAAAACCATCTGGATCATGTGTGATGTGGTTTTGACTATAAATGTTCCATGAACCATGAGGCAAACTGAAACGTGTGTTAGGATAAACAGCCAGTTTGGCAAGTAGTGCTTCAAAAGTTATAGTTGTTTACTGTGTTTGTCTCTATAAAAGCATCTCACGCGTAGAGTCTGTGTGTCACAGAAGACAGGTGTGTGCTTCAGCAGGAGCTGGATCAGTATCAAATGCACTGCTATAGATGTGCCTGCTTATCTGCTCACAGGCTCTTTACAATTAGTTTGCCTTCTAAAGTCAATAGCTTCATAGATCAGTCCCTCTTCTCGTGTGTGTGTGTGTGTGTGTGCATGTTGTTTTTTAAATTAAGTTTCTAATGCTCACTCGTTCCAAACCCGTAAGACTTTAATTCATCTTCAGAAAACAATTGAGGTTTTTTTTTATGAAATCTGAGAAATTTCTCTCCCTTCATTGACAGCTACACAATTACCACTGTGACGCTTTAGAAAGTTTAGAAAGAGATCTGGAAAACTAATCTGTATGAATTAAGCAGTATAGTCCAAATTTTCTGAAGAGCCTCGATCGCTTTAAATGAAGATTGATTGCCTTTATTCACATACATGATCGTGGAACATAAACAAAAGCTCAACTAAACCTGCAAGAATGAACCTCATTGCTTCTTGGAGAAGTCTCAGAACGTGCTGCGTGACACGAAGAATGAACCTCATACAACTGCTCAAGCAAGCATGTTTGAACGTTCTATTTACCATATCTGATGTGTGAGTTGATCATTGTTTACATATGAATATAAGTCTAAATTCAATTTGTTCATCATATAAACACAGCGTCATCCAGTGCGGATGAAGAGCCGGAGCTGATACTAAAATATGGTAATGAGTGTTTGGTTTCTGCTTCAAGTGGTCAACCAATCACAACAGACTTGGCCATCTGACCAATCAGAGCAGAGTAGGCTCTCAGTAAGGAGTTTAGAGAGACTGAATCCTTTATCGGAACCGTTTCAGACTCTGTGAGAAAGAGGTGACTGAAATGTATGTTATGAGAAAATTAAAGTGTTTTTTGACCTTGGATGCATGTTAATCTATTTCAGGAGACTTAAAAACTATTTAGATTGAGGTCACCTGACATGCTGACAGGTACAGGCTCTCTCTGCCCTGTTATGCAGCACTTATTTTGAGCCATTTTGTCAGCTATAAATCATAAATGTGCAGCGTCTGTCGTTTTCTGCCATCAGACGCCCTCACGCTATTCTCCTGAAATCTAACCTTTACCACACGCTGGCCACAATCACTCACCTACGCACACAAACAGATGCACACACAGAATACTGAGTACAGCTTCCTCTCTAAACACACAAGGTAAAATGGACACTTAAACTATACAATGTTGACTTGTGTGATTTAAACCACACACACACACACAAAACTGTGATTTAAGGATGTGCTATTTTAAAGGTTCCTACTTTTGTTTTTTAAGGTGTATTACAATAGGTTTACATGCATCCAAGGTATGAAAAAAACACACGTTTTCTCTTAATATACATTACAGAATCATCTCTTTTCTCAGTCTGATATGATTTGATAAAGGTCTCAGTCTCTCTAAATGTGAGACATTGGCAGTCCACATCTGCAGCGTCTTCTGAACAAAGCAAGGGAGTTTGCTGACGTATGACGACGCTTTGCAGGAGACCGCGGCGCGATGATTGGTCAAAGTTGCAGAAAAGTTGCAGTGATTTTTAAAAATTGCAAAGGCGCATTGAATTCACGTGGATTTGTTGAAGTTGCGTTAATAGTTGCGATCGCGACATCGCGAAATCCTGGAGGGACTGTCTTCCTTAGCACTTGATACACAGTGAGCACGTTTACACACACCCCAGTAGGGGTGTAACGATACACAAAACTGACGGTTCGGTTTTCCCATGGTTTTGACGTCTCGGTTCGGTTCTGTTTTGAAAGCTAAAATGGCTTTTTTTCTTTCTTTTTTTACCAATCAGCGCAGTCTCATCCCAATTCATCATATAACTGACGTTTTGGGACGTCTTTTGACCATTCGTCAATATACGACTATTTCAGGCCCCCTTAAACGTCGGTAGATGACGTTATGGGATCCTAACTCTACCCCAGACCTAAACCTAACCCTAAACCCAACTCGTCACCTAACTGACGTTAAAGGTAAAGCGTCAGTTGTATGACGACCCGGGATCGTCATCTACCGACGTTTAAAGGGCGCCCTAAAAGTCGTATATTGACGAATGGTCAAAAGACATCTCAAAACTTCAGTTATATGACAGAATTGGGATGAGACTGTGTTATACCAGTGGTTTAATGAAAAAAAATGGTCTTTGTCTTTAAATTAATTCAATTACAATTAAACATTTCACAAGGATTAAAAAAATCTGCTAATGCTGTAAACTATATAGGGAGCCGCACATTACTAAAACATTAAAGGTTGTAGACTTTTAACCTAAATTCAGATGCTATTTATTTTTTCCATTGAGCCGGGCTGGGCGGGGCGTGTTCGAGTACGCAATGACAGTATCGCGATTCGAAATCGTGAGTTCAGTATCAGCGGTTTTTCAGGTTCGAGTTCGAAAATCGTTACACCCCTACACCCCAGTATACTGACAACTCACAAAAATCAGCTTATTGAAATGACCTGTTGTCCACAAGCATTTAAAATACTTTATTAATAAATCAGGCTTTTTCCCAGTAGTGACGTCAAAACATAATAATTTGCGTGTCTGACTCAGTATTTTATTTATGCCAGGTGAGATGTTAAATAAAGTATTAAAACTGTAGAGTATCTTAAAATGTCAGCGGGGAACTCAAATGTCTCATGCAGCATTTTGACTACCAATTTTTATATTTTTTTGAGTTTGTGGTATATTTCCTCCTCTACTGCAAATTATTCCCTGTCTGGATGTGCTTTGGCAATCGTTTTATACTTAAAGGGGACATATCATGCAAAATCCACTTTTTTAGCCCTTAAATGCATTTTGTTGTAGATTTGGGAGTGTTTATAAGTACAGAAAAGATGAAATTCATTCTCTTCAGGTGCTTCGTTTATATCTTTATATTCTCTTTTGGTCATATTTTTTAACCTGTTCAGATTTCTCTGTTGTGTATGGCGTTTTTTGAGCAAGTACGTCACCGTATTTGCAGTGGAACTGACAAATAAGGACATCGACTACCGGTCCAACACTTCGAACAATCCGCCATTATTATTTTTCTCGCTCCGATTTTGTAGTCCAAGCTCAATGATGCAGAAGTTACGAGGACGCTAGTCAAAATGTTCGGTTGTTGGATGTAGTGACCTGAAGCACTTCAAGGATCCCCACTTCAACAACCTCCGCCAGTATACAGAAGGGTTTGCCGATCGGGTAAATTCCTTCTATCATTTAGCTGCTGTGTTTCCTGATGCTTTCTAAACGTAAGTTATCATTTTATTATCAATACAGATTTTTAGTGGTAAGATCAGACCGCAGTCATTTATCTTGTCAGTGTGCTTGTTTTAACAAGAGAAATAGTCGACTTTCACTAATAACACAACATAGTTAACTTACATACCTGCCTCCATATGAAGACGGTTCGTCGTCGTCATCTTTTTCAAATCGCTCGCTCTGGCTCGAATATGTAAGGCTTGGTGGACAAGTCTTCCGTTGTTGACATTTTGTTAACGTGTGAATAAAAATGTTCTTTGAAGCTATAGTAATCGTATCTCTTATCAAACTACAATAATGGCCGAACAGAGAGTGAACCTGAGTTGAGCTCACCGTGAACTCAGCGACCTGGAGAGCAGGCGGGGTAAGACGGTACGCCTTTTTATTTAAAGGGGCTGCATTGAAACGACTTGCTCACAGAAGCACATCAGAAAGGGGTAGAAAAGGGGCCTGTGGAGCTATAATAATGAGGAATTCAGACCCAAGCATTGCAGTTATGCTTTATATAGACCACAAATGTATGATTTATAAGTAAAAATGAACGATTTAAAAGCACTGATATGTATCCTTCAAGCCATTTATTACCTTACTCCGATAAAGGGAAATGGGTTAATGCGTTTACATGATGATGTGCTTTGTCGACTTAAGCATCGGGTTAAGAACATGCTTGTTAACGCACTCAAACAATGGCGTCGATTTTACTTGATCAATTCCAGCAGCAGTCCTCATCCTTTTGACGTTCAGCACAGTGGATTTGCTTTGGTAGTGCAGAAACAGCGTCTTCTCAACATGAACTAAACTCTTCCAGTCTCAGATACAACTACAGTGTTTGAGGGACAAAGTAGACTTGTTCACGGGCAGCCAATGAACACCATTATGCAAATTTATGACAGACCGATTTAGGTTCAAGTGGAAGTGAGACTGGAGTAACTGACGACTCATTTCAGGCAGTTCAGAATCACTTCTTTCTTTTAGGACACAATAACTTTGCAGACCTTTTACATTCACACACAGCTCTATCACACACGCATGAAAGGTCAAATCCCAAAAAAGTCCGAATTGGCAGTACTCCGTTCTGTCAGTTGTCTATACACACTCAGATCATGCGTAATGCTCATGATCATTGTGTTTCCAGGAAGTCCTTCAGTTTCATACTTCACAGTTCAAATCATAATCACAATACTTTGCCAAATTCAATGCACACTCTATGAAACGCTGGGTTGTGTCAACCTAAATTTGGGTCAAATATGGACAAACCCAAATGTTGGGTTAATTTTAAATTACATATTAACCCAAAATTTGGGTTTGTCCATATTGACCCAAATTTGGATTAAAACAACCCAGCATTTTGTAAGTGCATCCTCACCAATCCATCATCTCTCTTTTATTCTTTATTGATGCTTCATGCTTTGGCAACATCTCTGCATGACTGGGGTTGTGAGGACATTTGCTCAGCCCATGACACTGCAGATCTTGCACTCCTCATAAACACGCGTGGACAGTCAGGTGTCCCGGAGCGATGGACTCGTTCTTCCCGCAGTGCAGCAGGATGGATGATGACTCTGCATTTTCACTCAATGGATATTTTAAGAGAGGCCACTGCAGTCCGTCCAACTTTCTCTGGTAGTTTTCCACAGTGTCCAGCTCAAACACGGCTGGGAAAAGGATGTGCTTGCTGATCAGGTGCAGTGACAGCGGCTCACAGAATCTCTGCAGGGCTTTGAGTCGCAGACAGGGGGCGCTGCAGCCGTCTTAGAGAACAGGGTTTGAAGTTGTTGGAGGGAATTGTGTTCATTGAACACAACATTGTAACCCTTTATGCATGATCATATTCGTCATCATTTAATCCTTAAAACTTAACAACTAATAAGCAGTGAAAAGGAGTTTGAGGCTAAAGTCATAGTTAATAGAGAGAATTGACCCTTAACTAAAGTGTTACCTTCATAATGTTTCAAAACGTTACCTTTTCACAATGGGAAATTGAATATGTAGTAATAGGCCTATATTTGCATGCAAAGAAATGTTTGTACTTTTGACAGATGCTTAAATGATGGATGAAGATCGTCATAGTGGCCTAGAAATTAAGGTTGTTTTAATTCATTTTAAATTATATTTCTGCCACAGAGTTGTCTGGTGGCTGCAATATTGAGATCACATGTCCAGTCAAATGTGTACTAGCATCAGTTCAATATTATATATAGATTTGAAATGCATTAATTCAGCAAGAATGCATTGAATTGGTGAAAAGTCACTGTAAAAACTTTGACCTTTATTACAAAAGTTTTTTTTAATTTCAAATAAATGCAGTTCTGTTGATCAAATAATTTTACCACAGAAATATTAAGCAGTGCAACTTTTTTATAATAATAAGTAATGTTTCTTGATCATCAAATCATCATATTAGTGATTTCTGAAGGATCATGTGACCCTGAAGACTGGAGTAATGATAATGAAAATACAGCTTGGATCACAGGAATAAATTACAAATTTAAATATATTCAAATATAAAACAGTTATTTTAAATTATTATAATATTTCAATTTTTTACAGTTTTTTATAGTTTTTTTTGTTTGTTTTGTTTTTATCAAATAAATGCAGCCTTAAGCAGACGAGATTTAAGAGGCAAAAAGTTAAGAGGCAGAAACCAAACTCAAACATTTGAACTCTAGTGTACACTGTAAAAAATGATTTTTTGTTGAAGTAAATACTACTGAAAAAAAACCCAATGCAATTTACATGAAAAAGTTAGTTCAGGCAAGAATTAAAAAAAAAAACGAAGTAAATTCAATATCAGTACTTAATTCAAGCGAGTATAAATTAAAGTGTAATTATCAACTTAATAAAATTAAGTAAAAATGACTCAACTTTTCTGATACTGTTCCATCATGCACTGGACCTTAAACAATTAATGAGGTTCATTTTTCACTGGTTTCCAGCTGTATTTACACTTATCATTGATTTTTGTTGTCAATATTAGTAACTTGCCATTTTGTGACATTTTCGAGTAATTTTTTTGCTCAAAATGACACATTCAAACACAAAAACGACCCACCAAATGTTACCGCCATTGTGTATTGTCTACCAAGTATTGAGATTGCATTCACATGATGCTTAATATCTGACATGATGTAATATAAATTACTTAGATGATCTAAGTAAAGCACATGCCATAAATGACTAATAAAATTCAATATTATTGTTTTAGTGAAATGTAATGCAAAGGCAAGGAAATTTCAACTAAATCGATATTAATCAACCTTTTACTAGCCAAGTTAAAATTACTTATTTTCTGTAAAGTTTACTTAATTCCATATTTCAAGTAAATTTAACTTAAAGATTTCTAATTAAAGCTACTAATAAATATGTTTAGGTTTTTACTTGGCAAATCTTTGTAAATTTACTAGCATTTTCTGAGTGAAAAAAGTTGCCAAGCAACATTTACTGTTGAACAAAAACATTTAAACATAGTACAATATAGCCTAAGTAAGTAACCTAAGACCAAAATTAGACCTTTACATTTTTTTTAAGTTTATTTACAATGTGAATACAATGAGATTTTGTGATCCGGTTTCAGAATCTGTTCTTCTTTTGAACAAACCATTTTCAAGGTTTGATCCAATCCGACAGCTGAAATCCGATCATTACTTTTGAGCAACTGGGCTCAGAGCCGCTGTGAAACAAGCACACACACAAACTGTGTGGTGCATCCAGTAAACACCCCGAGTGTTCAGCATCACACACACCGCTCTACAGAAAAACCATTAGGATTTACAGTTACCCACTCAAGGTTTTGTTTTGTTTGAAATCATACCAATAATACAGATGACTGTTAATTAAGCATTTGTATGAAGACGTCTCAGTGCTGTGTTTGTATAGGATGAACTGTTTTTACTGTAATTGTGGTGAAAACGTTGTGTCGTGAGTGACTGGTTCAGCTTTTCTACTGGAACCGGTTCACCCCGAGTGCCCATTAATTCCTGTAAGCACCACACTGGGGGTTGAGCGCACGGACTTCCCCTCACATTTCATTTTGATCTTGCTTGAATAAATCTGAGAGCTTGCGTAAGAGCTTCGAGCTAAGTGGCAGCAGAGACAGAAAGAGGAGAAACAGATGTAAAAAGAGAGAGTTAATAAGATAAATATGTGACGAGATATGGAAACATAGAAAAAGAAAGGTAGAAGCGAGATGGATAGCAAAGCAGCTTTTCATTTTGTAGTTCTGATGTTTCATAGTTTGAATCTAAACTGATATTCTGGCTGGCCAAATATCGTAGTGCGATTATGGATAAAACTGACTCGCATTATCTCAATTTTTAAGAAATTGTTTCACTTAACTGTCACCGTCCCACATGTGGGACGTTTGCCACTATATTTTTAAATCAATTATATCTTAGTAAATACATTTAGTAATATTGACAAATTATATATCATTTGAAAGCTTACAATCTCTAGTTTCCATATTTAGTGACTGATTTTCAAAATATATTACAGGGGAACCATAATTTATCAATATGCAACAAGAATATTTTCATACTCATAAAGCGAGTTCAGACCTTTATTTTAAAATAGCAGAGAACATGAAAAATCACAAAAAATGGTAGATTCCTCAGTTTGTTTTCATGCCAAAAGTTCTAAAGATAGCATCCATACAATTATTTTGGAAAAAAAAGGACTGAAAAGTTTGAAATATCAAGAAAAAAATAATGGAGGCGCCCTTATATGGGCAGTAATGGAGTCTGATTGTGCCCTAGTGAAAAAGTTTGGTACTGCACTCAAACAAAATCTTACTGAAAGCTAATTTTTTGAGATATCAACCTAAAATTTGAAACACAACTTGTTCAGATTTTTGGCTTTGATTTTTCTGCAGTTTTACAGTAGCCCAGGTTTTGAAAATATATATTTTATGTAAAATATAAATAATTAATATTTTTACATTGAACATTTCCATAAACTCAAACTTCTATAACTTTTTTTCTGTTTAACTTTCTTAATTTATTTCACTTCTACAAAAATCTGCCAAATGTCTTCTTTAAAACAAGACCAATCATATGTCTATATTCCAAAGCATTCTTGAATTACAACCATTTAAGTTCGAAATGTGCATTTTCATGTCTATTCAAAAGGGGGGGGGGGGGGTGACAGAGGTTAAAGGGGTCAAATAAATAATAACAGTTAAATTGTAAAGTTTAAACCTGCTTTGTATTGTTACAATGTCAGTAGTATATCACTGCTGTTGAGGCAGAAACCTCATATCTCCATATTTTCATTTCATTATTATTATTTTTTCAGAAATTATTACTATTGGTCACAATGTGATGCCCTTACTGCCTCAGATGCGGACGGTGTAATTACAGACAATGTCTGAAATTCTCCAAAATTTGGTGGTCTAAAACCTTGTAACACTGTACGAGCTTGAGTTTGGTCAAATGTAAATAATATAATTTCTGACTCTGAATATGCTTACCAGAATCAAATTATTACAAATTACCACACTGAAAAAAAATTGGAGTAAGATTTACTTGAAAAAAAGCAGACCTGGTGGAAGAGGCCTTGGATGACATCATGCCCAGTGCATTATGGGTGTTGGAGTTTTCCTACCTATTTGACAAATGAGGAGAAAAGCCTTTTCTCAGCTTTTCTCTAGTCAGGAATCACTGAATTTTTTTACATAAAAATAAATAAAAAATACTTAAAAATAAATGAAAAACTATTAAATTGTTTAAAAAAACTGTAACAAAACATGTATTACTTTAGATGAGAAATCATTGATTGTAATCCAACTATAGAATTTCTCACAACTCAAGAAACGTATTATAAAATGGCTTTTGGCTTACTTAGTTGGGGACATTTTAATATTCCACATTATTATTGATCTGCCTTACTTAAGGTGGACGTTGACGCAATTTTCTTCTAGAAACAAACTTTGTTGTATTATTTTTATGTCATCACTGAAGCTGCTTTGATACAATCTGTATTGTAAAAAGCGTTGTATAAATAACGGTGACTTGACTTGACTAAAAATGAATAAAAAAGGAAGTAAACACTGTTACTCACAGTGCACTCATTTCTAAGACAACTGTAAAACACAGAAACTAATGAAGACGGAGAACGGGAACCAAGATGCTCACTCGCCGACTCTGTCAAAATAAAAGTCCTGCTTCCAAACAGATGATCACAATATTCAAGATTATTTCTACAATGCCTCCAAAATCATTGTGAATATACAATATACAACTCTTTGTTATATAAAGGTATTCTCCTCACAGATCCGAGAGACATTACTGACGGCAGTTCTCCCGTCAGACGAGTGTCAGCTTGTCAGTAAGTGTCAGGTTTGCTGGTTAAATTCTTCTGCATCTCTCAGCCTACGAGCTTCTGTTGATTTCAGTCCTCTAAACCTGACTCATGCCGCTCTCCCAAGACTATTTATTCACTACAAGACTATATATTTATTGTGACTGTGCATGAGCAAAGATGCAAATTATGTGTCTTAAGTTGCTGACACATTAGAAACATTTGGGGGTTATTTTGTTGGCAGTTGCAAAGCTGTAGCTTGAAACTGTCCACGGATCAGTTAACGGCCCTCCAGTCTAGTTCAGTCACTGCACACACCACCCATCTGTGATTATTTAACTGATAATATGGCTTTCATTTGTGCAGGCTGTATGAAGTGTATATGTGTGCACTGCTTACTGCATCTAATGTGTGTGTTCAAGCCTGTACACAGAGAGGACTGTGTGTGTCTGTGAGCAAGACATGGTGAAACTATTCATCAGTATTAGTACATGAGAATGTTTTTATTACTCTCCGCTGTAGTGGATGATTAACTCTCTCATGAACTAGAAAGAAGGTTCATTCATCACAAAGAATACTTCCATATTGCTTTCATTTCATGCTGTTATACAGTGATCTTAACATAACCATACATCCAGTGTTTGGACTCTAGTAGGCTAGGAGAGACTCTCAGAAGAAGAAAGACTGCAGAAGATAAAAGATGTCAATATTTACATGTATATTTCAGGACCAAACCACACCAGTAACCTCTTTCACCCCAATTTAGCAATGATGGTAATAATACTCGTCCATCTCTCCAATCATCCATCCCTTCATACATCCTTACATTCGTACAGCCATACATACATATATACATGCTCACATATATGCATACATGCATAAATACATCCATGCATTTACATGCATGCATGCACACATAAGTCCCTCCATGCATACATATATACATCCCTCCATTCATTCATATATGCATGCATGCATACATAAATACATGCATACATCCCTCCATACCTACATTCATACATATATACCGTACATGCATGCATATGTGCATCCCTCCGTTCATCCATCCCTCCATGCATACATACAGTATATCCATGCATACATGCATACATACATACATGCATGCACACATCAAACATCCCTCCATTCATTCATACATACATATGTGCATGCATACATACATACATGCATGCATGCATGCATACTGTACATACATACATCAAATATCCTCCATTCATTCATACATACATACATGCATGCATCATGCATGCATGCATACATACATCAAACATCCCTCCATTCATTCATACATACATGCATTCATGTATATATGCATGCATGCATGCATTCATGTATACATGCATGCATGCATGCATCCGTCCATTCGTGCATACGTGCATAGACAAGTGCATACGTGCAACGTCACATACATACATACATGCATACATACATGCATACATACATACATACGTGCATACATACACTCACGCATACATACATGCATGCATACATTCATTTCCCCCTTACAAAGCATGTAGAAATCTGTAATTTTTACCATAGGTACTCTTCAACTGTGAGTGACGGAATCTAAAACAAAAATCCAGAAACTCATACTGTATGATTTTTAAGTAATTTTATTGCATGACATAAGTATTTGATCACCTACCAACCAGTAAGAATTCTGGCCCTCACAGACCTGTTAGTTTCTCTTTAAGAAGCCCTCCTGTTCTCCACTTTTTACCTGTATACACTACACCTGTTTGAACCCGTAACCTGTATAAAAGACACTTGTCCACACACTCAATCAAACAGACTCCAACCTCTCCACAATGGCCAAGACCAGAGAGCTGTGTAAGGACATCAGGGATAAAATTGTAGACCTGCACAAGGCTGGGATGGGCTACAGGACAATAGGCAAGCAGCTTGGTGAGAAGGCAACAACAGTTGGTGCAATCATTAGAAAATGGAAGAAGTTCAAGATGATGGTCAATCTCCCTCGGTCTGGGGCTCCATCTCACCTTGTGGGGCATCAGTGATCATGAGGAAGGTGAGGGGTCAGCCCAGAATGACACGGCAGGACCTGGTCAATGACCTGAAGAGAGCTTGGACCACAGTCTCAAAGAAAACCATTAGTAACACACTACGCCATCATGGATTAAAATCCTGCAGTGCACGCAAGGTCCCCCTGCTCAAGCCAGTGCATGTCCAGGCCCGTCTGAAGCTTGCCAATGACCAGAGGAGGAATGGGAGAGAGGGTCATGTGGTCTGATAAGACAAAAATAAAACTTTTTTGGTCTAAACTCCTCTCGCCGTGTTTGGAGGAAGAAGGATGAGTACAACCCCAAGAACACCATCCCAACCGTGAAGCATGGAGGTGGAAACATCATTCTTTGGGGGCAAAGGGGACAGGAGCGACTACACCATATTGAGGGGAGGATGGGGCCATGTATCTTGAGATCTTTCCCAACAACCTCCTTCCCTCAGTAGAGTATTGAAGATGGGTCTTCCAGCACGACAACGACCCGAAACACACACCTCGGCCAACTAAAGAGTGGCTCCGGAAGAAGCATCTCAAAGTCCTGGAGTGGCCTAGCCAGTCTCCAGACCTCAACCCAATGCAAGAACTTTGGAGGGACCTGAAAGTCCATATTGCCCAGCGGCAGCCCCGAAACCTGAAGGATCTGGAGAAGGTCCGTATGGAGGACCGGGCTGCAGTGTGTGCAAACCTGGTCAAGAACTACAGGAAACATAATCTATGTAATTGCAAAGAAAATTGCAAAATATCAAGGTCTGCTTCTCTGATGTATCAAATACTTAAAATGCCAATGAATTGCATATATACATATTAGATTGTGCAGTCATTATATACCATAGTAAACACCACTAACATTTGAGACAGGTTATTTGCATTCTCCAGATGGTTACCCCCCCTCCTCACACACACACACAAGTGTAAGACGGATACACACACCTGTGATTTCACTCAGGCAGGGGTGTGTGTGATCGCTGCCGTCAGCAGAAAGAGCGAGCTCTCTGGCGCCGTACCACTCATCTGTGGCACGCTGCTTGTGTGTGTGTGTTTGAGGTTAGTGCAGAATTGGCAGCAAAAAGACACCAAAACTTGTTCAAACACAACTCTTTCAGGTTCATCAGGTCTGGATTTGTTCGTGCACAAACTAATTGCGCACAAACGGCGGCTTGGATTACCGTAAAAAATCTTTAATGGCATGTTCAGAAACATATTTGTGGGATTTAATGTGTTGTAGGATTGCACACAGCTTTTTTGAGTCTGCACACAGAGATTGTAACACACAAGCCCAGAATACCACAGAGATCGTTTTACGATTCATGGCAGCACAACTCAAAGTCTTGCCGGCTTTACACGAGATGAACTGTTGGGTCAGGCCGTTAAAAGTTTGTTGTTCTCATCATGTACACGCACAGACTGTTTTGAAAGGCCATGTTTTGTGGAATGTCGAAGCATCAAAGCAAATCGTGCTCCATTTGCATGCGAATGCGGTGGTCTATTGGTGTTGGCGCCGCCGGCTGTGATCCTTTGAAAAGCGTGCGGTAGCGTATAACTGCGTCTGCTAGCGCTGGTTTCTCTTTTTGTTGGGCTAATGAGGAAAGAGAAAACGGTCAAGAAATGTAGAGCCAACGTTTCCCAGTCCGCACCAGACCCAGGTGAAAAGCGAATGTTGCGGCAGTAGTGTTGTTTCCCGCCGGCTCTCGTGGCCTCTCAGAGCTCAGACTCTTCCAGGATAATTGGAAACAGGGATGCGAGGAATGCTGTGGAAGAGTGCAGCGGTGGGCGGACAGATCGCACCCGCACACACTCTTCACACACACACATTTTCTGGGGCACTGCAGGGGGGCAGGAGTCGTGGATCTCTGTGTTTCTTCAATTAGACAGCCGCGTAGTGAGCTTTGATGTGTAATTTGTGTGGCTTGGAGAACAAAGTGGCTCAGTTGCACGTAGATTTTGGAGAGTTGCTGCCGAGGCTCATACCTGTTGATTTAACGGCTCTGACCCAATGCTTGTGTTCAGGGTTGGGAAATATAGTTTTTTGCATTTCTGAATCTACAGTGCCATGGCATTAGCCTAACTTCGTCATACTCATATTCTATTGAGAATATGAGTCTGAGACTCGCTCCATTAAGCTTTGATTATGAGGCGTGTCGTAACCAAACCAGGAAAAAACAACAACTCTGCACTCAATTGGATAGTCGGTAGACCTACAACCAATCAGAGCAACGCAGTAAGTCAACTCCTTTGCATAGCGCAGTTTTCAACTACAGAACTTACTTATTTTAGAAGTTAAATAACGAGTGTTGCTTCTTTTTACTTACTTCTCCATGAGTGCGACCAAAGCAGAAACCACAACGACCATAGGCTTTTAATTACACATCTTCTTAGTGACCATCGGAGCCAGCTGATAAGTTACACTTTTCCCGAATCATGTGGGAATGACGGCAAAATATCTTTCCGATCGACAAATGCCTTGATTGCAGTTCTCTGTTTGTCTATTAAAATTAATGCGCTGTCGATTTATTTTCAATATGAGCGCGCACATCGCGTGCCTATTTGAAATCAAACTTAAGCGTGCAAAAGACGTGAGCAGCTCTTTTAACGGCTTTATCATACTGACTCAATAGATTGTTTTCTTAATTGGTTTTTATCTGTACACTTGACTTATTTGAAAGTAGCCTAAATAATGTAACAAAACGAAATTAAACTTATATGCTATCTTACAACACAGCCTAGATTTCAGATTGTTTTTTAGGCTATTTTGTCTGTTGTTTTAAGACGCCTAACAGATCGGCTGGACAAAAGTTAACCCATAGCTTTGTAAGTAAAGAAGAATACAGCCTGTATAAACGAGAGCTTTTGTTAGGATTTTTCATTATGTGGCAGATAGCAGTTATATTATTTTGTAGCGTGTGGTGTAATCAGGTGCACGATTGTGACTGTCACTATAGACCAAGGACAGAGCTCCTCACTTGCAGTTAAACAAATAACTTAATTTTCAAAGAATTGTATTATTATTATAGTTTTATTTATTTTCGATGTTTTTTCGTTGTTGTTTTATAAATGCTCTATGACAATTGTTTAAAAAATGTTCAATCAAAACATCCGTTTTTTTTTTTTTTTTTTTTTTTTTTTTTAGTCGACTAATCGTCGTGCAGGACAAGACCTTGGTCGACTGAAGGATTTCTTTGGTTGATTACAGCCCTAGAACAGACGCGAACAGCGGAACGTTGATAGCTGATGATTACTTGCAGATCAATCTGTCCATCATCGTATAAAGCCCGCCCTGGCAATTTGATTGGCGCGAACATTGTTTGCCTGATCATAATTGCTCCTCAATGGATTGAGTCCAGACCAAACTTCCCATCCAAAAAATGTTGTGGGCGGAGTTCGGGCTGGCATCCAGGCTACCATGGCATAAGAAATGGTGCAAAAAATGAGTAAAAACGATAGGTGATACGTCTTTCTATCGCACCTGGCTTAGCAAACATACTGCAGCCGACTCATGAATCGGTGACTAATAATAATTTTCTTAATTGAGTCAGTGAAAATGACTCTGCTGATCTTTACTTTGTGTGTCATAAGTTTGTCTATCGAAGTTCTTGTAATTACTGACTGGTTGTTTATATAACAATCTGTAGTTTTTTTGTTTTTTGTTTTAAAATCTTTTTCTTTTTTTCTGGTCTTTTTTTATTGCAAATTAAATAAAAAAATAAATACAATGACAATAAGAGAGGGGTTACAGATAACAAAATAGATTGCATTAGGTTATAAAAAACAATACAATATTACAATTTGTTAAAATAACAAATTAAAGGTTCTTTACAACAGACTCAAGAATATTATGTGTTTTAGAAGCCTTATAGTTTAATGGTTTTGAAAGATTTTTAAAGGAAGAAAAAAGGGAAAATATAGGGTTGGGAAATATAGTTTTTTGCATTTCTGAATCTACAGTGCCATGGCATAAGAACCGACTCATGAATCGGTAACTAATAATAATTTTCTCAATTGATTCAGTGAAAATGACTCAGTGATCCGCTGGTCTTTACTTTGTGTGTCATAAGTTTGTCTATCGAAGTTCTTGTAATTACTGACTGGTTGTTTATATAACAATCTGTAGTTTTATTTTTTTTAATCTTTTTTTTCTGGTCTTTTTTTTTTCTTTTTCCTTGCAAATTAAAGGAAACATACCATAACAGAGAACAGAAGAGAAAAATATAATAAAATAAATGCAGTGACAATAAGAGAGGGGTTACAGACATCAAAATAGATTGCATTAGGTTATACAAAACAATACAATAATGCAATTTGTTAAAATAACAAATTAAAGGTTCTTTACAACAGACTCAAGAATATTATGTGTTTTAGAAGCCTTAGAGTTTAATGGTTTTGAAAGATTTTTAAAGGAAGAAAAAGGGACTTTATATCAGATGAGAACATTCTAAAATCCGGCTTACAATAAATAATTTTGGCCTTGCGAAGATGAAACTTGCCCAGAAGACAAAGCAAAAATAACGTATAGTTAAAATTAACATCATTAGAACGAAAATCTGATAAATTACAAAAGGAGAAGAAACCTTCTCAGAAAACTTGCTGAAGAATAGAGTTCTTTTATTTTATTAGGAATAAAAAGTTTGTGAGAAAAAGCCCATAAGTAATTCAAATCAGAGTTTGGATAACAGATACTCTATTTAGAACGAGCTTTAAGAGTTCTTAACAATCTGTAGTTAACAAATACACAATCAGAATTTTGTTGTAATAAACGATCATTTAAAATGTACAAAATAGTTAATGAATATTGTTTTGCCTTTATAGTATAAATGTATTGTTTACTATTTAGGATCAATTATTATAAATATACTAAAATGTTGATAATGGATGAGTTCAGGATCAAGAATTAAGTTGAATCGGAGCCATTTATTTAGCTACCCTAAATGGGGACATATATTTCTACGGTTTTAATGTACAACTAATTATGAATACTATAACCTAAACATAAAAACTATATGGATTTTAATAAAACAATATTTGTATACCATTTTACAGAGAGGACGTCCTTAAAAGAGTCATAGACTTGCATATTGTTGTCCTAATGTTAGTGGCACTGCTTCTATTGCTCTCATTTCTAAGTCGCTTTGGATAAAGGTGTCTGCTAAATGAATAAATGTAAATTTGGTCCCCACAACATAGGATTTACCAGGAAAACACACACACACTCCGATATCAATGCTACAAGTGAATTTTCTTTTCTATTTCAGTGTTTTCTTCAAGGTCTCTTGCTATTACTGATTAGTCATGCTCTGCAGGGTTTCACCTTTTCTGCGTGTGTGTGTGTGTGTGTGTGTGTGTGTGTGAAATGGACTGAAATTGAGAAGCTGTAAAAGGGTTTTGTGGGCAAATTAAGCTACATTGCTGTATAGTACTCTGCCATTTATGATGGCACCATGTTATATTAATGCTTTTGCCTTGTTTTGTCTTAAAGTCACTTTGAAATTAAAATTGACAAATCTTGATTTGTTTTTTTTTATGGAATTTTGCAGAATTTATTAAAAATGGTTTGTGTGTGCAAGCTTTTTTTTTTTAAAAAAAAATTAATTTAATTCTTGAATTAAAATAACTTTCCCTTGCTTCTCTTCTCTGATGACGAGGGCGGGGCAACCTGTCACTCACATGAGATCCACCCATAGCAAACCACAACCATCCAATCTTTTCCCCATGGACAAAATCAAACCCCGCCTACATTTATTCTTGTTTCTGAAGCCGTTTCACAATTGGCATTAAAGGAGTAGTTCACTTTTAAAAAAAAATCTTTTGCTGAAAATTTACTCACCTCATGTCATCCAAAATGTCCATGTCTTTCTTTCTTCAGTCGGAAAAGAAATTAAGGTTTTTTGATGAAAACATTCCAGGATTTTTCTCCATATAATGGACTTCAATGGGGTCCAAACGGTTCAAGGTCCAAAAGACAGTTTCAGTGCAAACTGCAAACTGTTCAAAGGTTGATAAGACCCAAAATGAACGAATCTGTTTTCATGTAATTTGGTTCGTTCAACGAACAAAATGAATGAGTTGACTCGGGAAAAGATTTGGTCATTTTGATGAGCGAGTTCGAACAGGAGAGTCACGAACGTGCGTCACAGAACAGAGCAAGGTGACCATTTGAGCTTATAAAACTTAAACTTTGTTATTTATTTATTAAATGAGCGATTGTTTCGCTTGATAAGACCCTTATTCATCGTCTGGTGTCATTTAAAGCCCTTTGAACAGTTTGCACTGAAACTGTCTTTTGGACCTTGGACCGTTTGGTCCCCATTGAAGTCCATTATATGGAGAAAAATCCTGGAATGTTTTCATCAAAAACCTTAATTTCTTTTCGACTGAAGAAAGAAAGACATGGACATCTTGGATGACATGGGGGTGAGTAAATTATCAGCAAAAGTTTTTTAAAAGTGAACTTCTCCTTTAAAAGACGATCTCTGTTTTATGCTGACTTAAATCTCAGCCTTCAGGCCCTTACACAGACCATCAATGGATCATGAGATGCATTTTACACAGAAAAATGGAAAATAATTGATAAACAGCAAGCTCATTTTTGCAGGATTTTGTAAGTTCACAGTTTTAGATTGTTAGTTTTGTTCAGAGTCATTAAGAAGCTATTAAAATTGCTAATTAACATCAAAATGACAGTCAAACTGCCCGTCATGTCTAAGTGAGCGGTTCTTGGACCAGACTGAATCTCAACAGTCTGACTATGCGAGCTCGCTGATGTGGGAGGCATTCCGCTAAATGCTAGTTTGCGTGTGACTAGCGCATGTCGAACATGTCTTGTTTTGTCAGGCTCACCCCATTGTGGTCTCTCTCTCGTGTGTGTACATCTCTTTTCTGTCATCGCCTGCTGTGTGTGTGAGTGCTATAACTCACTATGGCTAACGAACATTCATCCTGTTTGACCTTAAATGCCCTTATCACTGTGTAGAGGCCAGCTGTGCATGTGTGTGTGTGTGTTGGTGTATTTCTGGCCCTCTGTCTTTGTTCTTCTAATTTAGAGAGGCTAAACAAACCATGTTCATCACCTCTGGCCTGATTCAGGATATTTAAAGCTCCAGTATGTCCTTTTTTTTTCAAAGTTATAATACTTTCTCTCCCATAGATATAAAAGGACAACTATTATTTAGGCAATTATTTCAACATGCTGATTTTGAAGATTTTTAAAGATATTGTTTTCTGATATTGATAATCTAATCCACATTACTAATTGACCAGCAAGTGTGAGTTTGTCCTAAAAAAGCCTGCTTAATTCGTAGCGTGACGTTTAAGGTTTTTAGGTGTCTCTGATTGAAACTCAGATGAAACTCGAGTAGTCTCTATTCAGAGTGTATTACTCTTTATTATTGTGTAAGCCTGAACTCCACTGTTCAGACATGCCCAAATATGTCATATCAAAAACCATTAGCATCGTAGTGATTTATGCAGGGCAGAGATAGATGGGTACATGGAACAAGTAAAAATTCTGAGCTGAGGAAGAACATTGCGAATGGATGGGTAATGTGTCTTTACCTCTTCAAGTGTAAGCTTGCCTGAGCCTGAACCTCTTCTCTAAATGAGGAAGAATCTTTGAAAATGAGGATTGATTTTTCTTTTGTGTGACCCCAGTCTGAGTGTCTCATGAGTTCACCAGTTAAGTGTTTTGGCTTTGCTCAAAGCACTGAGAGCTTCCAGCGCTTTCACAACACATTTTCTGTAGAACTTATTCACTCAAATGCAGTAGCAACACAAGTATAGATTCCTGGAGTGAGTCACACGATCCACATAATGTACTTGGAAACGCTCTAGTAATTGTGCTTTTGTAGTTTTAGTCAATTGAGTTATTTTACTTTTATTTTAGTTAGTTGCCCAGGCAACATTTAAGTTTTAATATTTGATGCACCGATACCACTTTTCCCAGAACGAGATCACGATACCGATACTTTCATTTTTGGTATACCCTCCCCGATACCTGTATATAAGTTGGTTTAATGTGTTCATTAAATATACAGTTGCTTCAGTTCTTTTCATGCTTAATTAATCCTGCTTAAATGTGCATTTGTATGAGCTTCTGTACTTTCCCTGATCATTTTCTTGCTCTGATCATATTTTATCTTTCATTAGCCCAGCACATATTTAGAGCGGCTCCAGCAGGGCTCAGTGCTGAGGATTGGATCAGTGGTTCAGATGTTTAGACAGTTAAAAACCAATTATTTAATCCAATTCTGATACTACAATAAAAACTACCAGCCCATCCAGGGCACGAAGCTGCCGTTCCATCACATCCCAAAGATGCTCTATTGGGTTGAGATCTGGTGACTGTAGAAGTCATTTTAGTACAGTGAACTCATTGTCACGTTCAAGAAACCAGTCTGAGATGATTCCAGCTTTATGACATGGCGCATTATCCTGCTGGAAGTAGCCATCAGAAGTTGGGTACATTGTGGTCATAAAGGGATGGACATGGTCAGCAAACAATACTCAGGTAGGCCGTGGCATTGTAAACGATGCCCAATTGGCACCAAGGGGCCTAAAGTGTGCCAAGAAAACATCATCATCCCCACACCATTGACACCACCACCACCAGCCTGCACAGTGGTAACAAGGCATGATGGATCCATGTTCTCATTCTGTTTACGCCAAATTCTGACTCTAGCATCTGAATGTCTCAACAGAAATCGAGACTCATCAGACCAGGCAACAGTTTTCCAGTCTTCAACTGTCCAATTCTGGTGATCTCTTTTTTTTTATCTAAATTGTCGCTCTTTTTCCTATTTGTAGTGGAGATGAGTGGTACCCGGTTTGTCTTCTGCTGTTGTAGCCCATCCGCCTCAAGGTTGTGTGTGTTGTGGCTTCACAAATGCTTTGCTGCATACCTCGGTTGTAACGAGTGGTTGTTTCAGTCAAAGTGTCTCTTCTATCAGCTTGAATCAGTCGGCCCATTCTCCTCTGACCTCTAGCATCAGCAAGGCACTTTCGCCCACAGGACTGATGCATACTGGATGTTTTTCCCTTTTCACACCATTCTTTGTAAACCCAGAATGGTTGTGCGTGAAAATCCCAGTAACTGAGCAGATCGTGAATGACTCAGACCAGCCCGTCTGGCACCAACAACCATGCCACGTCTCAAAATTGCTTAAATCACCTTGTCTTTCCCACTCTTGACATTTCAGTTCCGGGGTTCAGGAGATTGTCGTGACCAGGACCACGACCCTAAATGCATTGAAGCAAACTGCCATGTGATTGGTTGATTAGGTAATTGCATTAATGAGAAATTGAACAGGTACTCCTAATAATCCTTTAGGTGAGTGTGTGTATATACACTACCGGTTCAAAAGGTTTAAGGTCGTGTACAGACTGTTTTAATGTTTTTAAAAGAAGTCTCTTCTGCTCACCAAGGCTGCAATTTTTTGATAAAAAATACACAAAAAACACAGTAATATTGTGAAATATTATGACAATTTAAAATTATGTTTTTTATGTAAATATATATTAAAATGTAATTTATTCCTCTGAAAAAATCTGTATTTTCAGCATCATTACTCCAGTCTTCAGTGTCACATGATCCTTCACAAATCACTCTAATATGATGATTTTATGCTCCAAAAACATGTATGATTATTATCCATGTTGAAAACAGTTTTTTACATTTTTATTTCAGGATTCTTTGACTGAATAGAAAGTTCAAAAGAACAGCATTTATTTAATTAGAATCTTTTCTAACATTATAAATGTCTTTACTGTAACTTTTGATCAATGTAACTCATCCTTGATGAATAGAAATATTGATTTCTTATTTTATTTCCCCCAAAAATAAAATACAAATTCTTACTGACCCCAAACTTTTTAAAGGGTAGTGTTTAATGTAACAAAAGCTTTCCATTTCAGATAAAAGCTGTTCTTTTGCTTACTATTCATCAAAGAATCCTGAAATAAAAATGTAAAAACTGTTTTCAACATGGATAATAATCATACATGTTTTTGGAGCATAAAATCATCATATTAGAGTGATTTGTGAAGGATCATGTGACACTGAAGATGGAGTAATGATGCTGAAAATTCAGCTTTTTTTCAGAGGAATAAATTACATTTTAATATATATTAACATAAAAAAGTCATTTTAAATTGTCATAATATTTCACAATATTACTGTGTTTTTTGTGTATTTTTTATAAAAACAATTGCAGCCTTGGTGAGCAGAAGAGACTTCTTTTAAAAACATAAAAAATCTTACTGATCTTAAACTTTTGACCGGTAGTGTATATAAATGAACTGAAATGAGTAAACAAATAAGAACACCAATAAATAAACAAATCCACCAATAAAAATAGCAAATGTTTACTAGGCCTACTTCCTCATTATTGGTCATTGTGTCAGTCTAGTATCAGCACACCTTTGATTCCAAGCACCTGGAAGTTATAAAACCAGCCAATTGATTTGATCAAAGATTGGAGCTGCTCGATTTGTTGCATATACATCAGTTGGTCCCATGGGTGTTGCTGTCAGAGGCTGAATCACAGAGTGATGTGGCGCTATTGGTTTATGATTTGGGGCTGGTAACCAGAAGGTTGTAGTTTCAAACCCTGCGATGACTGACCATGACTCTTGATCTCATCGGGGACTGGCCCTGTAATAAGTAGAGTAATAAAGTCTTTTGGGATAAAAGTGTCTGCTAAATGACTACTCAGCCACTCTCATAAACCGCGGGGTGTTTGAGACTTCTGCAGCGATGTGTTTCTGCGGTGACAGTGTTTCTGGGAAAGCGTTGGGGTGTTCGTGCACATGCTTCAATCAAAGCCCTTCTGCTTTCGTCCTCTGCACACTCTCTCTTTCCTGTGTGCCACCGGCTGCCTTCCTGTCATCTCCTATTTCTAGTGTGAGGTCTGTGGGCCTCTGAAGAGTCTCAGTTTCCTTTCTCGAGATGACTGTTTCCAGCTCCAGGCCGGAGCGAGCTGCGGGTCCTGCTCCTCAGGCATGCTGGGACACGGGAGGGCGCATGCCGCGTGTCTGAGTTATTTTACCGGTCTCGCTCTGGATTCGTGCAACATGTTTGCACAGATGTTTGTGTCCATTGCATCTTATTTGTGCCCTTCTTTCTGTTGCTTTGGTGAAAACTGGAGCAAACTTCAGCATTTCCTAGCTGATATAATAGCAGATTATTCAGAATGATACTTAATGATACAATATGATTATTACTGCTGATACCGATACCAATAGTTTGATTTTCTTAAAGGTGCATTGCGCTAGCCTAGAAATCTAGACGCACCCTAGCAGCAGCAAAAATTATTTTGCTGCAAAGTGTGGTCTAGCAACTCTCCGTTGACTTTCGAAGTGGAAAAACCAAACTCTGGTAGGGCCAATCAGGTCGTGTATAGAGTCAGCGGGTGGGCTTAACATGATGACAGAGTTGAGACGAGTTCCTCGGATGCGACCGACGCGCGTGCGCTGTTACAAAAAAAGCTGTGTCGAAACGATCAACTTGTCATTTTTGCCGCAGTCGTGCATTTTTGTCATTTTTGATGCATTTTTGTGGTGTCGAGGACAAAGGCTTTCTCCGTGTCAGCGCCGCTTCTGACCGGTATAGGCGCACGGACCTCTCCCGAATCATCTCAAGCAAGCACCACTACTCCGCCCCCGTTTCCCTCGTAAGCTGATATTAGTATTTAAACATTCTCTATGATATTATTTTTTTAATGACACACTGTCTCTTTCTCTCTCATACACACACACGCACACATATATACTGTCTCTTTCTCTCTCACACATATGTAGGCTAGTTATAAACTCTTTAGACTTTTAATGATTAGTGTTTTATTCTTAAAGTTTGTGGGTCGTGTAAAAACAAAAAAATCCCTTATTTTGGGGATGGATTCGGGAAATCTCCCTTATTTTCAATGTTCAATGTTGACAGCTGGACTGGATATCGGTAAAAGTTTAATAATATATCAACTTGCTCCGCTGAGTAGCTATGTCACATTCTTCGTTGCTCTGATTGGCTTTAGCGCTATCCAATTGCGTGCAGAGAGAATTTGAAAGACAACCGTTTATTCCGCCCCTCGGATTGAGCCCGGTCAATGAAGAGTTTCCAGACCTAACATTTTGATGTAGGTCTGGCATGCCAGGCTAGCATTGCGCAACTTTCATGTTAAAAATACCTGCTTTTCTAACCCAAACAAGCTTAAACAATTGCCTGATTGGGCTGAACGAGCCCTCCTCTGATCACTGCGAGCGCCTCTATAATCCTGTACAGTGAAATAAATAAGAGGGATTTGGGACGGAGTTTGAGACTGGGCGTGACATCATGCGCGTTCACGCTCACCTGGCGATGTCTGGCAGGTTTGTGTATTCGCCGCCATTCTCCGTATCAGCAAAGACAACTCGAGCGACAAAACTTTAGTCAACTTTCCACAAAAGTAGAAGATGGATTCAAAGAGACCGGCTTGTAGTTCATTCCAAACCCCAACGCAAACTCCACGTAAGACAAAGAAAATAAAACTTTTGTCTAGTGCCAGGCGTCGGAATAAGACGAGAGTCGACATCAGGAAGCTTTCAACAAATGGAGAGATCTCCGGTCTGCTCTAGGGCTCAAACGGGTCCTATACAAAGTAATAACTTATATTGTTCATGAACGTGTTTCCATAATAATACAATCATAAGTGGATGGATACAGTAAACACATAAAACAGTTCAACATTGAGATAGATGGAAACAAAAACCAAAGTTTTCTACTACCCACGTTTTCCCCTCACACACACATAAGTGTGTAATTTACTCAAATGCCTTTCCTTTCATATATTTAAAATGACTTGCAGATTTATAACTTTATTACCTCTGAAGACATTATGACTAACAAAAGATTTGTGCGGTTGATGCTCCTTTGGTTATGAACAGCTTGTGCAAGCGTGCGTGTGGTCCATGTAGCGCGCACACCTCTGGTTGCGGTTTCGTTTGTTGCATTATGCATGGGGTTGGGTACCGAAGCGCGGTGCCGGTATGGAACCGTGTCCGACGCACAGAACGGTAATAAGCCAGACCGAATAAGAATGAAAATTTTGGTGCCTGAGTCTCTGTGTCATGAGGCGCACACACACAATGTCTCTCGCTCTCTCCCTCAGTGTGCACAGTATACGGTTTGGAGCACAGTCTGATCTGTCTCGCATGCATGCTCTAGCTCACTCGCTCTATATTCCGGGAGATTTTATCTAATTTGCGGGCATCAGGGAGTCATTATCAATATGCAGGAGACTACTGATACTGAGGGGATTAATGGAGCAAATGCCGAAGACAAACGCTTCCAAGGTTTGGCTGCATTTCACGTGTGAAATTGCGGCGTCAGAGTAAAGCCCCGTTCACACTACACTACATGCGACCAAGCGACGTGATACCATTCATTATCAATGGTGAGCGGGCGACTTCCAGTGACACGGGCGACAGCGCCTGGTGGGGCGTGTCCAGCGACGCATCAAAGTTGAGAAATGTTCAACTTTATGCAAATAAAGGGTGATTTTCGCAAGCGACAACCAATAGGAGTGAAGTGGGTGAGAGCGCGTCACTCTTCAGTGCTGAGTCTGACCGAGGCAAGTTGACCGAGAAGCTCATTTTAGCAGTCAGAAACTGTTCTATAATGGATGATATATCTCCGTGTACATACAGTGGTGTTCACCGTACTGACTCCATGACTGAATGGTTTTGGGAACCCAGATTTGGTATTTGCCCGTTTGCTGCAGTTAAATAGCCACGATGGCAAAGAGCACTCACTGTTTCTCGTTCATCTTTAATATTACGCGTTTTATGCACTGATTCCATTTATATTTAGACTTTTCCTTACAAAATATTTGTTTGTATCGGCAATAAAACGTATTTGTTGTCTAACATAGAGTAACTTCCGTGAATGTCACTCACAAACATTACTAGTGCTGCGTTCCAGTCCAAAATTGCCATGTCCTTCACTCGCTATTCGCTAACTTTCCTTCGTCTCGTTCACTCGGATGTATGTCATTGCTTACGCCAGTAGTTGCTCGAGTGCCCACTACTGGCGGAAACCGCAATGAGCTCAACTGGAGCGTCCTAAGCCCTTGATCACTTTGAATCAGCTATGAGTTGATATATTATTTACTTTTTTCCCTTTATGAATTTGTTTAATGCAGCATCCACATGTATATAGGTGTGTTTGGGTTATTTTTAAATAAATAAATAAATTCTAATTAATATGTCATAGAGTGTTTGTTTGGTGGTGATTAGATGATTTGTGGTTACGTCACAATTGATACTGCATTGTGGGATATATAGATGCCTGAAGTGCACATATGAAGTAGACTTGGTCTAAATCGAGGGAACGAGTGTCTGTCCATATGAACTTCCCTCGTTCACTTCACGAAGTGGAACGCACTTCAAAATGGCGGCAGGGATTCCCCCTGAGGGGAAGTGCTTAGGGACGTCCGTAAGTGCGTGTATAAAAGTGGACTGGAAAGCAGCCTAGGCGAACCAGTAGTGGGAACGCCCTTCAGCGCAGCCACTGGTGACCTGCAGCGACAAAGCCGCGTGTAGTGTGAATGGGGCTTAAGTGTGGCGATTATCTGAAGCCCATATAGAATCACACCAATCCATTGGCTGATGGTGCTGGCGCCGCCTTGACACTCTTACACTGTCATACTAGATTAGCGCGCATTATCTGATTTCATTGTGCGAAATGATTTCCAGGCGGTAGCATAGAGTGGAGCTCAACTCTAGTCTACGTTGATGGGTGGAGTAGTGGGAGTGGCCTGCGGAGCTGAGCATTGCAATGCACTATGGGGATTGTTGTCTACAATCCACAAGCACTAAAAAGTCATTTTCTGCCTTTTATTGGCCAAGAAGGAACCAAATTAGAAATGTATGATACTATTCTTCTACATATATGACCAACTTTCAATACATATTCAGTGTCTCCATTGGTGGAATTAGCCTTTAGAGCGTTGGGAACGCCATAATTGTTTGAATTTTATCAATAACATGAGACAAGCTGAGACTTTGTTTCTTGTCAGAAGTGACGCGGACACAAAGCTCCTTGCGGAGTTATTGGATATGAGGCGGATTACGGTTGATTCAGAGGGTCAAATCGAGCCGCTGAGTTTTGAACAGTTAACTTAAAGGGGACATATCATGCAAAATCCAGTTTTTCAGGTGCTTCGTTTATATCTTTATATTCTGTTTTGGTCATATTTTTCAACCTGTTCAGATTTTTCTGTTGTCTGATGATGTTTTTCTGAGCCAGTACGTCACCGTATTTGCAGTGGAACTGACAAATAAGGACATTGACTACCGGTCCCAAACACTTCCAACAATCCCCCATCATTATATCGCCTCTCGACTTCGTAAGTCCGAGCTCAATGATGCAGAAGTTACGAGGATGCTAGTCAAAATGTTCGGTTGTTGGAATGTAGTGACCTGAGCACTTCAAGGATCCCCATATTCAACAACCTCCGCCAGTATACAGAAGGGTTTGCCAATCGGGTAAATTCCTTATCATTTAGCTGCTGTGTTTCCTGATGCTCTTCTGAAACGTAAGTTATTATTTTTTATTATCAATACAGATTTTTAGTGGTAAGATCAGACCGCAGTCATTTATCTTGTCAGTGTGCTTGTTTTAACAAGAGAAATAGTCGACCTTCACTAATAACACAACATAGTTCACTTACATACCTGCCTCCATATGAAGACAGTTTCGTCGTCGGCATCTTTTTCCCAAATCGTCTCGCTCTGGCTCGAATATGTAAGGCTTGGTGGACAAGTCTTCCGTTGTTGACATTTTGTTAATGTGTGAATAAAAATGTTCTTTGAAGCTATAGGTAATCGTATCTCATCAAACTACAATAATGGCCGACGCCGGAGAGTTGAGCTCACTGTGAACTCAGCGACCTGGGAAGCAGGCGGGGTAAGACGGTTCCCTTTTTATTTAAAGGGGCCGCATTGAAGCGACTTGCTCTCAGAAGCACATCAGAAAAGGGGTAGAAAAGGGGCCTGTGGAGCTATAATAATGAGGAATTCAGACCCAAGCATTGCAGTTATGCTTTATATAGACCACAAATGTATGATTTATAAGTAAGAAATGAACGATTTAAAAGCATGATAATGTACCCTTTAATGCGTTATTGTCAAGTTGAAGTATAGTTGAGCACGTGTTTCCGCTGATTGACAGGATGTAATAAGCCCTGATCATTGGCTGTTTTTAACCAAACGCCTAATGGCTGATAATGACAATGAATTGTGAAAATAATTGCGTTTTGATTGTTTTAGGGATGCACTGAAGTATTGGCCAATAACTGTAATTGGCCCATAAATTGGTGCTTCCCTAAAACAAACATTAATGTAGAGACACAAAATGTTGAAATTTGCATGTGGATCCGTTAAAATGAAATACCGACAGTTTAACGGCAGGTATACACCCCAGCACTTGTTACATGTCAGAGTTTTGAGTTAATGTGTGTGTACATCGGTGTTCAGTCATGCTTAACTTGCCTTCGGGTCTACATACACTAACACACCTTGTTTGACCTGACTCGCAGAACAAGTCAGTCTACTGCTTGAAAAAACATTAAAAGACTAAGATTTCACTAAAGGTTTCTGTTTCCTTTATTAAAGGACAATGCTTGACCTTACTTCTTGAAAAGTAACCTAAATGAAATTATCAAAGCAAACAGGCAAAAAATTATCATATTGCTGAATGATAAATGTCTCCACACCCTTAAATTATAGGAGCCTTTTTGTAATCTGATGCATTTCTGATTGATGTGGTTAGTGTTTCTTAACTTTCCATGACTGTATTCTTACTGGTTCACATGTATTATTTTTCAAATATCTTTGTGTGCTGGATTGTGTTGTGACTTTTAACTGCAACTTCTGTATCAAAAAATAGTAGTGAAATTATGCTACCTTAAATGCCCAGTGTTTTTTTTTTTCAACGTTTTTCCAAATCACACCCTGATTCTAAGAAAAGAAT
>JAQIUQ010002223.1:340000-352500 GCA_030378365.1 Hybognathus amarus
AGAAACCGCTGAACAACACCAACTAAGAAGCGTCTACCGGAAGTGTTGGCATAACCGCTCAAGTCGAACATGAGTGGCTTACGTCAGCGGTCCAAAGTGTGGCTTCACTTTTTCTAAAAATAACGAAATCTCGGCAAAATGCAAAATTTGTGACAAAAGGAGTATTTCCTTCAGAAAGACTGTTGGTTAGCAAGGTTAGCTAAACTTTTTTGACCCTGCCTCTTAAAAGAATCGGAATCGAGAATCGTTAGGAACCGGAATCGAAACAAGGAATCGAAATCGGAATCAGAATCGTTCAAATTCAAACGATACCCAACCCTAACCATGTTATTCAAATATTTTACTAACATTTTTGCGCAAGCCGCAAAAATGACGCGTTGAGATGTGCAGAGACCGGGAAGATCCCATTTCGCTTGGCTGTGTGCACGACTTATTTGTAACAGTGCGTCCGAGGATAAACGACTTCAAGCCGTATTTCCCCCAGCTTGTACGTCTCACCACACCGGCACACAGTTTGCGTGTCTAAATTGCGAAGTTTTTTTAAGGGTTTGTTTTCTGTGTGTGATTCATTTAATGAAAAGCACATTCACTTCAAGTTGTCTTTGTCCTCTATTCTGCAATGTTTCGGTCTCCCACGTGTGTGTGTGTGGCAAGCTACACCTCTGGGAACGTGCAAAAACTAATAAATAAAGAAGGGTCAACACAAAAATATGATGTCGACATAATTTTGACATCGAAGCATCGACGTCATCGACACGCCGCTACAGCACTAACAAAATACACAAGTTGTGTACAATAGGGGTCGGCTGATTATCAGCCTGGTCGATTATCAGACGCGATATTAAGCATTTTTTTGGTTATCGTTATCGGCCATTTTCAAAACCAATTTGCCAATAAAATTATTTTGTTTTGAAATGCGTTATATTTGGCTCTAAAGCAGCTCAGTGTAATAGAGCCCTGTGATTTCCGCGATGCAGAAAACAGACGAAATCTAGTCCGAAAATCGTAATTTACTGTATAAAGCAGAATATCACGGAATTTGTCAACTTTTTGATGAATTAATAAAAAAACATGTCAGTACAAATCAAATCGAATTTGATCAGCCGCATCATATGAGGACATGATTGCATAAACATCATATCCAGAGTCGCTTAGTCAATTCATGAGCTTTTTAATCCTTCAACTGAGAAAAGGTATCGTCATATCATCTCATAAACACTCAAAAATCTCCACGGCAACCCGTCAAAATAAAAGTTCAGTTTTCATAGGGCCATAAAACTGAATTTTTTGTTAAACTGTAAATACATTGATTACTAAAATTAAATTTAAACATTAAAATAAAGTTTTACAAAATGTTTATAGAATACTTTTTTAAGTTATTATAATTATTATTAATAATAAAAACTGTTTCTCAGATTGAAAGATATGTTTAAAATCATTCAAAACCCTTTGTTGTTCTTAATTTTGAAATTAAATAACATTTTTACACCAGACATATATCGGTTCAAAATATCGGTCTATTTGATCTGTAATAATAAGTATCGGCATCGAAAATCGGAAAAATTGCAGATTTTCAATATATTGGAGTTTAAATGTGAAAATACAATATAAAAATATATAATATTTCAGGTACGATAAATTACAGAATGTCAGATTAATTAGTTAATTATTTTAATTGAATTAAAGCACTAATATATTATATTGTGGATTATATTATATTAAACTTCATGACGTTCTGCATGACTTTTAAAAAATGAATAGACTTTCTTGTTAAAGAATGGCAGCTAACAAAGCATTGCAAAATGATAATAATAATAATAATAATTTGCTTAGTTAACCTAAAATTGTGCTTCTGAATGAACTGCTTGTTTTCAGAAATATGATTTAATATCTCCAGGGGATCAAATAAAGTATAAAGTTTCATCTGCATGATGTGAGCAGTGTTGTGTGTACAGTGTACAGTGTGTCTGGTACTGTACGGATGATGTTGTGTGTACAGTGTATAAGTCTGGTACTGTACGGATGATGTTTTCTCTACGTGTCTGAGGGTTTTAGAGGAACACTGGCTCGTCTGAGCGAGACTTTAGTGTGTGTGGCCGTTCTCCTGAAGCTTTGACACCTCCACGTGTCCTCCTCCCCCTCCCCAGTCCCCTGCCCCAGTATGTGTGTGTGTGTGTGTGTGTGTGTGTCCGCTGGAACAGCAGAGGTTTAAGACGCTCGAGCAGGGGAGCTTTAGCCACTCCCTTAGCCAACTAGGATTTTCTTTTTTATCCCTTTATCTCCTCCTCCTCTAGTTTCCTTGTTCTCGCTCACCCTCGCGCTCACTCGCTCGCTCTGGCTTTTGTGTGAGCGGGCGTATGTGTGCAGCACCGTGCGAGAGCGGAAGAATGTGTGTGTAGACAGAGAAAGAGACACGCGTGCACAGACAGACTGAGAGGAGACGGACTGAGTGAAGAATGGAAGACAGCCCGACAGGTTTAGCTCCGGTGTGTGACTCTACGGCCATGCTGAACCACCACTGCACCGGTAATGCAGCACAGCGGGATTGTGGGGAGGGTTGTGTGTGTGTGTGTGTGCAATGTATAAGCAAGAGTCTTCCTTTTTGTCATGTGGAGGTTCCCCTCTTTACAACCGCACAGAGAGGAAGTGTGTGTAATGCTCTAACCTCACAGCATTGATGCATCTCAGCGGTGTGTGTGTGTGTGTTTAGTGAGAGCCAAGCTGTTCATTTGAATGCTTGTAAATGGTCACCACTCCGGAGAGAGTTGTGTGTGGTTAGTTGTACTTTCATGTGAGCTTGACAAACTTGGGATTGTGTTTTTTCTGCAAAATTCCTCATTTTTCTATGCAATGCATGATCTATTTTCCTTTTCGAACGTTCATTGAAAGTCTTCTGTCTCGACGCTTCAAGCTTCCTCAGACTTCAGCCTGTTCTCCTGTCCCGATCGAAACACAGTTTACCACATGATCAAACATCAATTCTGTAGACTACATGTCTTAGTAAATCCACCCACTTTAGCACATCTCTCAGGCTGTCTTGTCAAACAATTCAACTTGCACTCTAAAAATGGTTAGGTATTTTCAACCCAACTTTAGGGTCAAACGTGGCATTTTTAATCCAACGTTTGGGTTTGTCCATGACCCAAAGTTGAGTTAAAACAACCCAGCGCTTTTTAGAGTGTACGCATTTTTTTCAGTGTGTAGCAGATCCATGAACTTTTGCTGAGGGAATATTAGGAGGATTGTCCTGCAAGCTTTTTGTTAAAGGAGTAGTTCACTGTTAAAAAAAAAAAAAACCTTTTGCTGATAATTTACTCACCCCCATGTAGGGGTGGGTATCGTTTGAATATGAACGATTCTGATTCCAATTTCGATTCCTTGTTTCGATTCCGGTTCCTAGTGATTCTCGATTCCGAATTCTTTTAAGAGGCAGGGTCAAAAAGGTTTAGCTAACCTTGCTAACCAACGGTCTTTCTTGAAGGAAATACTCCTTTTGTCACAAATTTAGCATTGTGGCGAGATTTTATTATTTTTAGAAAAGTGAAGTCACACTTTGGACCGCCGACGTAAGCTACTGATGTTCGACTCGCGCGGTTATGCCAACACTTCCGGTAGATGCTTCTTCGTTGGTGTTGTTCAGCAGTTTCTTCTTCCAGTCAGCGGACTGTGAATATCAAAACTAGGAATCGAAATTTTAACTTTCTGAACGATTCCGGGAAAACGAAAAGTTCAGTCCCGGTTCCAATCGATACTTGATTCTCGATACCCAACCCTACCCCCATGTCATCCAAGATGTCCATGTCATTATTTCTTCAGTCGAAAAGAAATGAAGGTTTTTGATGAAAATATTCCGTTTTTTGATTTTTCTCCATATAATGGACTTCAATGGGAACCAAACGGTTCAAGGTCCAAAAGACAGTTTCAGTACAAACTGTTCAAAGGGCTTTAAGACGACATCAGACGATGAATAAGGGTCTTATCTAGTGAAACGATTGAAACAAAGCGAAAAAAACAAAATAACAAATTTTAAGTTTTATAAGCTTAAATGCTCATCTTGCTCTGTTCTGTGATGCACGTTCGTGACTCTCCTGTTCGAACTCGTTCATAAAAATGAACGAATCTTTTTCCCGAGTCAACTCGTTCATTTTGTTTGTTTAATGAACCAAATGACACAAAAAAAGATTACTTTATTTTGATAAACGAGTTCGAACAGGAGAGTCACAAACGCGCGTCACAGAACAGAGCAAGGCGAGCATTAGAGCTTATAAAACTTAAACTTTGTTATTTATTTATTAAATGAGCGATCGTTTCGCTTGATAAGACCCATATTCATCGTCTGGAATCGTTTAAAACCCTTTGAACAGTTTGCACTGAAACTCTCTTTGGACCTTGAACCGTTTGGTTCCCATTGAAGTCCATTATATGGAGAAAAATCCTGGAATGTTTTCATCAAAAACCTTAATTTCTTTTTCGACTGAAGAAAGAAAGACATGGACACCTTGATGACATGGGGTGAGTAAATTATCAGCAACAGTTTTTTCAAAAGTGAACTACTCCTTTAAGAGATAACGCATTTTCTTCGAGTGTAGCAGATCCATTAACTTTTGTTGAGGGAATATTGGGAGTATTGTAGTGCAAGTTTTTTGTTAATTTAGTTAATTGTTGATCATAAAAGTATTAATTTTAACCTTAATAAGTGTTTAATTTAGAAAGTGTTTAAATGGTTGAGTTAAACGTGTTTAATTTGGTGCAAAATTTCAGGTATGTACACTCTAAACAATGCTGGGTTGTTTTAACCCAAAATTGGGTAAATTATGGACAAACCCAAATGTTGGGTTAAAAATGTCATTTAAAATGTGAACCCAGCTTCAACTTTCACTTTCAACTGTACATTTTTAAACCAACATTTGGGTTTGTCCATAATTGACCCAATTGTTTTAGTGTATTACTGTTAAAAAGGTTGGTCGGTTCAAGGTCAGTAATATTAATATATATATATATATATATATATATATATATATATATATATATATATATATATATATATATATATATATATATATATATATATATATATATATATATATATATATATAATATTAGTAATACTTTTATTCAGCATGGACACATTAAATTGATCAAAAGTGACGGCAAAAATTTCTATTTCAAATAAACTGTTTTAAACATTCATAATAATCTAAAATTTGTCATCAAATCATCATATTAGAGTGATTTCTGAAGGGTCATGTGACACTGAAGACTGGAGTAATGATGCTGAATATTCAGCTTTGATCACAGGAATAAAGTATATTGTACTATATATTCAGATAATTTAAAAACCCTGTTATTTCAAATGCTAATGTTTTAATTTTTGGTCCAATAAATGCAGCCTTTCAAACAAAATTTGAATCTGAATCTGCCTTGATTGTATTTTTGAGCGGTAGTCAGTGCACGTCATGCCCATAAACAAAATAAAGTCTAGTTACTGTGGCAGGATATATTCTAAATGCTTACATTAGATACGCTTCTTTTTTTTCTATGAAACTTTTGAGACTGGTGAGGTTTAGTAACAGGATCGGATTCATTCACGTCTGTAAAGTGTGTGTGTCAAGCTCAGGTGTAAATGTCTTTCTTCAGTCGATATAACATTCAAACTTTAAGGCTTTTAAAACCGTTTTAAACTTCATGATGAGGTTTTCTCATGGCAACATTCATAGATTATGTTGACAAACTGTCTGTTCTCTAGTTAGATGATGATCATGTCTAGTATGTGTGTGTGTGTGTGTGTGTGTGTGTGTGTAGATGCTTGTTTCTGTGTCTTGTGGCTTTTTATTGGGATGCCACGTCTGTACACAGTCTGTTTGTGGTGTCTCATTCATGGAGAACTGGCTCGGGGGAGTAGATGTGTGTGTGTGTGTGTGTGTGTGTGTGTGTGTGTGTGAGGAAGGTTAGATGATCACTCCTGAGGATGTGAAACAGAAATACACTGGATCAGTGGCTGAATGTGGGCTGAAGACTGCCTCTGGTCAGGGTGGTTCTTCCTTTCATTGTAATAAAACGCTGGTTAACGAAACAATAAAAAAGGTGAATGATTAACGTGTGTGTGTGTGTGTCTCTGCTCACACCATATGTGAATCTGCCGGCAGTGTACTGTATGTGTTCAGCTGGTGTTCGGGATGGAGTGTGTTTGCAGATGGCACACACACACATTACTCTTCACCTCCTTCTCTATGTACATTTCTCTGCACACCTTCTGTGATGTACTCTTTTCTCATCTTCTTTTGATAAAGTTTAATGAAGCTTCTTTAATGATTTTTTTTTTTAAATGGTAAAACACTTTCTCCTGTCCGGGTTTGTGCGCGGAGACGACTGTAAGTAAACCATTAAAGGTTTATTTCCTCTAAGTGTAAACACTGAGTCTCTGTGGCGCTTTCAAAACATTGCTCTGTTTGTTTAAGCGCTCAGACCCGCTCGGCAACAAAGGCTCGACCCAATGGCAGAGGTTTGGGGTGGGGCTTTCTGTTTGTCTGACCAATGGGGAATGACCGAAACCTGTTTGAAAACACGCTTTTTGCAATTCTGTTTGGTGCTGAAAATACACACTTAAGACCGTAAAGGAGTGTTGAAAATAACAATTTTACTACCAAAGTTCATCTCTCTCTCTAATATCTCTTTCAGTTGTTTAATCTGGTCACATCTTTCACAAGCATACTGAGCACAATTATACCCGTGTATATTACATCACACACACATTTACTTATCTATCTGCTGCAAATGCAGAACAATCCATAGGCTTCAATTGTTTTATGTCTAGCTAGTAGGGTTAAAATATTGCAAATGTAGGAATCGTTGTATGATAATTTACGATAACTGAATGATTTTAATACTTTAAGTTAGGGATGCACGATATATCGGCCACATTATCGGTATCGGCCAATATACAATCATTTTTAATGTTATCGTTATCGGCCCAACAAGAACATTTAGCCGATATCTAAAAGCCGATAAATGTATATTATTTCCTTGAGCTGAGGCACTTTAGATGTGCACTGTTCAACATGATGGTTTTAAATTGCTTGAAATACGATTGAAATCACTTTAAAAAGGAAAATCCAAAATGTGCAGCGTAGAGCTGAACCGATAAAGGATTTTGAAGGCAGATACCGATACAAATATTTTTGGGTGTTAAAATCCGATATTCCGATATATCGGCCGTTTTTTTATTTTATTTAAATTTTCAGAAACGTGCAACAAAACATTAACAGATTTCCCTAACATTAGTTATTTGTAGTTATTTATGAGTTTTAACTAAAATAATATGATAATGCATTTTAAAAAGAAACTCGTTTCTTTTATTGTCACAACAGAACAGACTGATGATAGTGGCATTAGCTCGCTTTGTGGTTAGCTAGTCTATGATGAGCCATAATTTAGCAATGGATAAAACATACATTTTTTAATATAACAGGCCAAGGAGAGATGAATAGAGATGAGCTGTCACGCACTATTAAAGAAATACTTCAGTCACATTGTCAAAAGTTAAAAGAACAGTCAGTCAACTACACTGTAACAACGTAACTAACTATTACTAGCTTATTTCGCTTCACTCTCGGCTTATTTAACAGCAGCAAAACTGGACATGATAGTCACAAATTTTGTCATGCTTATTTGAGTTAAGAGAACTGATCGGGATGATCTTTTAATTGTTATTCAAGCAATGTATGTCTCCGTGACAACGCATTCTCATCCCAAGGCGCCATATTTTGACACTTTTGCAAAAGCGTAAATATCCAACGCACATGGCACCCTTAAAGCGCCAAATGAGACGGTTAAGTTTTAGGTATGGGGTAGGGTTAGACCACTAGGAGGCACCTTCTGCCCTATTTATTTTTACGTCTCATTTGGCGCTAAAGGGTGCCATGTGCGTTAGATATTTTACGCTTTTGCAAAAGTGTCAAAATATGGCGCTTTGGGACTGAAAACGGGTTCCTCTGTGACCAACTCAACGAGTGTTGCCAACAGGAACGGTGTAGAGTGCCCTTTGGTGGACAAACTATACAACTCCAACACTCATGACATGGTTCAAGCGTGTTTCGTCCGTTTTTAAATGAAATATTCATTTATTGGCCATTATAACTGCCGAGACCGATGATTTTGGAAAATGCCTACATCGGCCGATAATATCGGTCTGCCGATATATCGGTCTTGGCTCTAGTGCAGCGCAAGTCTGTCATATTGGCTACACAACATTAAAATAAGAACATCATAATTCTGTTTGTATCTTGGCTTTAAATGAGGAAATTCAAAAATTGTCTAAAAAAATTCGGATTTAGATTTATCGGCCAAAATATCGGTTATCGGCTTTCAAATATAGAGAATTATCGGTTATCGGTATTGGCCAAAATTGTCATATCGGTGCATCCCTACTTTAAGTTTTAGTTTGACACAGATAGCGGAGAATAGACTGGGCGACTGATACCTGTGTGAATGTCTGTGTGTGTTTATGTGCTCCGATTGACTGATGCATGTGCTCTCATAGCGAAGTATTGATTTCCATGCTAAGTAAATGTAAAAGTAAATCACTGCATGAATTAAATATGAATTGATTCTTATTAAAGATTCAGAAGTTATTCAGTCAAGAGCAGTGAGTGATTTACTCTTACTCTTTGTTTAAATTGACACTGACCGCAGAAGGTATATCAGGCTGCTGTCACTTTAAGACCTACTTCATAGATTTAATACACCTCGACTGATGATGTTCAGACATAACCGACTGTGTGCTTTGGTGGTGTATCATCCAACTCATCCTAACGCATTGAGTTCTTTATTAATGGTTGAATATTTATTTTTAACCCACATGCTCGTCTGAACTCAATATTTTGTCATTCATGCATGTTTCTTTGGCTCTTTAAAGTGTCAATAACTTTGCCGGTAGTACTGTGCATTATGGATATATTTACATACCGCATTATAAATGATCTAAGAACACCCTAACCACTTATAGAAATCTTCTGCAAAAACTAATTAAAATAGTTCTCGAATTAAAATAAAATAAAAGATGTCCCCAAAAGCAGGGTCTTGTTAGATTTAGCTCACTTCTGGCTATCAATCTGTCCCCAGAATATGTGCTGAGCAGACACACACACACACACACATACACACAGGTGCTGTTACAACCGTCTGCTTGTATATGGCGCTGGACTTAATTTACGTTAGGCGAGAGTCCAGCAGAAAGTCTCTCAGACAACTTTAACAGATGGACAGCTGCTGTCTGCTGTGTGTGTTTGTGTAGGATGTGTTCATGTGTTTAAGTTTATCTAGCGGTCAGAGGTTAGTTTGGAATTGTGCAATCGATATCCAAACCATCATAAGAATAGAAACTAGCTCTTCTGCTTATGCATGCCTAAACGTCTGCACTGATATACATGACTTTTAAAAGCACGACACATATATCAGCCACGAGGAAATCACGTTTAGATGATGTTTGCACAAGAAAGATACTCAAACCACCATGGTATTACAATAGGTTTTCAGCCATGTATTTTTGGGCTTCATATCATCTTTGTAAGAACTTTGGTGTACCATGGTATTATTATAATGGTATTAACATCTGCTAATATCACTGTACCATGGATCTGTCCCATTGTTTTTTGTAACCATGGTTGATGAGTAGCCAATGCTGATAACAATATATCAGGGTGTCTGGAGGTCGATGTAGTAGCGACATGTGTATTGAACAGTTTAGTGATGCCAAATAAGATCATGTTTATCTATTAAAGGGAAACTTCACCTCTGGAAAGATGAATATGTATTTAAAATGGGTAATTTATGTAGAAGAAATGTGAAATTATTTTTGAATTTGGAGCTTTCTAGAGTGAGAAAAGCCAGAAAATTTATTTTTGGCTAATGTGGATGAAAAGACAACAACTCCCAGAATGCACTTGCTTCATTGCCCTAGGAGGCCACGCCTACTGGTAACAGAGCGCAGTAGTTAAACAACAAATCTAGGCTACTAGTGAGTCTCCGTGATGAGTCTGCCCGAAATGTGTTTTGAGATTCCCCAAATGTCCGGGATTCGGATTTTGCGTTCTACAGTCGCCATTCATCATGTTTACTGTGGCGAGTGAGGGCCGCGGGAGAACGGCGCGAGACATGTTTAAACTCGGTCGATGTCGGGATTCACAAGCTGAATCCCGGACATCGACGGCCGCACATGTCCGGGAAAGAGAGGATGGTAACCCTGATTACTCAGCTTTCTCTGCAGAACAAGAGCCAGCTAGCTTAGCTTCCAAACAAAGATGGCCGACACTATGTGTTCATTCTGTGAGTGAGATCGCCCTCTATGGGCGAGTTGAGGACATGCGGGACAGACCCTACAGGGCTCCAGACTAACTTTTTGCCTTGGTTGCACTGGTGCGCCGTAACTTTTTTATTTAGGTGCACAAGCACAAAATTTAGGTGCACTCAAATTTTTTCTCGTCTCGCGTCACCTTTCACGCCACAATTTCAAGGTCATCTTTTTTCTCATGCTCCATATATTCATATATATTATGTAAATGCTTTTAAAAAGAATAAGATGTAGTTTTTTTTTCTAAGCACAAATTGTATAGAAAAATACATATCTTTAAAAAAAATAAAAAATTTAAAGTGCTGTTTTTACATTGTTCAAGTTAGGGCAGGGTATTGACACCAATTTCACAATTCGATTCAATATTGATTATTTTGGATATCAGGTACAATACATGGCAAATTTTCTCAAGGAAAACAAATCACTACTAATGCTGTAAGGTAAAAATTGCCTGATTTGGACACAAACACTTAAATTACACTTTTAATTATTTTTATAATAATAATGTTATATGAAATATAAACATTTAAATGGTGGCTGCATAAAAACTTGCCAGTTTTTTTCAAACAACATTTGGCAAAATGCTGCTCTAGAGTTAATTTTTCTAGCTGGCTAACGAGTTTATGGTCACTGGATTTTTTTTTCCTGAGGTAAATGTGATGTTACATTACATTGTTTACACGCCTTTTACTGACGTCTTTCCACGGTTGAATCACAGATGGAGCGATTCTATGTGAAAGATACGGCTTTCGATAAGTTGTACTCTATCTTTTAACACACTTTCAGATGCTCGTTCATGTTTATTTCTCGCTGTAACTGGTATTATTAAGGCGGAAGAGAAGCTCACCTGCTGATTCTCTTGAGCTGAGCCAGAGCGATCTCATGCCACAGCGTCAATACACTATTTATGTTTTTGAATTTCGCAAGAAAATGGACCTAATTTGAAATCTGAGACTTTGTTTCATATCAATAGTAACAAAGCACAAAGATTATTGCGATTTATTGGATGAGATGCGCACTACAATCTTCCATTCATTCATCAACTGAAAACAGCATAGCCCAACAGGTTCGTGAAATGAGAATTAGTTTTTGAATATGAGAATATATTTTACCTAGCCCTAAAAAGTAGCCAACATTTTTAAAAGTTTCTTCATCGTCTGTTCTCTGCTGCTGCCGTTACTGATACTCTGGTGTTCAGGTCGCAATTTATTTCTTATCACACAGCACGGAGCATTTACCATACGTGCAAGAACAAAAGACTCGTTTGTGGTAAATTGGTCAGATTGGTCACACATCTAGAGCCCTGCCCTACTACTGACTGTAGTCTTTAGCCTCTGGACAAAATATCCTCCGATGACGCTAAATGACGATTTTTCCATCATTGGAGGATTTTTTTTCAGACAAAAAATACCTAAATCTCTCGTCTCAGGGGATATGAGGGTGGAAAGCAAGGTACTTCGAAAATACTACAGGTTTTCTACTAATACAAAGCTTAATGCTAAATCCTGAAGTATCCCTTTAAGTAACGCAGATTTAATCAGTGTGTGGTTTAGGAGAGTGAATGTGCAGTTCTCTGCAATAATCCACTCATCCATCAGCATCATCGAGCGGGCCGCTGCCTAACCCTGTTTCTACACTTGCTCTGCACTCACAGTTGGCCCGAATGCACAGTCTAATGTCTTTAACAAACACGTCAGCACACGCGCTAAACAACCTGAAGCCGCTGCGAGGGCAAGATGCTGGAATCTGCCTCACAATGATTAGCACTTCATGCAGACACGCATTTTATAATTATAATGCAATGATCCAAGTCAAATCTTCATTCTTGGGCACACGCTGGCACTGCCTGAATACTAGTGTGCACTACACTGCATACTACTGTATGTGAAATGGTACATACTGTTCAGTGATGGTTTTCAGAAACTTTTAAGAGCACCACTGTCACATGACGTCATTATGATGTATGTTTAATTCGGAGAGTGGCGACCAGTTAACATTTAGAAAATGAAATAAAATGAATTATAGATAGTCAAGTCACCTTTATTTATATAGTGCTTGACAGATTGTTTCAAATCAGCTTTATAGTGATAGCAGGAAAAAGATGCATTTCCGATGTTGTTCAGCTGAAGTCAGTTCATGGTTGATTAACTGA
>JAQIUQ010002223.1:355000-380000 GCA_030378365.1 Hybognathus amarus
TATACACTATTTACGTGCAAATAATTCTTAAATACATGCATGCATATCTATTTATATACACAAAATAATTACACAGCACACACACATATATTATGTAAACACAAACTTAAATGAATCTTCAGCCCTGTTTTCAACATTAAATCATTTTTGAAATGCAAATGAATTGTTGAATCAGGTTCAGGGTTTTGAATTGTTTCATTCAAACACAGTTTGATCTGATTCAAGTAAAACATAAAGACTCATTAATAAGGCATAAAAATAAGTCCTTCCCTACTGAACGCTCATGACCTTGAGATGAGGGCAGAGCCCCGGGTCTCTATGCTAATGTGTGCTTTCATATCTGTCACACATGTGTGAATGTGTGTAATCCCCTGTGTGTGACATGCTGACTTAATATGTATAATTCATATTGCAAGCATGCAACAATGATACTCGGTCCCCAGGGTGTGTGTGTGTGTCACAAGTACATTTACAGTAGTCTTATAACCCACATCACCACAAAAAGAGAGGTTGGCTTTTTTGCTTTCTTCTGAAATGTAAAAATCTAGTAAGTTTTCTGAATATCTCCTGTTAGATTTCAGGTTTAGTTGTGTGGTGCGAATCTAACCGTTCATACAAACATAGTTGAAATTTTACCCCTCGGCTGCTTCTCTTAAAGTGTAAAAGTGTCAAAAAATATGTGTAAAAATATTTCAGTTTTTCATTCTTAGCACCCACATCGTTGATGTCACTTCCTGTATGAGCTCACCTCTGCACAGACTCAGAATAGTTAAAAAGGGATGCTGTGATACTCTCTAAGTTACTTCAAAAGTACAATTTCAAACAATTATTACCAAGATGCATAGTTGAAAAAATTTGGTAACAGAAACATGAGTGGTCCTATTGTTTTCTTTGGACCATCTTTTACATAAACACACCTGAGTCGTTGAATAATCAAAGATTCATTTTCACATTAGCAAAAAACAATATGCCTTCTCAGTAAAACAACTTTGGACCCTCAAACTATTGGATTAAGTTTATATATGTTATCAGTGCAACACATCTGCTAGTTGCATTATTATAAAACACCTTTTTGATATTACAATGAAAGAGATGTTTTGATACACTGATTAAGTGCTAGACTTACCCTCTAGTGTAACATATACACTACCGGTCAAAAGATCGGTAAGATTTTTTATGTTTTTAAAAGAAGTCTCTTCTGCTCACCAAGGCTGCAATTGTTTTTATAAAAAATACACAAAAAAACACAGTAATATTGTGAAATATTATGACAATTTAAAATGACTTTTTATGTTAATATATATTACAAATGTAATTTATTCCTCTGAAAAAAAGCTGAATTTTCAGCATCATTACTCCAGTCTTCAGTGTCACATGATCCTTCACAAATCACTCTAATATGATGATTTTATGCTCCAAAAACATGTATGATTATTATCCATGTTGAAAACAGTTTTTTACATTTTTATTTCAGGATTCTTTGATGAATAGAAAGTTAAAAAGAACATCTTTTATCTGAAATGGAAAGCTTTTGTTACATTAAACACTACCCTTTAAAAAGTTTGGGGTCAGTAAGAATTTGTATTTTATTTTTGGGGGGAATAAAATAAGAAATCAATACTTCTATTCATCAAGGATGAGTTACATTGATCAAAAGTTACAGTAAAGACATTTATAATGTTAGAAAAGATTCTAATTAAATAAATGCTGTTCTTTGACCTTTCTATTCAGTCGAAGAATCCTGAAATAAAAATGTAAAAAACTGTTTTCAACATGGATAATAATCATACATGTTTTTGCAGCATAAAATCATCATATTAGAGTGATTTGTGAATTTTAATGATTTGTGATTTTATCAAAAAGACGTCTCATTGATGGCCTAAGACACGAAACGAGCGGTTTGTGTGAGAAAATGAACAGAACTGATATTGTTTTTACCTCTTGGTTTTTACCACTCGTTTCGTGTCTTAGGCCATCAATGTGTACTTACATTTACGAGTCATTAAATCATGTTTAATTTGGACTTCTCTGTGCATGCTCTTTGAGGTGGTGACCATAGACTTGCATTAAAGAACGGTTTGACCTAAAAATATCAAAATTGTAAACTACTGCGGAAACAAAGACACCTACATCTTGGATGCTCTTGAGGTAAGATAAAACACACCAAAAATTAATTTCAAAGTGAACTATCCCTTTAAGTTTACACTGTGAGTGAGTGTGTGTGAAATAAAGTGCAACCAAAAGCATGTATGGTATGATGTCCAAATTAAATTGGTGTTACCAAAAAAAGAGCCCAACGGTTCCAAAGTACAGGATAATTCTATAAACGTATCAAGTGTTCACTGAACATTTAGTTATGGCATGCATGCGAGTGTATAACCTACTCGAGTTAAATGTTTTGTCTTCTAAACCATATAAGTCCCACACACACACTTAACCAGTTTAAGACATGCAGCCTTGTGCTCTACTCCAGTTTACAAGTGTGCAAAGTGTTTAAATCATCATCTAACCCCGTCAGCGTGACTTTGCAGGAGACGAGGATTGAGTCCAAACTAGTTCTGTGTGTGTGTGTGTGACCAGTCTTTGCTTTCATCTAATCCTTATCTCAAACTCAGGAAGCGCGCGACTAAACACCGCGCAGATTATCAAGGCTATCTGTTATGAATAAGCGTTGCAAATGCTAAACATTAACAAGACGTGTCAATCAATGCTGGCGAACGTTGTGTTTGTGTGTGACTTGCACAACTGAGTCTTATCTCGGCTCCGAATCTGCCGTTTAACCCTGAGGACTTCCTCCATAGACCTCCAGTCAGAATCGAGCATGCCAAAAACGCCTTACGAGCACGCGAGATGTGTGTGTGTGTGTGTTTGTTAGTCTCTGGTCTGAGCATGGGACGTTAGCACACGTTTTATGTTGAGATTATCCATTTCATTTGAGGGAATGTGTGTGTGTGTGTTTAGGTGTACGTGCTGAAGGGGTGGGGGAGAAAACTGAGGAATGTGACAAGCTATTGTGAAATATGACATGTGCGCAGGCCTTCCTTCCTCTTGTAGCCTGCAAGGCATCATGGGTAGAAGTGTGTAGGAGGGCAGGTTTCTCCTCAGTTTAGGTGTACCCCGTTCCGGAGAAGCCTTGATATATTCGGTGGAGGTTACCTGGGGATACTCAGCAGCCCTCCCCTTCTCTGTCTTCATGAGCGCGCTCGCTCTGCCCTGGTTTTTTCCGTAAGAACTGCCAGTATCAAACAACCTCCCAAAGCCATTTCCTCTCAAAGAAACGCATTGTGTTATTAACGTTTGCCCTCTCCGTGTTTCCATGGGCCGCTGAGATAAGATGGTTTGAGAGGAAGGACCCGCAGACAGGGAGGAAACTGCGGGCAGGGAAAGCAAATGAAATATTGTGTCGTTTTGTTGCACTCCAGACTTTGGATTTTATTAAATACTTCCTGCAACCTTGAGATGTTTGCTTTTAATGTCTTGGTACATTTTTTACTTGGTTAAGCAAGTAAGTAAACCCTTTATTGTCACTAGTCACAAGTACCAGGGAAAGTGAAACAGTTGTTTAGGTGACGTCGGTCTGTTCTTCTGTGTGTGTGTGTTGTGAACATTCACTTGTTGTGGTTCTTCAGGTCATTGGTTTTTGGTTCTGGACTACTCTACGTCAGATCGTACCTTGGCTTTACGTATCAAAATTGCTAGTGTAAAAATGGTGGTCACATTGACATTTTGCAAGCAAAACGTCATTTTCAAACCAAGCTGCTTTCTGTTGCTTAAAAGAGTAGTTCACTTTTAAAAAAAAACTTTTGCTGATAATTTACTCACCCCCATGTCATCCAAGATGTCCATGTCTTTCATTCTTCAGTTCGAAAAGAAATTAAGGTTTTTGATGAAAACATTCCAGGATTTTTCTCCATATAATGGACTTCAATGGGAACCAAACGGTTCAAGGTCCAAAAGACAGTTTCAGTGCAAACTGTTCAAAGGGCTTTAAACGACACCAGACGATGAATAAGGGTCTTATCAAGTGAAACCATCGGTCATTTCAAAAATAAATAATGAAGTTTAGGTTTTATTAGCACAAATGCTCGCCTTGCTTCAGAAAGATTTGTTCATTTTGATGAACGAGTTCGAACAGGAGAGTCACGGACTCATATCACAGAACAGAGCAAGGCGAGCATTTGTGCTTATAAAACTTAAACTTTGTTTATTTATTTTTGAAATGACCAATGGATTGACTGATAAGTTCCTTATCATGGTCTGGTGTCGTTTAAAGCACTTTTAAAGCTGCACTGAAACTCTCATTTGGACCAAAGTTTGAACCCATTGAAGTCCATTATATGGAGAAAATGCTGGAATGTTTTCATCAAAAACCTTAATTTCTTTTCAACTGAAGAAAGAAAGACATGGACATCTTGGATGACATGGGGTGAGTAAATTATCAGCAAAAGGTTTTTCATTTAATTTTTTTAGTGAACCAATCCTTTAATGTGGCGAATTTTACACGACCAACTTGAACCTGTTGCGAAATCTGCGAAATATTCCCAGTTGTGTGGATTTCTTAGCCTGGGAAAACCCAGACAACTTCCGGCAAATTTAGATTTGCTCTGAAAGTTAGTCTGGCAAAGAGCTCATTCAAGCCCATTTCCAATCAGTCAAAATGCAGCACCAATCAAAACTTTGGGGTGGGCTTTAAACAATGACGATAGCACTGGGATTTTGAAGCAGATTTTGTAGCCTACATTACAAAGATGGATGCCGCCGTCGAACATCACTCGTTCGAATCAGCTATCGCGTCTGTTTTAAGCGATTTAAACGTTTCCTTTTTGTTAAAAACCGAGCAAAGAACAACACTCAGAGGATCCGCTCTGCATACGTCATCTCCTTCATCGCTCTGATTGGTTTTAGGTCTATCCGCGACATTCCAACGCTATGTCTCACGAGTTCGTACAAATTCTGTACGAGTGATTAAAAAGTGGCTAATTCGTACTAATTCATATGACCTCATTGGTACGAATTCGATTGATTTGTCTAAACCCACGAGATGGTTAGGTTTAGGGGCTGGGTCAGGGGTAGGTCATTCGTACGAATTCATATGAATTGGCCAATTTGTAAAATATGTACGATTTACTAAAAATCGTTCTAATTCGTACGTAGTGAGGTTGTGTACGAATTAGCCACCTCGTATAATTCATACGAATTCCCGTGAAATCGGATTGGACATCCATTGGTTACTCCCCTCTGGAAATGATTTCTCTTTGACACTTTGCCAGACCATAACTCGGTTCTGGTTTTAACCAGGCTAGTGGATTTCTATTGAGTTGACTGATTTTTCCAATAAGAAATTCACTAAACACTGTGATAAATGTCAATGTTTGACTGTAAAGTTGCAGCCACATTTATTAATCTAGACAATTTTGGTCTGCTTTGGTATCTGCTTTTTTTGCGGCAAAACACATTTGCGCCAAAATATTGCATTTGAGGTTTGGACATGCAGCCATTGACATTGATATCAAAACATAGCCAATGTTTTCTCCTTCCTTGTCAAGCTTGATAAGCATATTTATGTTATGCTATTCTAACTACTGTGGAAAAAAAGGTGTAGAATTTCCAAATGGAAATGGCTAGTAAATTTCACAAATAGCTATTGTACAAAGAAATGGCCAGAAAACATTGAATTAAGCATGACATTTGGAAACAGAAAGACTGAAATATTATTTTCTTGTAAGATGTTACCACCTCACCTTTACAGTGTATGCATGAGTAAATGTACAAAGCCCGTAAGCGGACATGATAATGGAAATAAATATCAGATGGATAGAAAATATTATTTCAATGCTTTTGTGTTTCCCTGAGAAACTTTGCATTTGCTGACCAACTGTTTACGTTATCTCAAAAAAGTATCCCCTTCCTTCTCAAATAGCATTAAAATATGACTTCCCCCCATCTTGTTTTTCTATCATCATGTCCCCTTAGGTACTCCATCGTTTAAGCATTTTAAAACATGCTAAGCAATGCATATATGTTAATCTTCAATCGTAGCATGAGGTTAGCATTGTAAATCTTCTGAAAGCACAACCCCGTATTAAGGTTTGATCCTCCAAAAGAACATTTCTGCTAACTAGAAGCTGTATGTTGGACTCAGAAATAGTCTTTGTCGTCACTCTGCTATTGGCTTATCGTCCTGATGTGGATCCTGAGGGAAGATCCCGATTTGTATCCTTCATTTGGTGAATTACTGATGCCTTCCTTCACACATTTTTACATTAAATTCACGGGGGATATTCAGCTCTGATTATTCTTTGAGATGTTGCAATAATCTGGCATTCAGATGTCGACTTTAAAAATTACGAAAACAAACGGCACAAAGGTAATGCGTGGTAGTGTTGGCGATCCACAGAGGGTTGATCTGACAGACTCGATCAGGATTGGCGCCTTGGACTCTCTATGGACGGCTCCAGGAGTTTGATTGAATGGTTTCTCTTTCCATGGTTGCGGTTGCCAGATTGGAGCGATTGATCGTTGTGCTAACAGCTAACTGTAAAGAGTGTTAGCTCAGCTGTTGGCGGAGGATCTAGCTAATGCTCTTCGGCTTTTGTCTAAAAATGGATTCTGGGTTAGAGTGCACACAGAGAGTCCCTTTTTTGTAGGGATGAAATAGTTCCCGGACTGATTGATGATACAATAAAGCAATAAAATCAACAATAAAGTTCATAAATTAAAGTCGTGTTTGATTACCACAGTAAGAAACAGTCTCACACAGACACGGCGTGCAGAGTAGAATTTTTATGCACTGACTGTTGTAAATTTTAATGTGCATTCTAAAATACTAAACAGTTTGGATAATATAGTGTATAGAATTATCCACAGAGCAGATAAAATAACTATAATTTATCATTTTGATTAATCCCTTTTCTTTAATATGGTTTAAGGCTGAAATGTGTGTCAAAGCATTTTGTCATAAAACATGTAGTGCATGTTAGTTGATAACATGTTATTTTGTAAGTCACAAAACCAAAATGTGCTTTCATTAAAATCCATTAAAATCCAATCCAAAAGCCATTGTTAATATTAGTATTTTAATGTTTATGCAAACAAAAAGTAGCTGGTTTATTAGTTTCGTGTTGGTTTTCGATATAAAACTGGTGTTTTTAGTGAATATAATTTCAGACCATTTGAGCTCTGCTTTGTTGCTTGTATGATGTTCTGTTTGGAAATGTACCTACTGACTTCCTGTTAGGTGTGTGTGTGTGTATACCTCCTCCCCTCACTGACCTGAACACTGTGGGCTCCGTTATCATTAAGGCTATGTAGGGAATTTGCCTGGACGTACGTTGTGGTAATACGCTTCTTGTACTTGCGCCCATGCGTTTTGTCTGTTCGATTTGTGTGTGGGTGAGAATGTGAGTACTTCCAGTGATTTATAAGTGGTGTAAAAATGTCCTACGGTCTGGTTTCAAGCTTGGATCTGAGATGTGTTGGTGTGTGAGAGTTTGAGTTGTTATATGGTATTTTATGCCCTTTAAACGAGCTGAACCGCAGCTGAGAATGCTGAGCCTCCTCCATCAGGGAACCAGTCCAGCAATCAAAGTCCCAACCACAGTAACGCTGGGCAGCCCGAGCCCATCCAGAACCAGCACTGATGATCTCTAATGCTGCAGAACCAGGAATACAGATGACCTTCTGCGGCAGACAAGCGCTTAAAGCGTAGTTCACCCCAAAAGCAACATTATTCTCAGCCTCGTTTCATTCCAAATGACTTCCTTCTTCTATGAAACATAAAAGATGATATGTGTCTCTCAAGAATCATTATTTTTCAAAGTCAAAACTGTTTGGTCACCAGAATTCTTCAAAATGTCGTTGAACTTGAAGAAAGACATATCTAGATTTTCATTGTTCATATTCTCGGACAAGCAAGAGAGCCAGTGAAACTGCAAAAGGAAAGAGCTGAGGCTGAATGCATAAAAATGGCATAAACTGCAGATTTAAAGGGATAGTTCACTTTGAAATTATTTTTTACCTCAAGGGGCATCCAAGATGTAGGTGTCTTTGTTTCCACAGTACTTCCAATTTTGATATTTTTAGGTCAAACCATTCTTGTCTGTCAGTCATATAATGGAGGTCTATGGTCCAAAATTAACCTACTAGTCTACTAGTCCAAATTAAACATGATTTAATGACTCGTAAATGTAAGTACACATTGATGGCCTAAGACACGAAACGAGCGGTTTGTGTGAGAAAATGAACAGTATTTATATCGTTTTTACCTCTTGTAACCACAGCCACGTCCAAGTGATCTGAGGGTACGGCCGCTTCGGTCTGTGCAAGCGCTGGAAAGCACCGGAAGTGATCTCTCCGTGCGGTTGCGGTAAAAATCAACGTTGTCTGTTGATATATCAAAGTCGTCTTCATTGCAATTTCCTGTATATCTAAATATGTTTAAATCTTCAAAGTGAAGGGTGACACTTCGAAATATCTGTGTAAACAATGAGTGATGTACACATGCGAGAGATCACTTCCAGCACTTGCACAGACCGAAGCGCCCGTGCCCTCAGATCACTTGGTCATTGCTGTGGTTACAAGAGGTAAAAACAATATAAAAACTGTTCGTTTCTCACACAAACCGCTCGTTTCGTGTCTTAGGCCATCAATGTGTACTTACATTTACGAGTCATTAAATCATGTTTAATCTGGACTTCTCTGTGCATGCTCTTTGAGGTGGTGACCATAGACCTCCATTATATGACTGACCGACAAGAACGGTTTGACCTAAAAATAACAAAATAAAAACTACTGCGGAAACAAAGACACCTACATCTTGGATGCCTTTGAGATAAGATAAAACACACCAAATATTAATTTCAAAGTGAACTATCCCTTTAATCTGTAACTGATAAGCTGTGCTGCCCACTTCTCTCACTGTCTCAGGCCCCGCCCACACTACTGCGTTTTCGTTTAAAAACAGAGAATCAAAACGAATACGATATCCGGCCACACCAGTGTTTTATCTGCGTGCTAGTATTGTTCTCCGTCCACATTAAAACAACTGAAAACGCGGATCACATGACCATTCACCAACACTGGCCGTGCGCGTGCCGGTGTAAACGGTGGCTGACGAATCAGGGAAGGACACATCATGACTGATGACACCCAATCATAGAGCCGAGCGTGAGCCTCTGCGTCATTGAAGCTCCTCCGTATTGTCCCGACTACATTTGAAAACTGGGTTTTTGTTTTCAAAACGCTCTCCGTCCACACTTAGCGTTTTCAGGCGTTTTCCGACGTTTCAGTGTGGATGAGAAACTTCTAAATTCACTTTACTGCGCATGCACGAAACTTCACAAAAGCTCACTGAGATGATACAGATGGGAAAATAAATAATAATGTTATCGCACAATAACAGGATAATTTTATTTAGCAAAATATCTCACCATCACGGATGCGTCCAGGTCGCATTCAGTCACCATATGTTTGGTCTAAAACGCAACTGCTCTCCTGTTTTGCCGCAGGACAGCAAATGTGAGTAGGCTACATTATCTGTCATCTTTGCAGTACTGTGCTATGAAGAATAGCACATATTAAGTAACATATTTTAGCAATAGTGTAAAAATGAATAACACATAACAGGCACAATACCGATAAACATGAATATCTATTGGTACTACATGGATCACATGACTAAACTTACGTCATCGATTTTGAAATACCTCCGGTTTCACTGTCCACACTACAGACGTGAAAACGATTTCAAATGTATCCACTTTGGAGAGCGTTTTCCAAAAGATACATTTTCGTTGACCTAAAACGCCGTCTCAGTGTGGACGGAAGGCCAAAACGGAGAGAAAATATACGTTTTCAAACAAAAGCGTATTAGTGTGGTAGGGATGCTCCGATCAGGATTTTTGCAGCCGATACAGAGTACCGATTTCTTGTCATGGTGATTGGCCGATAACGATACTCGATTCCGATGCTTAATTGACTTAATATAAGACAAATAAACAAAATGGAACAGTTTAATGCAGCTCATAAGGTTTATTTAAACACTGTCCAATACTGTGGAGGACAAAATAAACATTTAGTCTTCTAAAATGGAGAAGTCTGAGCAGGACAAAATAAATAAATAAAAAATCAAACAACATTTAAACTCCTAAAAGAACAAATTGAAGTGGTTTGATACAACTCATTAGGTTTAATTAAACATTGTTCAATGTTAAAGAGAATAAAATAAAATAAATAGAAACATTTAAACTCCAACATGGAGAAGTCTGATGTAACAAGATAAGGTTTAATTAAAAATTCTCCAATATAAGTATCACGTACGTCCTCACAGCGTTGGACGTCATCAAATCGTGAATCGGTTTGTAAAATCGGGCCAAGTTAGTGAGTACCGATTGAAGTCAAAAATTGTCATGATCAGCCGATACCGATCTACCGATCGATCGGAGCATCCCTATAGTGTGGACATGGCATAAACTTCGCTTTTTCCGTTTTAGTCTGGACTCGAACGTAGCAGAAGGTCTCCAATTTTGAACTAACGTTAAAACGCAGTAGTGTGGACGGGCCTCATTCATATTGTTCTGTATTGAAGCTCTTTCTGCGTGGTGTTTGTTGACATTGCTGGTGTCTGGTTTTTGGAGGATTGTTACTTATCGATGGCAAATGTGCTTTGAAGAGAGCGGCTGCGATGAGGCTCGATGTGGGCCGTGTGTTCGCTGACTTCTGTGCTGATTCAGTCTAGACTACAGAGGATTGGTTTAGATCAACACTACAGTAGGAGACTTCTGTGGGATAGTTTACACTTTCATTTGCTGAAATAACCCAGAGAAAGTGATTTATATCAGAGTGAATGGAACAAAGTATGTCTGTATAATGCATTGATTGTTATGTTTCTAGCATGTTATAGGTTTGGAAACCCTAATGGATGGAGTGTGTGGCTTTTCATTTCTTAAACACCCATGTGTGAAGACAAATCATGGCCATATTCCAGGATGACTATGTTAAGATTCACCAGGTTTAAACTGTGAAAGAATGGAGCATGAAGAATTATTTTAATTTAAAGGAGTAGTTCTCTTTTAAAAAAACTTTTGCTGATAATTTACTCACCCCATGTCATCCAAGATGTCCATGTCTTTCTTTCTTCAGTCGAAAAGAAATTAAGGTTTTTGATGAAAACATTCCAGGATTTTCCTCCATATAATGGACTTCAATGGGGTCCAAAAGACAGTTTCAGTGCAAACTGCAAACTGTTTAAAGGGCTTTAAACGATTCCAGACGATGAATTTCATGTCATTTGGTTCATTCAACAAACAAAATGAACAAATTGACTGGGAAAAAGATTCGTTCATTTTGCTGACTGAGTTCGAACAGGAGAGTCACGAACGCGCATCACAGAACAGAGCAAGGCGAGCATTTGTGCTTATAAAACTTAAATTAGCGATCGTTTTCGCTTGATAAGACCCTTATTCATCGTCTGGAGTCATTTAAAGTCCTTTGAAGCTGCACTGAAACTGTCATTTGGACCTTGAACTGTTTGGTTCCCATTGAAGTCCATTATATGGAGAAAAATCCTGGAATGTTTTCATCAAAAACCTTCATTTCTTTCAACTGAAGAAAGAAAGACATGGACATCTTGGATGACATGTGGGTGAGTAAATTATCAGCAAAAGTTTTTTTTTTTAGTGATCTACTCCTTTAAATTCCCTGAAAGTGTTTAGTGATGTGCTGGAGGACGACTCTTACATTGATGCACCTTTTGATGGAAATACATGTTTAGATGTTATTTCCATCAAGAGTTGCATGCACTTTTGTTCAAGATCTTGCAGTTCTTCAGTCTCTGATGTGAAATGCATGTCTCTCTCTCTCTGTGGGCAGATGACAGCATCTCGGCGGCGAGCACCTCAGACGTGCAGGAGCCGGCTGTCGTCTCTGGAGCTGCGGGTCCAACAGCAGGAGGACGAGCTGACGGTCAGTGAAGGCGGCGCTGGCAGATGTGCTCAGACGTCTGGCTCAGTCCGAAGGACGCCACCGCTGCCAAGAAACAGCAGAGCAGCAAAGGTAACCGTGTGTGTGTGTGTGTGTCATCCTCCCACTGTTTACACGGAGGAAGTGTAGGAGCGCAGCCAGACCAGGATCTGTTAACAGTTTCAATCCAGCCTTGACCCACGGCGCTGAACGGCTCCATTTGAATAGCAGCTGTGTGTGTGTGTGTGTGTGTGTGTGAGAGCGTGTGATCTTGGGGGCTGCTTGAGGGAAGGCATTTTAATGTTTGACCATTAAAACTGACTTCACTTTGTTCTCTGTTTAACACACCGTATAAAACACTGGCTGCCTCCTGCCCCGTTTCTCTCACACACACACACGTTTGCAGCGGATACTTTTATCCTTTCCTGGTTTCAGTATGTAGAGACTTGCGTACGGTAAGTCATTCAGTGGTTGAGAGTGTGTGTTTGAGCGGCCCGGTGTTGACAGCCGAACTTAGCCAATGACGCTCAAAGTTTGGAGCGGTACCGCTTCATCTACTGGAAATATATAAGCAAAACAGTATGCATACAGTATTATAAGTACAGAAAGTGTAACCATATGCTGTAGTGGCATTGGCGATCCATAAGCCTGTGTAATATCGTAAATATTAATAATAGGATGAATTTGAGCATTTAAAATTGTAATATTATTTAAATATTAAATAAAACAAGGAATATAATTCAAATAATATTATAGAGGAAGATTAACAGCCCTAATAAGTATCCATAAGTGTTTTTTTCCAGTAGTGTTACATTGTCGACCCATGACCTTGTTCCCAGGGCCGTCGGCAGGGTTTCATCGCTGAGGTCCCAAACTTGATCTAGTGAAGAAAACTTAGATTTTTATGATCTATATGTGCCTTTTAGAGCACTTAAAGGCCATAAAGTTTGGATTACAATAGCTTTAAAAGCATGTCAGTAAGCAGTAGCTCTCTCTCTCTCTCCGTCTTCTTCTTATGCTTCCCCTCCTTTGACTTTTAGTGTTTTCATTGTCCTCTGTGTCGGTAAAGCAAGTAAATATAGGGTCAACTGATATTTGTTTTATGAATCATTTTCTTAGAAAAGTTCATTACTGAAGGCTACCAGGAAAACTATGTCCAAGTGTACTAAATTCATTCACAATACTGTATGTACACATTCATTATTTATCTAATATGATGAAAACGGCTTCGTTAATGTTTCTCGTCCTCTCACATTGACAGTATTTAGGCTTATTTTCAATTAAAAAATGTTGAAATTAGATTATTATTACGGCTGTCAGTTAAACACGTTACTAACGGCATTAAAGGGTTAGTTCACCCAAAAATGAAAATTAAGTCATTAATTACTCACCCCCATGCTGTACCAACCCCGTAAGACCTTTGTTCATCTTCGGAACACAAATGAAGATATTTTTGATTTAAATATATTTTTAAATATTTTTGAGGTGGATCACTCCTACATAGGCTGCCTATGTCAGTCATTAAAGAAAATGTTTAAATATTCCATGTGCCTACAGTGGCTCAATTATAAGTTTATCAAGCGACTAGACTACTTTTTGTGCGAAAAAACATAAATAACGACTTTATTCGACTATTCCATTACTTCCTTATGAACGCATGTGCAAGAACTGAGACGAGGACCTTCTTCTTCGAGTACTTCTTGTTACCGGCTGCTCAACGCTTAAGAGTATTCCGCCACCGACCGTATAAGATGACGTGCTGATATAGCTGGAAGTGCAAAACTTTCTGTTTACAAGCAGAGGAAGATCTGCCCTGGTCATACGCTTTTCAATAGGTGGTTTGCAGTCACGTGATTGTGTTGACGCGCGGACCGCAGATGGAGGGCAAGGAGTGAAGAGCGCAATGGACGAGATGGAGGAAAATCCGTACTGTACTACTTTAGACGCTATTACAAGAGAAATATATAAACAGAAAATCGAAACATATGTTGGACGTGATCCTTACGTTATGAAGAGGACCGATTTTCAACTGAATTGAGAGATTTGCCTGCCATCGAGGCTGTAGATATCAGCAACTACCTCGTCTTACAGACATACTTTGACTTTACAAAGTTCGGAAACTGGTACGTTACACAAACAGCCACATAAGTGTATTTAAACACCTGAATAATGTAATAATAAGCCACATAAATAATGTATTAACTCACATTTGACGAAGTGATCACTGCACACACACACAGGCATTTTCCCATTCGGCTCCTCCCGACCGCAGACGTAGGTTGACAAGGCATTTTTCCCGATGTTTTTCTGTCAATTTCTTGTATTTTCCCCTTATGAACAACAACTTTTGGCACACAATAAAAAATCCTCGCGGTTTGATCAATTTGAGCAACCATGAACGACGCAAAACATTGGCATTTTGAGTGTGTTATAGTGCTTCCTAATATAGAAATTCACTTCCTGCCATCCATCTGCGTTTTGCGCCATGGCAACGCAGTGGCGTGACGTCACGTGAAAACAAGCTATTACCGTATTTTCCACACTATAAGGTGCACTTAAAAGCCTTAATCTTCTAAGAAAAACAACAGTGCGCCTTATAATCCAGAGCGTCTTATATATGGATCATCATCTTATACGGTCGGTGGCGGTAATACTCCTAAGCGTTAAGCAGCCGGTAACAAGAAGTACTCGAAGAAGAATGTCGTCATCTCAGTTCTCGCGCATGCGCCCATAAGGAAGTAATGGAATAGTCTAATAAAGTCATTATTTATGTTTTTTTACACACAAAAAGTAGTCTCGTCGCTTGATAAACTTATAATTGAGCCACTGTAGGCACATGGAATATTTAAATCTTTAATGACTTTATTGGCCGTCAGAATGCCAGTCCCTTAGGCAGTCAATGGAGGAGTGATCCACCTCTCATGATTTAATCAAAAATATCTTCATTTGTGTTCCGAAGATGAACAAAGGTCTTACGGGGTTGGTACAGCATGGGGGTGAGTAATTAATGGCTTAATTTTCATTTTTGGGTGAACTAACCCTTTAACGCAAACCCATTTTAACGGCATCAATTTGTTTTTATCCCGCGATTGACGGGCTTTTTGGCCTGGCAAACTTTGTTGTTGTTTTTTTTACATGCTTTTGCAACATGACGTGGCATGCGCGGCGCTGCGCTCTGAAACCCATTCATTTTCACTGGCTTCACTGGCCGCGCGAGGACATTAAGTTGCTTCATCGACCAAAGCGCAAGCTGATCTAGCTAGACCTGAAACAAAACAACGAGCACACCGCACACACTCGTTTGGGTTACGTTAGCGTTTTGAGCGGATGACGAGTGCGACGTAATGGATGCCAGTAAGATTCTGACTGGAAAGTTTACTTTTAAAAAGTTGCCAAATGGTCCCATTGACAAGACCAAAGTGATCTGTGTGTTTTGTCGTTGTGAACTTGAGCTATCATCAGATGCAGCATGTCTGAAATACCGCTTGATGATGGCCAAGCACACACACACACACACACAGCTGATGTGAATTCACCGCCTCTCCTTGTCAATATCGGGACCTCGTCAGTATTTCTTTCACCCTTTATTGATGGACAGTGTTATTGTTTGAGAGTATTTGCTCCAAGTGAAAATGTTAGTGTGTAATTGAACACAGTATCCCAATGTTGTTTTAAAAAAAAACAAAAAAAAAAAACATTTGCACAAAGCAAGCCGATCCACTTTGCATGTTGATAAGAGCATTAAAATTCAGAAAAAATAATGGGACAAAAATACATCAAGAGACATTTAGAATAGATAAAAATGTGTGATTAATTGCGATTAATCGTGAGTTAACTATGACATTTATGCGATTAATCATGAGTAAATATTTTAATCGTTTGACAGCACTAATTATTATTATTATTTTAACATTTCGATCCTAAAACAGCTGTCATGAAATGTTTAGTTTAGCCACTTGCATCGTTCGTGTCTCGCACTTCTTGACCTTCACTATCCCATGAAGCCACGAGAGAAGATTTATGATGGCGGTGACACGACGCAACTGTAAGTCACATGACAGTGAAGACACGGCTGATGTAGTACGTCCAGAATACATTAATACTACACATTCATACTTTATACAACATACACTCTTAGAAGAAAAGGTTCTAATATAGAACCTTAAAGGGTTCTAAAGCGCTACGGTATTTGGAACCCAATAAAATTCACTGATCACAAAATTCAAGATATGGTAGTTAAAAAAATTAATGAATATCACATGAAGAGTGCCATTTCAGTTCTTATCCTCCAAAAATGTGCATGATTAAAATGTGATATTAACAGTTTAATAAACAATAATTTCATAACAACTACAAAATGTTGCAGAATAATGTAATATATGAATGAATTAATAGCCTTTAAAGAACCTTTGAGCCAAAAGTGTTCTTTCTTGTCATTATTGAACCTTTTTTAGCATAAAATGTCCTTTGGAGTTGAGTAAAGGACCCTATGCTACATATATAGAACCCTTTTTTCTAAGAGTGTACTTTTAAAACTTTTTTACATAAACGGCAGAAGCACGTTTAGATAATCAAAATCCAGACAAGCTCCCTCCCTTCGGATAGTATGCCAAAATAAGCATATCCTGTCCTATATCTGATCATATGTGCAAACAAAGACACACCATTGTGCTCAAATGTTTACATGCACATACATTTTTGCAATCCTTCTAAAAAAAGGGCTTGTGAATGTACGAGCGGGACTGTACTGTAACGACCGTGGACGAATGAAGAGAATGAATTAGTGTTCATATGAGGACAGCTGGAGACGGTGTGTAATCCTCCTCTATTCACTGCACACTGTGGGATCTACAGTGGTGTGTGTATGTCCCAGAGAACACTCTCACACCAGCGGTGTGTTTCAGTGACGCCTCACACACCCGAGATGCGGTCGCTCTGGTCCTCATGTTCCAGTCAGAAATCATTCACACAGATTTCCATTTGTATGTCAGATGATAGTGCAATTATTCAAATCTATTTTTCCAAAGTGTATAAATGCATCCAATTAGGCCGACAGACAGACAAATGAATATTTTACTCAACGCCAGCACTAACAAAGGGCAACCATTTCTTGAAAATGAAATATTAAGAGCAGAACAAAAACAGAACAATTTATATTCATTATACTGTACAAATTTCCATGACTTTAGAAGATTTTGCTCAGATTTTCCCAGGCCTAAAGTTTCTTGTTATTTCCATGTTTTTGACTATTAAACAGCATTATCTTTATTGTTGTTTTATTATACATTTTATACATGTTTTTGAAGAAAGTCTATTATGCTTACCAGGCTTCTTATATTTAATGAAAAATACAATTTAATGGAATATTGTTATTCCTGTGATCAGTATGAATGTTCAGCATCATTTCTCCAGTCTTCAGTGTCACATGACCCTTCAGAAATCACTCTGATATGATGATATGATGCCCAGGAAACATTTTTAATTATTAGTGTTAAACCATTTTGCTGCTTCATATTTTTGTGGAAACCATCATAGATAACCATTTATAAGTTTGGGATCAGAAAAATATAGATTTTTTTTTTTTTTCAGAAAGGATGCATTCAAATCACAGTAAAGAAATGTATAATGTCACAAAAGATTTATATTCCTATCAAATTATTCAAATCTAAATCCAAAACTAAAATGATTATGGTTTCCACAAAAATAGTTTTCAATATGGATAATTAAGGACCAAAAAGTCCTAAAAGATTCCTAAATCAGCATGTTAGAATAGACTGGAGTAATTCAGCTTTGCATCACCGGAATAAATAGAATTTTTCAATATATTCAAATATAAATCAATTATTTTAAATTGTAATATTATTTCACAATATTGCTGTTTTTATTGTATATTTCTGTGCATAATTGTTGAGCAGAAGAGACTTATTTCCAAAACATTAAAAATCCAAATTATTCCAAGCCTTTGACCCCCAACGTATTTTATTTGCAATTATACATATCACTTTTTTATATAAATATTCCAAAAGAAGGAGAAACGAAAAATAGCCTAGAAACAATACCAAATGAAAAAGAAAGCGTCAGTGAGCAATGCAAACGGGGCAGACAAAACCTTCAGAAGACGGCCAGACACACACACACACACACACACACACACACACACACACACACACACACACACACACACACACACACACACACACACACAGACACACACACTACTCATTCTTATTATGACTGTTTTCCACATTTTACAGTATTAGTCATCAAAGGCTACTGGAGGCTAATTGCCAAAATAAACCTCAAAGTAATGATACGATTTAGTTTAAGCATGAAGACTCAATCGTTACTAAAAATACATAAGTCGTAAGATGAATGACAGATCATCTCTCCTGACTTCTTTTCTGTTAACATGAAAATTATTAATACTAGATTTTTAATATGTTGTGCTTTCATTAAACAAAAGATGGTGCATTCATACTTAACTATCTATCTGGGCTTCAAACTGCAACTATTTGAACTTCGACACAATGCTTTGAATCTCAAAATGTTTCTTATAGATTTTTATAATTAAATAATTTTAATAATTAAAAGCCTGATGGAAAATCTGTTGAGCATTTCCAACATAGTCCTGCTGTCACTATTATCTTTGCCTTATAAGCTACCGTTCATTTTCTTAAAGAAAATACTTTTATTTAGCAAGTATGCATTAACGACATGCAGTGTAGACTTTTATAATATTACAAAAGAATTGTTTCAAATAAACCCTGCTCTTTTGAACTTATTATTCATCAACATATAAATAAAATATAATACAACTATTTTCAACATTTGAGCATCAAATCATCATTTCTGAAGGATCATGTGACAATGAAGACTGGAGTAATGATGATAAGTCAGCTTTGACCACAGGATACATTTACATTTTAGTATATTTGCATCGAAAACAGTTATTTTAAATTGTAATATTTCGCAAAATTGCTGTTTTTATTGTGTTTTACAGCCTTTGGTGAGCAGGAGCAGCGACTTTTAAAAACACAAACTCTCGCCAACCCAAAACTTTTGAATGATAGTGTATAAATTCAGGAGTTATTAACAGTAAACGTTCATTACATTCAAATATGCTTTTCTGTATGACCATATATGCAACACTTTAGGATCTTGCAATTGGTTTAATACAATAATAGTAATAGCAACACTTTGTATTGTTTACATATGTGTGCTTTATATAATTATTTTGTATATATAAATACACACACATGCATGTATATATTTAAGAAAATGTGTATTATATAATATAGATTATATATAAAAATATAATTATATAATATAGATTATGCATATATATATATATATATATATATATATATATACACAGAATTTAAGCGCAAATAATTCTTAAATATATACATGCATGCTTAGGTATTTATATATACAAAATAATTATATACAGCACACACACATATATTATGTAAGCACCAGACTTTTTATTTTGGATGCGATTAATTGCAATTAACTTTTGCACAGCCTTTGCATATATGTGTGTGTGTGTGTGTGTGTGTGTGTGTGTGTGTGTGTGTGTGTGTGTATGTGTGTGTGTGTGTTGAAATGTTGCTGTGCCCTTCATGGCTCACGATTCTCCTTCAGTTCTCATTGGTTCTGAGCATGGCTCAATCCCATATCTATTCCCCTCATTTCCCATAATCCCCCAAACTCTCACTCTTTCCAGTCCAGGCGTCTCCCAAACCTCAGTCTCTCCCCGATCCGGCCGCTCTCGGGACTGTACTCTGTGAACGGACTAGTGTGTTCCCGCTCCGTGTAAAGCTTTTGCAGTTAATCTGATTAATATTGATGTAATGGACGACTCTGATTATTGAGCGAGTGTGTGTGTGTGTGTACAGCTGTGGGCTTTATTTTGGCTGTTACTGGAGTGTTCGTATTGTTAATAAGAGTGTCTTCTTTCATATGAAGAACACTGGATGTGAATAAGGATGACTTTACCTTTGCATGCTGGATTTTAAGCATGAGAGGATGGAGAATGCCTGTGGTTTTTGGAGACGAACAGACTTCTGATGGAAGGCAGATATTTCCTCGGTTTCCTGTTGGAGTTGGGTCACACAAGGACTTCCTGTGAGACTGTGCTGACTAGACACACACACACACACACACACGCGTTACAGTACAGTGTTGTATACACAGGAAGAAGTCATCTTATGCTTGAATGCTCAAACTTAAAAGCCATCTTGCTGAACACCCACACACACACGTATTCATTATTTATTTGATGTAAACAGCATGATCTGTCGTGACAGGATGAAGGATTAACGGGATTCTTCACCAAAAAAATTAAAATGATCCCATATTCACCCTCAATTTATCCTACTGTAGGTGTGTAAGACTTCCTTCTTTCAGCCAAACACAATCAGACTTATTGAACAAAAATATTTATAATGGGAGTGAATGGTACACTGTAAAAACTAATATACTATATGTCTGTCAGATCAACTTCGTTAAAGGAGTAGATCACTTTAAAAAAAGACTTTTGCTGCTAATTTACTCACCCCCATGTCGTCCAAGATGTCCATGTCTTTCTTTCTTCAGTCGAAAAGAAATTAAGGTTTTTGATGAAAACATTCCAGGATTTTCTCCATATAATGGACTTCAATGGGAACCAAACGGTTCAAGGTCCAAATGAGAGTTTCAGTGCAGCTTCAAAGGGCTTTAAACGATTCCAGACCACGAATAAGGGTCTTATCAAGTGAAACGATCGCTCATTTAATAAATAAATAACAAAGTTTAAGTTTTATAAGCACAAATGCTTGCCTTGCTCTGTTCTGCTGATGCACGTTCGTGACTCTCCTGTTCCAACTCGTTCATCAAAATGAACAAATCTTTTCGTGTCATTTGGTTCATTCAACGAACGAAACGAATCGAATTGACTCGGAAAAAGATTTGTTCATTTTCATAAACGAGTTTGAACAGGAGAGTCACGAACGCTGCACGCTGACGCGCGCTTCGGGTCGGGTGTGTGCGCACGAAGAACCGTACCAAATAAAGCTCTTTTTTTGCATCGTCACTCTTATTCGTATCTTTATGTCTTCTCTACTCCTTCTCTCAGACATTCACATTTTTTAACGTTTTATGAGACCGCGGGGTCGAATCAGCACAGTTAAATTTACAAATCTGCCACACACGCAGGACATCAGTTCTGACTGGATCGCTTCCCAAATCGTCACTATCTAACTTTTCCGTCTAGTTTTTATTCGTTGACGAAAATATCAATAGATTTTCATCATAGTTTTTGTCATTCAAAATTAGTTTTTATTTAGTTATCGTCTCGTTTTTCGTCTGTGAAAAAATGTCGTTGACGAATACATTTTTGTCATTATTTTCGTTGATGAAATTAACACTGCTCAGTTATGCTAAAAACTGAGAAATTTTATTACAATTTAAAAAAAAATAATAATTTTACAATATTTTTTTTTATTGTAATTTATTCTAAAATGTAATTTATTCCTGTGACGACGAATAAAGGGTCTTATCAAAGCGAAACGATTGCTCATTTAATAAATAAATAACAAAGTTTAAGTTTTATAAGCACAAATGCCTCGCCTTGCTCTGTTCTGTGAGGAGCGTTGTGTGACTCTCCTGTTCAAACTCGTTCTAGTCAAAATGAACTTATCTTTTTTAGATGTCATTTGGTTCATTCAACGAATGAGAAGCGAATTGACTTGGAAAAAGATTTGTTCATTTTTGATAAACGAATTTGAACAGGAAAGAGTCACGAACTCTTGTCACAGAACAGAGCAAGGCGACGAGCATTTGTGCTTATGTGCAACTAATCAACTAATTTATGTAGTTCTGATAACATAATATTTTGAGTTTCTGGTGATTAAATCAATCTCCTTCATTGTATTAACTCCTTCATTGTATTTTTCATTTCAATGAACTTTAAAATTTTAAGGCAACCAGGTTACTTTTTTTAAGTTCAACCAACTATATATTTTTTTACAATTTTGAAATGTTTATCTGTAAGATGGTTTTATCTTCTTGATTGTATTGTTATTAGCAAGTCTAATGCAAAAGCTGAAGTGAATTTGCTCCAAATAATGTTGATTCATCAAAATAATTGTTCACTGTAACTGTAGCCAATAGGAGTGAACCGTCTCATTTTACCATGTTTGAAATCCGTTCCGCTGAATTCTGCAGATTTGCCCATAAAATCAGCACAGATAAATATACAATATATATGAGGTTAGAGCTATTTTGAAATCTGGGAATAAACCAAGAGACCTATATAATAAATATCTTGTTAAAATTGATTATTAAAGATGTATAAACATCCTGATTGAGCTTTGAGAAGCCACATGATGAGGTGATTCTGGACCAGGCATGAATGTGTGAGCGGTAGTTGTTTTGTCGAGTCAAACACACACACGTCACACACATTCTTCTCAGCGGTCTGATGAGGTCAGCCACACACTGTGTTTGTCTGTTGTGGGCTAATGGAGCGTGAAACAGAGCCAATGTGGTTCTGACATCGCATCGCCGCCTCCTCATAATACACACACACGTGTGCACGCGTGCCCTGGAGAAAAATATCATCTGAATATTGCACACAGCTCTCCGAGAGCAGAGGTCAGAGGAGAGAGAGGGTTTTATATAGCACAGCTGATGCAAACGCATTGCAATCACTGCACTGAGGTTTAGCGTGAGAATCGACAACCACAGGAAATACTATCCAGACATCTGAGATTCTTTTCTAATTACAACCGCCTAGCAACCACCCAGAACACCCTAGCAACCGGGTGATGGGTTTTGCCACTGTAAGCACCACTTCACATTTTCTTCTGGAAATGTACATTTTAGTTACATTTATTTTTTTGCATAACGTTGTATACTAAACACAAAGCTTTTGATTGTCTTAACCACAATGTTTTGGGTCAGGAAATTTGCCAAATTTAAGCAAAAGCCATTGCTGTCTCGGAAATGAAGTTCTTGGCTAGTGTGTGGAGTTATTGCGCACTGAAAAACACGAGTTGCCACGGTGAAGCGTAGTTGAATGCTTCGGAGAATATTGCTGAATGTCTTGCTTCCCACAACTTCAACTCAATTCAAATTTATTTGTATGCCGCTTTTCAAAATACATATTGTTTTGAAGTAGCTTTACAGAAAGTGCATTTCAGAAATGTACATAGAAAAAATACAGTCGTATTAGTCGTCTCAAGTCGCAGGTGTTGGGGGATCTGAAGTCTCTTTGGATGCAATCTGGAGCTGACAAACGCTATTTACCTCGGGACTAGCGTCCTGAGATGACAGCAGAAAAGCAGATGGGAAATAATTAGCATAGCTGCTGTTTATAATATTACTGCATTCGATCTGATTCAACAGTGGTTTAAAAGCATTATGTGAATGCTTGGCTGAAGAGATGTGTCTTTAATCTAGTTTTAAACTGGGACAGCGAGTCTGAGAGTTTAGGAGCTAAATGTGAGAACAGTCCAGATTTGAACTCTATAGTGAATATTTGGTCTCACGTTAAACTCAGAGAACTAGACGATGTCCTCATGAACTGTTTGAGTGGAACATCACTGACTCTTCTTTCCGGTCTGTAAGTTTGGAAGGCTTTTCCGTGCCACATTACCTTTTTCACTGCATTTGTGCAATTCTTGCTAATTTCCTGATGGGTCAGTTCACCCAAAAATGAAAATGATGTCATTTGGGATGCACCGATATGAAAATTTTGCCCAGATACCGATAACCGATAATTCTTTATATTTGAAAGCCGATATCGATATATCGGCAGATAAATTTAAATCCAAATTTTTGTATAATTTTGAGAGCCTGGTTACAAAACAAAGTTCTCACAATTAAACCCATGTCCCAAGCGCACGATTATAATGATGTTCTCATTATAGTGTTATGTAGCTGATATGATTTGGGCTGCACATGTTGCAACAAACTCTATTTTCATTTTTGAAGAGATTTCAATCATATTTCAAGAAATTCAAAAGCATAAACAGTGCTCAACAAGTTTCTCAGCTGAAGGGAACAATACATTATTTATCGGACTTTTATATATCGGCCACATTTTCTTACTAGGCCGATAACGATAACATTAAAAATGATCTTATATCGGCCAATGCCGATATGGTGGCCGATATATCGTGCATCCCTAAATGTCATTAATGACTCTACCCTCATGTCGATCCCAAACCCGTCAGACCTCCGTTCATCTTCAGAACACAGTTTAAGATATTTTAGATTTAGTCCGAGAGCTTTCTGTCCCTCCATTGTAAATGTGTGTACGATATACTGTCCTTGTCCAGAAAAGGAAATAAAGACATCTTTAAAGTAGTCCATGTGACATCAGTGGGTTAGTTACAATGTCCAAATTTCAATACTTAAGCCGTTCTATTATCTTAAAACAGGGCTTTGAAGTGTAAAATAACAAACTTGTCCTTTAAGAAAAGTTTAGGGTTGGGTGGTATATGTTTTAGTTTTTGTCATTTATGCTCAGTTACATGTGTTAATTTTGACAGCAAATTTTGATTTAGTTTTAGTCTTTTGACTAAAATGTAATTTCGAATACACTCACAACTGTTTAAGTCATAACCGACATAGTTTACATGAATACTGTCCAAAACGGACATTTGGACATAAAGTTGTGTGTATTTGTCCATTCAGACATGAAAGAGAGCTCAGTTCAGTCCTTGCGCGCTTATATGTGTGTGTGCGTAGCTGCGTGCTTCGGGTAGGTGTGTGTGCACGGAGAACCGTACCAAATAAAGCTCTTTTTGCATCGTCACTCTTATTCATATCTATGTCTGCTCTACTCATTCGTCCAGACGTTCACATTTTTTTACGTTTTATGAGACCGCGGGTAGATCAGCACTGTACAAATCTGCCACACACACACAGGACATCAGTTCTGGACTGGATTGCTTCCCAAATCGTCACTATCTAACATTTTCGTCTAGTTTTTATTCGTTGACGAAAATGTCAATAGATTTTCATCATAGTTTTTGTCATTCAAAATTAGTTTTTA
>JAQIUQ010002223.1:387500-430000 GCA_030378365.1 Hybognathus amarus
TGAGTGTCTGGCGCGTCAAAGGGCAACTCCACCCATTTGCATTAAGCTTTCCATTGTTAGAAACCCAGTTATACTATTGAATGGTCATGCAACACTTTATCATTTTCCCTGAGACGAGAGAAATCTGCTATTTACCTTTTCACTTCCTCCAACAATGACGCAAAAATCGTCATTTTACGTCATTGTTGGCGGAAGTGTAAGAGAGGGCGATTTCAGTAAAAAACTACAAGCCCTGAGTCCCACCCTTTCAAACCCGCCAATAGGGGGTTGGACCTATTGCGCTGAACAGACCTATCACAGATCAGTGCCAATGCGTTTGATTTCACTGGCAGAAACGTTTTGAAAATGTGGACGAAACTACTGAAATACGCTGACGGATGCGTTATGGAGGATTGGGATTAACATTACACATCTTTTTTGGACGCTGAAGCTAGCAGGCTCTTGTTCTGTGGAGAAAGCTGAGTAGTAGGGGTTACCGTCCTCTTTTTCCTGGACATGTCCGGCCGTCGATGTCGGGATTCAGCTTTTAATTTCTGAAGTCGCCATTCATTGTTTACATGTAAGTTACAGCTTTTGTTTCAATCTAACTCAATTCCTTATGATTGGTGAATCTGACTGTTGTGTTTACATGAACGCCAAACAAGTGATCGGTTGATGCGTTTTAACATTGCTAAGAAAATTCCTGCTCCTCCGATGAGAGATATGAGACCGGTAAGCTTACGTCTTAGGTGCCGCTCATCGGTAATCACGCCACCGAGCCTCACGCCGTTATCCACACAGCCGGCACTCATCCCGGTGGACACAGTAAATCCTGGCTCGTCTCGCGCCGTTATCCACACAGCTCACACTCGTTCCGCTTGCCACAGTAAACATGATGAATGACGCACTGTAGAGACGCAAAAGCCGAATCGCGGACATTTTGGCGAATCTCGAAACACATTTTCGGACAGACTCATCACGGAGAATCACTAGTAGACTGTTGTTTACATACTGCGAGGTTAGCGGTAGGCGTGGCCTCCTAGGGCAGCGAAGCAAATGAATTCTGGGAGTTGATGTTTTTCATTCACATAAGCCAAAAATACATTTTCTGTCTTTTCTCAGTCTAGAAAGCTCCAAATTAAAAAAATAATTTCACATTTCTTCTACATAAATGACCCATTTTAAATACACATTCATCTTTCCAGAGGTGGAATTACCCTTTAAGCACGAATAATGTAGTTAGTGCCATTTGTGCATTCACGCGTTTGACGCGAATTCGCGTCTGCCGCCCGAGTTGAAAAATCTGAACTTTGGCGTGAATTCGCGCCGCGTTAACCAATCAGGAGCCTAGCTGCTTGCTCACGTGGTGAAGTGTCTGGATGCTTCAATAAATTATTTTGTATATGACTAAATACATGGTGGGATTATGCACAGCAAAGCAAATATTTTATCACTTAAAACATTATTTCTATATATCGAGACATGTTCATTTTGTATTGAATGTTATTCATTCCATATCTAGATTATATGAAATATTATTATGATGTAACAAGCAACATAATATGTGTATAAGTTCGTGTCTGGACATGAGAGAGAAAAAAAATCACAGGACAGGTTAATAACTTTTGAAAGCTGGCTCTATTTATCATCAAAACAAAGATAAATGACAGCTAGATTAGGTGGATGAGGGCGAGGGTGATCCTCGCTCCGATGCGGGACAACAGGTCATCAAACTGGGCACGGGACAGGCGGAAGTACCGCTGACAGCGGCCGTCATCCAGGCGCATCTCCTGGAGCGAGCAAATGGTGAAAATAGCCAAACGGTTCGCCTGCGAAGGGCCCGGTGGACACAAATACGGCGACGATGATCCCCACGCCACTGTTCTAGCTCTCCAGAGCAAATACAGTGCGGTGAATATCTCTCGATTAATGCTAGATCAACATAAACAAAGATGGCCGTCAACGGGTTTCGGTTTTGACGCGCGAGATGCGCGTAAATTTCACTTCAAACTTTTTATTTTACCCGCGTCAGTTTCGCTCTTGACGCGCGAATGAACACAAAGTGGTCGAGCGTCAAACTAGGCGCGGTAGCACGCGAATTCGACGCGCGATTCGCGTCCGGTGTGAACGTAGCATGAGAGATCCCTGCTGTCAGGTCTTAAAGTGACAGCAGCCTAATATACCTACTGCCAAATTATGAGATAATATTAAAAATATATATATGGCAGTTTTTTCCCTATGGTATAGATGCCAAAATTTAATTTAATCCAAGTAATTTTAGAAAACCCAAGGATGAGATATCTAATCTGTTTAAATATTCTATGATTTGTATATGTGCCTCCATATATGTGTTATTGACTTTCACAGTGTTGCTAAAGACAAATGTTCCTCTGTACAATCTTTATATTACATTCCTGCAAAGATGACTCAAAACTGTGTTAAAATGATGATGGAGCTTGACCTGAATGAGATATTTTGCTGATAAAATGATCTGTGCCAGGCGAATAGTGTGAGAACTGTATGTCGGTATAATTCTCAGTGAGCATTTATTGTGTTTTACGCATGCACGTTATGGTGATTTTAATGTTTTTTGATGTTTCAGCGTGGACGAGGCGTTGCCTGAAATGCTTGAAACCCTAGAGAGCATTTAGAGATGAAAATGCAATTTTCAAACTTATCCGGATGAATGTAGACATAGCCTTGAAAGTAATCACAATTATTTTTTAATAGATAAACACATTAAAGGGGTCATGAACTGGCTTTTTAAATTTTATTATATTGTTGTCTGAGGTCAACTTATGACGTTCGCTTGGTTTTTACATTCAAAAACATCGAAATGAATAAGTAATAGGCAATTTTCGACCCTAGTTTTGAGCCTAGCTGAAAAACGCTCTGTTTTATGTCGGTTTTTATTTTTATGTCTCGCACTGAAGACATGGTAAGACAAGTAAACGCCCACTGCTGTGACTGGATAACAGTTTTGCATATTATAATGAGTTTCAACTAGGGATGCACCGATATGACAATTTTGACTTAGTACCGATAACCGAGTAATTCTTTATATTTGAAAGCCGAATAACCGATATTTGGCTGATAAATCTAAATCCAAATTTTTGGACAATTTTTGATTTTCCTCATTAAAAGCCAAGATACAAACACAATTATGATGTTCTTCATTTTAATGTTGTGTAGCCGATATGACAGACTTGCGCTGCACATTTTGCACTTTAACTGGATTTTCCTTTTTTAAAGTGATTTCAATCATATTTCAAGCAATTTAAAAGCATCATATTGAACAGAGCACATCTAAAGTGCCTCAGCTCAAGGAAATAATACATTATTAATTGGCTTTTAGATATCGGCTAAATGTTCTTGTTGGGCCGATAATGGTAACTTTAAAAATTACCATATATCGACCGATACCGATAATGTGGCCGATATATCGTGCATCCCTAGTTTCAACTCACCTGTCGATGCTCTTAGGGGAAATTGTTTTGAAAACATCCAATGTTGAAAAATGGCAGCCGGAATGATTCGCCCATACATGTTCGACCCCAGAGTCAGAGTCAACACACTTTGAAAAACGAGTCGTTTGCTGAGGCTGGTGTCAATAAAAGCTTTTATTGGACTAACAAGGACGTTTTCAGTTCTGAAACTTACAGCATATTCTTATAATATGATGACCTCTTAGATTTTAAAGGAAAATTTGATTTCTCAGTTCATCACCCCTAAAACTAGGCCCATACAGTCTTCTCTTGTGGGAAAATGATGACGAGTCAATATTGTCGACTGTTCAAATGTTTAATGTGTGATACTCTTTCAGCCTGCAGAACTATATTCATCTGAATGTGTGTGAGCGTTTCAGTTCACCGTCGAGCCACTCGGCTCTCCTCATCTTTTCATGCGTGTCAGGACTTCCTTTGTTTACCTGCATGTTATTTTCACAGTGGCGGAGAGCGGAAAAAAGACAAGCCTCTGATGGAGGGAATCAAGGAGAAAGAGGAGACTAATGATAAAGCGCCCTCAGCGCCCAGCACCCCTTCCAGCAACCCCCCCTCCCTCATCCCCCACAGCCCCAAAGACAAGTCTCGGAGAACAAGGGCTCGACCCCGACCGCCAAAAGGTTCCTCCCAACAGCCGTGCGATTTCTGGCAGTGTTCGAATGGCGTTTGGCAATCTGCTTGCAGTGGTTTCGCAACCTATTGACGTAAAGCCAAGGGGCAGGGCTGACACACTTCCTCAATCAATATCAAGATCAGTAGAGAGCAACACTCACTCCTTTTTTATCTGCCTATGCTCCGGAAATATTTTCCCCATTCATTTTCTCCAAAGGGATTTCAAAACGTATTAACTATAAGTTAATAAGGCCTTGGGCCAAACCAATCATCTCCAAGATAAATCACAACATTCAAATATTTGATTTAAAGAAGAACGGACTACTCGTGCAAAATGCAAATGTTACATTTAAAATATGATTAATAATACGATTCATTTCTTCTAACTAAGTATTATAAGCATAATAATATATAAATGTATGCACTATCATTCAAAATATTGGCGTCAATATGATTTTGGAAGAAGTCTCTTCTCATTTATTTCATGAAAAAACAGTAAAAAAGTAATATAATTTAAAATATTTTTACAGTTTTAAATTATATTTTTTATATATATATATATATATATATATATATATATATATATATATATACACACACACACACATTTAAAATAAGCTCTGTTCTTGTAGCCCTCAAACCGTATTCACTTTATAGCCCTTAATCCTGTAATTGTGGACAAATGTGGGCACAGAGGACTCGGGTGTGATCCTAATTTTTATTTATTATAAATGTTATATCACTGTCTTCTGATAAAGTTTTGTCTATCCATTTATGGTGTTTTTTTCTATTTTGCGGGTATTTTTGAATTTCTTTACTTCAAAAAGTACCATATTTTCTATGTAAATTATGATTATTTTTATGTTTTATTAAACAAAAAATTTAACTACATTAAAATATCATTCCAATAAGTTTATAGAGCTAAAACCTAAAGATGAAGTGACTTTGCTGTCATCTGGTGTCTTATTTTGGCTTATTTTAGAATGCCCTAAATTAAAGTTTTTCCATTCATTTCTATGGGTGCCCATTTACTCAGTTTCTATTTTTTTATTTTTACCCACTTAACATTGTAGAATTGAGTCAAAAATAATTGTGTGTTCAGGAGGTAAACTTAGGAAAAGTAGTTAAGTCTTGTACCATTCAGATCAAGGGAAGTATTTTTAAAAATAAATCAAATTTTTTGCCCACATTTGTCCAGAATACCGTTTTAGGATTAATAAAATAAAATAATATGTAATGTAAAATGTTATAGACCCCAAACTTTTGAATGCTAGTCTTTGTATGTATATTTGGCACTGCAGGGAGACCAATCCACTTCCATTATTTGCAAAACATGTATGAATTTGTTTAAGTCACATTTAAATCACACTGATTTCATAGCTCAATGTAGAAAGGTTTGTACATTCTAAAAAATAAATAAATAAATATATAGATAAAATAATGATTTTTGTTTCCAGAACATGCACACATTGCTGTTCGACTGAAAGACAAGAGCCATATACAAATCCTTAGACTTGAAATTGAAATTGATTATATCTAATCAAAATCTTTTATCCCATCTTGTTTTCCCCTCGTTTATCCATACTTGTCCGTCGTTCTAAGCTCAGTGTCCTGCTAGTATCAGGCCAGCAGTGTAGGTCAGAATGTGGTCACTCTGGCACGATCCACCCAGAAGAGGAAAGTAATGGAAAGCAGATGTGCTCAGACCCTTAGTTCCTGCTTAGTAATCCATGCAGTAATCAGGCTAACACATTTGCTCAGCAATGCTTCAACACCATTCTAGTCTTGTACTTAATAACGCAACAACCCTGCTGAGTTACTCATATCGACTCTGCAAGCTGTCCCATCCAATTACCTAAAGAGAAGCGGAAAACCAATTAGCTGTCTCCTTAATGTCGTTTCATGGCCCAATCCATGCTTCCTAGACGACGCAACAAGAAAATTATCTGCCAGAGTCTGGCCACAGTCACATTACTTAGAACAATCCTCTGCAAACTACAGTATGAAGATTTCACACATGCTCGGAAAGTCTAGCATTAGAGAGTCTTGTGGTCAGCGCAGTGCATTTTAAAAATGTGTTTTTTTTCTTAGAAATGTAGATATGTCTGAATCAGGAATGCAAGATTTGCGTTTATTTTCTTAATTTAGGCTTAGAAATGGTGGACTACTAACTTAGATGACTTGCATGGTGTTTGCACTAACATAAATATTCATGCTAAACTGGTTTCTATTAGCACTAATTACTTGGGGAGATGTAAAGTAATGCAGTTAATCAGCTAAATTCAATTGGTGGAGCCAGTAGACCAAATCTTGATGTAGACCAATTCTTGTCAATGGTATTACGTGGCATTGTGGTGCACTCAAATATCTTTTCTCACACGTATATTAGGGATTGACATCATTAAACCTCACAAGTGGCCCCATATGTAGAGCAAAAGCCAGTTTTTTCACGTGGAAGTGTGTCCGCCCTGTCCCGGAGTACTCTCCGTTCCTTTCCCTCCTCTCTTACTCCCATGTTCGGTGAGGTTGGAGGTACTTTGCTACAGCTCTGACCGATTGAATTGCCTTAAGCCCAAAGTATTCTTGAATTTTCACACAAACTTTCAGCGAGATGCGTACGTAGCCTTTCAAAGGATATTCCACTTGATGGCTTGCGCAAACAGTTTCCAGTGTCTGCGTTATTTCTCTCCACAAGTTACAACCGCTAAAATGTCTTTATTCTCGCGTAAACTAGAGCTGAATGTATTTCCAACGCATTCTCATCCTAGGGCGTCATATACTGTCACTTTTGACATTTAGTCTAAATCCAATGCACATGGCACCCTTTAGCATCAATATAACACGCTTGGTTATGGGTAGGTTTAGGTCTGGGGTAGGGTTAGGGTTACACCACTAGGAGGCGCCTCTGGCCCATATATATCTGCGTCTCATATTGATGGTAAAGATGCCATATGCATTGGATGTAGAACAAATCCAATGCATATGGCGAATCTTTTTGAGTCATTTGGTTGATTCAATGAACAAAATGACTCGAAAAAAAGATTTGTTCATTGCCACAAATGTCAAAAGCGTCAGTATATGACACCGGGCTGGTATTTCTTAACTCCCTCACACAGTCGCTCATCTATTGTTGCGCTTGTGAGGAGTGTGTTGTTCTCCTCCGTTTCTTTTTTAACTAGTGCAAAAAAAGTTCCGTACAGATAGAGAAAACGACTTTGCTAATGATGGATTTCTCGGTACGCACTCACACACCCTAACATGCGCTCAAAAAACAAAGTATACTTTGGGCTTTAATGTTTGTGTGTACTTCTGAGTTTCTGGATCACTTCTCCCCTGAGCTACTGTACATATTCTCCTCTACTCTTAAAAGTTCTTTATTGGCATCTATGGTTCCATGAAGAATCTTTTAAACATCTGTGGAACCTTTACATTTCACAAAAGGTTCTTTAGATACAATGTTCTTCACACTAAAATGGTTCTTTTAAAGGAGTAGTTCACTTTTCAAAAACTTTTGCTGATAATTTACTCACCCCCATGTCATCCAAGATGTCCATGTCTTTCTTTCTTCAGTCGGAAAGAAATTAAGGTTTTTGATGAAAACAATCCAGGATTTTTCTCCATATAATGGACTTCAATGGGAACCAAACGGTTCAAGGTCCCAAGACAGTTTCAGTGCAAACGTTCAAAGGGCTTTAAACGATTTCAGACGATGAATACGGGTCTTATCAAGCAAAACAATCACTCATTTAATAAATAAATAACAAAGTTTAAGTTTTATAAGCTCAAATGCTCGCCTTGCTCTGTTCTGTGATGCACGTTCGTGACTCTCCTGTTCGAACTCAAAATCTTTTTGAGTCATTTGGTTGATTCAACGAACAAAATGAAACAAAATGACTAGAAAAAAAGATTTGTTCATTTTCGATGAATGAATTTGAACAGGAGAGTCACGAACGCGCATCACAGAACAGAGCAAGGCGAGCATTTGAGCTTATAAAACTTAAACTTTAATTATTTTTGAAATGAGTGATCATTTTGCTCGATAAGACTCTTATTTATCGTCTGGTGTCGTTTAAAGCCCTTTGAACAGTTTGCACTGAAACTGTCTTGGGACCTTGAACCGTTTGGTTCTCATTGAAGTCCATTATATGGAGAAAATCCTGGAATGTTTTCATCAAAAACCTTAATTTATTTCCGACTGAAGAAAGAAAGACATGGACATCTTGGATGACATGGGGGTGAGTAAATTATCAGCAAAAGGTTTTTTATAAAGTGAACTTCTCCTTTAAGAGCTGTTCACTGAAGAGATCTTTGGAGAACCTCAAATGGTCAATCTATGGCTTCACTTGCAGAAACGCCCTTTCAGAAGCTTTATTTTAGAAGCTAAAGCTTAGGGCTGGTAACCAGAAGGCTCCATGATTATGTTGGCCTTTACTTTGCATTAAGTTCAGAATCTCCCGACATTTTCGACGCTCTACTTGCTTTTCTGTCAATCCCCCACACGAGCCTCACTGTTCAGTCCCATAGAAGGGGATGGTCCAGAAAACAAGTTTGCTAACGTTTTCTTCTTGCATACAGCTTCGCCTGAGGATAACGCTCCTCTACTTTCCCTTTCTAAATCTCTGATGTGTGTTTCCTTCTCTAACTTCCTTTAGCTTGGCTGTGTGGCGCCTTTTCCCTCAAACAATATCAACTTACCACAGGACTGGGTCTCGAGATTTCAGATCCCCAGTGTGTACTAACCGTTGAGTGGATTATGCTTTGGCATATGCATGGTCTTTTACCTGAGGGGTGCAATGGGCGTTGCTTGACTTCTGGCTTCCAGTGTGAAATTAACCAAATTGGAGGAGTGTGTATTTGAGTTTGGAGGATCTGGATTGAGATAGCATTTAGATTTTGCGGTTAAATTGTCAGAAAAAACCTGTGACCGATTTTTGGTGTAGATCTATAATAGCTTTATTACCTCCAAGCTCACAATACCTCTCACCTAATACTGAACTTCTCCCCTGGACTTGTTTTTTTAGCTTCCTTTTCCAATGAAATCGTTTTTCTTGTGTAATTTCCGTCTCCGGCAGGGGTAGCAGTGCAAAGCGTGCTGGAGGAATGGAGCGATCTCAGAGTAGCACATGGGACAGTGGAGAGGAGAACAGGAATAAGCTGGTGAAAGCAGCCTCCACGTGTCCAAACTGCTGTCCAAAGTGGTGAAGAACGCAGAGAAGTAAGTGTTAGCTTCCTTTTGTCCTCTTAAAGGAGTAGTTCACTTTAAAAAAAACTTTTGCTGATAATTTACTCACCCCCATGACATCCAAGATGTCCATGTCTTTCTTTCTTTTAGTATAGAAAGACATGAAGGTTTTTGATGAAAACATTCCAGAATTTTTCTCCATCTAATGGACTTCAATGGGAACCAAACGGTTCAACGAACGAAAAACTCGAAAATAGATTTGTTAATTTTCCTGAACGAGTTCGAACAGGAGAGTCACAAACACGCATCACAGAGCAAGGCGCCCATTTGTGCTTATAAAACTTAAACTTTTTTATTTATTATTTAAATGAGCGATCGTTTCGCTTGATTAAGACCCTTATTCATCGTTTAAAGCCCTTTGAAGCTGCACTGAAACTCTAATTTGGACCTTGAACCGTGTGGTTCCCATCTGAAGTCCATTATATGGAGAAAATCCTGGAATGTTTTAATTAAAAACCTTAATTTCTTTTCAACTGAAGAAAAGAAAGACGTGGACATCTTGGATGTCAGTCCTTCCAGAAAAACGTGATTATGCGAATACATGATTTAGTGCATAATCAGCCAAAGTCTGCATATTTATGCGTGGGCCACATTTTTTTAAATATGTCGCACTTTCGCAGCATAAATTGCCGATTTACGTGCAAAATATGCGGGGTTTGCATGATTTCATAATTCTCGCATTTTAGTTCCAAAACAGTCACATATATCAAGCAGAAAGTTGAAAAATGTTGTGTTTGCTTCACAAGATATTAGCAGTTTCCTTGTTGCCATGGGAATGTTATGAAGTCACATAATTACGCGATTTGAACATCATCGAAAATCTGTAAAACATCCACACTTTATTTTTTTTTTTACATTTTATTAATTCATTTTTACAGAAGTTGTAGCATATTCCTTTTGTAAAGCTACAAACTTGCTTGACTCATCAATGTTTTGTAAGTTTAATGTGTTTATTAAGGTCTGAAATAAAACGAGATGAGAACTGAAATATTCCAGCACAGAACTGAAAAAGATTTTTTATGTTTTTAAAAGAAGTCTCTTCTGCTCACAAGGCTGCAATTTTTTTATAAAAAATACACAATATTGTGAAATATTATGAAATTGACTTTTTTATGTTAATATATATTAAAATGTAATTTATTCCTCTGAAAAAAAGCTGAATTTTCAGCATCATTACTCCAGTCTTCAGTGTCACATGATCCTTCACAAATCACTCTAATATGATGATTTTATGCTCCAAAAACATGTATGATTATTATCCATGTTGAAAACAGTTTTTTACATTTTTATTTCAGGATTCTTTGATGAATAGAAAGTTCAAAAGAACAGCTTTTATCTGAAATGGAAAGCTTTTGTTACATTAAAACACGACCCTTTAAAAAGTTTGGGGTCAGTAAGAATTTGTATTTATTTTGGGGGAAATGAATAAGAAATCAATACTTCTATTCAGTCAAGGATGAGTTTCATTGATCAAAAGTTACAGTAAAGACATTTATAATGTTAGAAAAGATTCTAATTAAATAAATGCTGTTCTTTGAACTTTCTATTCATCAAAGAGATCCTGAAATAAAAATGTAAAAACTGTTTCAACATGGATAATAATCATACATAAAAGAGCATAAAATCATTCATATTAGAGTGATTTGTGAAGGATCATGTGACACTGAAACTTGGAATTAATGATGCTGAAAATTCAGCTTTTTTTCAGAGGAATAAATTACATTTTAATATATATTAAAATAAAAAAGTCATTTTAAATTGTCAGAATATTTCACAATATTGCTGTGTTTTTTGTGTATTTTTTATAAAAAATTGCAGCCTTGGTGAGCAGAAGAGACTTCTTTTAAAAACATAAAACATCTAATCATAGGAATTAATAAGAAATGACTCTTTACATTAAGGTAGGAGCTCAGTGAGAACAGGGTGTAGGGGAATCAGCTTTTTTTTCTCTCTTTTTTATCAAACCGCAGTTTTGCAAGTTCCCACAATTTCATCGCTTAAAATTGCATAAATGTCCCGCATATTTTACCAGCATTTTTAAAGAAACGGGCGGCTAATCAAGGATTTTTGCCCACAACATTCACAAAAAAAACTGTTTTTCTGGAAGGAATGATAAGCCATCCAACTGAGGTACAAATAAAAAAATCTTATTGATGGAAGGTTTTTTCACCAGTGTTTCTGTTTATTTATTCATTATAGATACTTTTAGATTTTTTAATGATGGCTTTTTAAGACATTTTCTTGATAACTGTCCAAGAAGCTCCAGAGATTTCCAGTGAATTGGTATGCACAGTTCAGGAAGTTACACCGATACTTAACGCATCCAATGTTTTATTTATTTTGGGTAATTTGCTTTCAGCTACCAAACTTTAGTTTAGTACCTGCCTTTCAATTCATTTCATCTTAATTTGAATTCATTCCACTCATTCCTTTCATTCACAACATGCAAAATAGTCCACAGATTCCTTTTGGGCCTAGTCATGTGTTATTGCAAATCATCGAACTACTGTAACACATGGCACTTGCTCTTACTTGAAAATTATTTTAGAGACGTTTTTCATTTTGTTCTTTTTGTTCATCAAAAGTTCAGTGCAGAATCTCTGATGTGCTCTTTTTCAACCAGCAAAATTAAAAAAAGATGGACACCATCACGTTCCAAACACTAACATAAAACTGTACCACATGTGCTATATTGCAAGTCTTACAAAAGTGATGGCCGAAATTTGTGCGGCTTTTCACAGATAATCTTTTCCTCCGCTATAACGTACAGTATGACTTATGATAAGGTGCTTTTATAGTGATTTTAAGTAACTTTGATAACACTTTACCTCAAGGTTCCATTTAATTGCATTAACAATAAAAAATATGTAGTAATACTTAATAATAATCTTTACTAATAATTAATTTCAAGTTGAATGTTAACATGAGCAAACATTTGTATTTGTATTAACTTATTTGTATTGCTCTTTTTAATATTAGTTAATTAACATTATCCCACTGCCCAGTTGAATGCTTGAATCTGATTGGTTGACAACGTTCTTCTAATCTAAGGTGTGCAGCTATTTTCAGAGAAACACAGCTAAAGTAGTTCCAGGCAGGTCTTGACCGCATTACATTTCCATATCACTCCGCCGAATGATTACCGTTGTTTCAGGTGCTTACAGCCGACTACAGTAAAAGAACCAAATGACCAAAAAAAACAACTATAAAATATAGTAAACAATAGGATCAAAATTGCATTATTACCATGTTTTTTTGTCACAAATTTTTTTGCGATGTACAGAAAGCTCATACTCCCTTTCGCCCGCTGGGAGAGCCTTTATTTTGGACCTTGACGATTCATTTCCAATCGCTGTAATTGCAGGGAAAGGAGCATGTTATAGGATATTCTGCTTAAATGCCCTTTTTGTTTGAATGGGAGAAAGTCATATTAGTTGGGAACATCATTAGAGTGAGCAAATGATGACAATAAAGTGATTATTTTGGATGTAACGCATGCCTATAACACATTACAGGTGAACAAACATGTCATTTTTGTCTTGTGTGAACAATATTTTGATTTTATTCCCATTTCCTCTTTAGACACAGAGATCCAGTCATCAGCCAAGGTAAAGTCTCATTTTGCCTTTTACGTGATCTATTATGTTTCAGCTTCATTTTTTCCTCATATGTTCCTCTCATTTCCTGTATCACAGTGGTGCAGGCAAAGCTGATGGGTTTTAAAGGGGTGATGAACTGAGAAATCAAATTTTCCTTGAGCTTTTGACATCTGAAAGAGGTAGGGGTGTAACGATTTTCGATATGAACCGAAAAACCGCGATACTGAACTCACGGATTCGAAATCGCGATACTGTCATTGCGTACCGAACACGCCCCGCCCCACCCCCTGCTACCCTGGCCCCGCCCAGCCCAGCTCAATGGACCTCATGTCTTATGTAAACAGTACACAATGAATTCAGTTTTGTAGCCTAACCACCATTAACACCAAATAACAAGCTCCGTGTTTTGTTACTTTCGATAATAAGCAAGGTGTAATCTTTCAGATTCTGTCTATTTGATCACGAAATTCAAACAATAAATGGCGTTTTGGCGCTCTTTGATGTGACGTGACAGATCGCTTACTAGGCTCCTCATTTCAAGCGGCAGCGCGCGCGCGAGTAAACGCGATCATCTCTTCCTCAGTTACAGAAAAGACACCTGAAGGTATGTTGAAAGATACAGTATACTTACTGAAAGGCATCATAACTCGTGTAATCGCTCAATCAGTGTTTCAGCAGCGGAAAGACGTCAATAAAACAGCAAAGCTTTAGCTTGTCACTAGCATTATATTTACCTCAGCAGGCAAGTGATTCAGTGTCCACAACTTCCTATAAATGAACCTTTGCACTAAATAAATGCACTATGTTAGCCTGTATATTATATTTTACTTAACCTGTTAATGATATCTTGATTATTTAATTTGTGTTTAAAATATCTTTCATGAAAATGACAACTGTGTAAATTATTAGAGTAAAAACACAAGTTAATGTAAAAACTGCCTTATGTTCAGTTTACATGTTTTCATACAATGTGTTGCGTGTTGATTATTATATCTAAAAAATAAATGGCATCTGAATTTAGGTTAAAAGTCTAGGCTACAACATTTAATGTTATAGTAATGTGCAGCCTTCAATATAGTTCACAGCATTAGCAGATTTTTTTTTAATCCTTGTGAAATGTTTAATTGTAACTGAATTAATTTAAAGACAAAGACCTTTTTTTCATTAAACCACTGTTTAAAAAAAAAAGCCATTTTAGCTTTCTAAACCGAACCGAATCGGAACCGAACCGAGACGTCAAAACCGTGGGAAAACCGAACCGTCAGTTTTGTGTATCGTTACCACCCCTACTAAGAGGTCATCATATTATAAGAATATCCTGTAAGTTTCAGAACTGAAAACGACCTTGTTAGTTCAATATAAGCTGTTATTGACACCAGACTCAGCAAACGACTCGTTTTTAAAAGTGGGGAACTATGATGACAAAGAGGATAAAACCCCACCCCCGCACATTACATGCATAGATTTAACCCCTTAACTGTCACCGTCCCGGTACAGCCTAACTTTACTTCACTATATTTCTATTAAATCGTAATCGAATTATGACAAATTATATATTGTTGGAAAGGTCTAAGACTTCTAAATAGATATTCTACCCCTGTTTTGTGTTACAAATTAGGTAGGAAGAGTAATTGATGAATTTATGACAAGAGTGCACCTCAAAAAATCTGCATCATAACAGGAGTTCTGACCTTTGTCACAAAAAGTCGATGCACCCACTTTTAATCATTGAAACTTTTGTTATTATGCTAAAAGTTCATAATAAAACATATAATCTAGTATTTTTCAATAAAAATTTTAATTTAAAAAAATGTATAGTATAATATTATCCTTTAAAAATTATAATATACATATATATTATCCTGTAAAATATATATATTTATTATCGCCTTTTTATTATATCACATATTTTAGTAGTTATCATAAATTAGGTATCATTTGAAAGCTTATAAACTCAGAATTCATCCTGTGAAAACCGTTTTATAATTGAACATTGCGTTACCATAGAAACGGTACTTATTTTATCAGGCTCCTCCCCTTTTGGGCATCATTATATTTCATAATTTATGATCAAAACCTTTTCTAATCTTGACAAAACACATATTGTCAGAAATGTCTGGGTTTCAAGGTTCCAAATTTTGTGACAAAATTGATATTTGGACAGAAATGTATTAATTTGTTATGGCAGAATGTATACAACTAAATTCAATGGAATTCAATGGCACCCGGTGGCTATTTTTGGTACTACGCCTAAACAAAATCTCATGGGAACTTCAATTTTTGTGATATCAACTTCAAATTTGGAACATAACTTGGTTAGATTTATGGCTTTGATTTTATAGTAATTTTAGAGTAAAAAATATTTTGTGAAATATATATTTTATATAAAATAAAAATAAATAGTACAGTATATTTGATTTATTGTAATTTTAAACTTCCATAACTTTTACATACTTTAATTTTTTGAAGTTTTTCACTTCAGCAATAATCTGCTGGGTGTCTTCTTTAAAACAAGACCAAACTTGGGTATATATTCCATTCTTGAATTACAACCATTAAAGTGTGAATAGTGCATTTTAACCCCCATTAACCCCCACTCAAAAAGGGGGGTGACAGGTAAGGGGTTAACATAGGCCTACCTTGTGATGATAAACCGGGTCAAAAGTAAAACTCATTATAATATGCAAAACTGTTATCCACTCACAGCAGTGGGCGTTTATTTCCAAGTCTTCAGTGCGAGACGCCCATAAAAACCCAGCGTTTTTCAGCTAGGCTCTAAACTTGGATACAAAATAGCCTATAACTTATTCATGTTGTTGTTTTTGAATGCAAAAACCAAGTGAACGTCATAAGATGACCTCAGACAACAATGTAATAAAATTTAAAAAGCCAGTTCATGACCCCTTTAAAACAAATCAAACTCTTACAAGCATGTCATTTCCACAGTAAAAACCATTTCGTAAGTGTAAATGAAAGCTAGCATTAAGCCACTGATGGCTCTTAGTAGTTGGCGTTGCCCCAGGGCAAGATTAGCAGTGACACTGAAAAATACTCTAGGCTCATGTCAGTGGGCGAGAGCCCTGGGACAGCCAATCCCGAGGCTGGATTTAGCCCTGGGCCGAGAACAGTTCAGGTGTGAGCACCACCTCCATCTCTCAGGACAGTTTAATCTTGGCAAACACCTCCACAGACTGCATTCCTTTGACTTGTGGTTTCTCATTTGTTGTTCTAGATCTTTCTAATGATCACACCCATCTTAAAAACCTTTGACATGTTCCTTGTCTGCCATTCTTTCTGTGTTTGTTTTTTGAGAGATTATTATTTCTGTCCCATACCCAGCTAAAATGTCAACCCGTGAAAAAAACAGTCAAGGTAAGGCCTTCGTCTCTCCAGGGCCGAGAGCTCCGTACCCGCTTCAGGCTGGACTATACGCGTTTCTGCCACTAATCCCACTTTAATTCTCTTAACATGTTGATCTATCTGAAAGATCAACGCTCAATCACTTCTTCCACTTCCCCTCTGTCTCTCTGCTGCTTTTGTTCTTCAAAATCTTAAAAGAGAAGTTCACTTTTAAAAAAAACTTTTGCTGATAATGTACTCACCCCCATGTCATCCAAGATGTCCATGTCTTTCTTTCTTCAGTTGAAAAGAAATTAAGGTTTTTATGAAAACATTTCTCCATATAATGGATTTCAATGGGAACCAAACGGTTCAAAGTCCAAAAGACAGTTTCAGTGCAAACTGTTCAAAGGTTTGTGACTCTCCTGTTCGAACTTGTTCATCAAAATGAACAAATCTTTTCGAGTCATTTGACTCATTCAACGAACAAATTGACTCTGAAAAAGATTTGTTCATTTTGATGAATGAGTTCGAACAGGAGAGTCACAACGTGCGTCACAGAACAGAGCAAGGCGAGCATTTGAGCTCATAAAACTTTAAGCTTTGTTTTTTATTTTTAAATAAGCATTCGTTTCGCTTGATAAGACCCTTATTCATCGTCTGGAATCATTTAAAGCCCTTTGAAGCTGCACTGAAACTGTCATATGGACCTTGAACTGTTTGGTTCCCATTGAAGTCCATTTTATGGAGAAAATCTGGAATGTTTTCATCAAAAACCTTAATTTCTTATCGACTGAAGAAAAGAAAGACATGGGTATCTTAGATGACATGGGGGTGAGTAAATTATCAGCAAAAGTTTTTTCAAAAGTGAACTACTCCTTTAAATAACATTTCTGGAGGAATGGATAGTAAGTGGATTTCCTCCCTGGATAAACAGCAAACACACATCTCGCTTGTTCACGTCTTCCCACAATTCAGCTGGTCTAAATAGGTGACCTTAGAGATTCACCACCAGTAACTCATTAGCAGAGGAATGTGTTTTTCTGAAGTAATGATGCCAGAATCTCACTGAACACATAATCTAGCCCTTATTTCACCTCGAAATCAATATAAAAATTACATCTATTGTAACATTATTTGTATGAAAACTGTGCACATTTTTACCATAATGCTAAAATCACCTTCTCATTACTGTATAGTTTCTGGGCAAAATATTTTATGTATATCGTAAAAATGTAGTATATTGTTGTACTAATTTATATTTAGTCATTTAACGGCTCTCATGTCGTCCCAAACCTGATGACTTTCTTCTGCAGAACATTAAAAAATATACGATATTTAACGATATCCAGTAATTTCTGACAGTTTATGATGGTAACGAATATACTGGTGATTTATTTTTTTAAAGGTTATCTCTGGTCAGATGTCTTGTTCTGTGTTAAATACTTTATATAATTAGATGATGATTCGCAACAGGACAAAATGATTCTGGAGACTAGAGAAAACATTGACTCTTTGTTCATTTTTTCACCACTTTGATATTTCTGCTTCTCTTTATTAAATCACATTTTAATTTGGGCATTATCATTGCTCTGGCTCTTCTGCACGGCGCTTGAGGCTTCAGTTTTGATTTGCTTGGGTTTTTGAATGAGTTCAGCGCATGAGCTTTACTAACTCCATCAAAGAGCTTCACTTAGAAACTGATATGTAAAAACTGTTAAAGTTACGCAGAGCAATGTTAGAAGGAAACCTGTGTGTTGTGTATGTTATATAAAAGGAGTAGTTCACTTTATAAAAAACCTTTTGCTGATAATTTACTCACCCCCATGTCATCCAAGATGTCCATGTCTTTCTTTCTTCAGTCGAAAAGAAATTAAGGTTTTTGACGAAAACATTCCAGGATTTTTCTCCATATAATGGACTTCAATGGGAACCAAACAGTTCAAGGTCCAAATGAGAGTTTCAGTGCAGCTTCAAAGGGCTTTAAACGATTCCAGATGATGAATAAGAGTCTTATCTAGTGAAACGATCTCTCATTTCAAAAATAAATAAAGTTTTATAAGCACAAATGCTCGTCTTGCTCTGTTCTGTGATGCGCGTTCGTGACTCTCCTGTTCGAACTCGTTCATCAAAATGAACGAATCGTTTTTCGAGTCATTTCGTTCGTTGAATAAACCAAATGACTCGAAAAAAGATTCGTTCATTTCGTGTCGTTTAAAGCCTTTTAAAGCTGCACTGAAACTGTCATTTGGACCTTGAACCGTTTGGTTCCCATTAAAGTCCATTATATGGAGAAAATCCTGGAATGTTTTCATCAAAAACCTTAATTTCTTTTCAACTGAAGAAAGAATGACATGGATATATTGGATGACATGGGGTTGACTAAATTAAATTATCAGCAAAAGTTTTTTTGTTGTTTTTTTTAAAGTGAACTTCTCCTTTAAAATTAACTAGCAAACAAGTCTCTTCTCAAAGACCATGTGTTCTGGCAAATTTTAACTTTTTCAAATTCTAATCTCCAGATGCATGTACTTCACACGAGATACGTTTCATATAATAGCTGCTAATTTGGTTAATAATCATTAATTCTTAATAGTCATTTATTTTTTCTAGTATTTTGTCTATTTGAATATCTTTTCTTCATCAAATCTCTTCACAGAGGGAGACTACATCAAAATGTTCATGCGAGGACGACCCATCACAATGTTCATCCCGTCGGACGTGGAGAACTACGACGAGGTGCGCACCGAACTTCCCCCAGAGAGACTCAAACTGGAGTGGGTGTATCCTTCCCAGCATTACTCGCGCTCGGCACATTGTGTTTCTGCATTTGCTCTTTACGCCAGATTTATTTATAGAACACATTTTCATTAACAATGGCCATTTAAAATTTTTAAAATTGGCCAAATAATGAAATAAAATTTCAGTTCAGAACATGAAAATACATAATAAATATTTATAATTATTTATAAAATATAAATCATTTCTAAATTCTGTTTTAAATGGATGAAATTAGGGCTGTGCAAAGATTAATTGTGATTAATCGCATCCAAAATAAAAGTTTGTGTTTACATAATATGTGTGTGTGGTATGTATAATTATTTTGTATAGATAAATACACACATGCATGTATATATTTAAGAAATATTTGCATGGATATACTTTATATATATTTATACATAATTAATATTATATATAAATATTTGATATATTAATAACACATTTTTGTTAAATATATTTAGGCTATCAAACGATTAATTGCGATTAATCACATCCAAAATAAAAGTTTGTGTTTACATTATATATGTGGGTGGACTGTGTATAATTATTTTATATATATATATATATATATATCTACGTATATATATAAGAAAAAAATATTGTTTATATATAAAATATTTATATTTCTATATAATATAAATTATATATAATTGTATATACAGTATATACATGAATATATTTCTTAAAAATATACAAGCATGTGTGTGTTTTTATATATTACATACTTTTATTTTGGATGTAAACAGACTTTTATTTTGAGATGCGATTAATCACGATTAATCGTTTGGCAGCCCTAATATGCATGTATGTGTGTGTATTTATATATATATACAAACTAATTATACACACTACACACACATATATATTATGTAAACACAAACTTTTATTTTGGATGCGATTAATCGCGATTTATCGTTGCCCAGCCCTAAAATATTATAAGGCAAGAAGAGTATTATTTACTACGGTTGTCAAAAAATTAAAAATGTACTTAAATATTTTAAGTTGACTCACTGTACTAAGAAAATGAATTAAGTTGATGTGTAAAGCATTGCACAGATATGACAAATCTTCAGAAGTGTTTGTATAGTGTGTTTTTGGTGTTTTGTTGTGTTCTCCTTGACTGACGGATAGATATGGATACAGGGGTCGTGACTGCCGTGCAAACGTGTACTTGCTGCCCACCGGGGAGATCGTGTACTTCATCGCCTCGGTCGTCGTACTCTTCAACTATGAGGAGAGGACACAGCGACACTACTTAGGACACACCGACTGTGTCAAATGGTGAGACTGGTGAAAACATGTGTTGTGTTTGAGGACATGCCGTTATCTGGTGGTCTTGATTCAGTTGCCAACTCACTGAATATTTCTTTGAAAAATGCTGCTGAAGCGCAGAGGCCGTGTTGTGTGAGCTTCACTGCGCACTTGTGTCCGTGTCAATGGCACTCATTCAACTGGAGTGGACAATTCAGTTCAAAACGTGTTTACCACTTATCATGGTTGTTACAGTGTAATTATACATTTAAGCACTGAGTTATATTAATTGACTACATGCACTCACTATAGGATTAGGGTTTGGTTTAGAGTTAGTTTCATGTAATTAAGCATCATTTACTGTTATTACTGGAGTAACTACATCTAATAACAACGACACATTAAAACTTAATTTACACGTACATACACTTACAGTGATGTGAAGAGGTTTGGACACCCATGCTAAAGTTGCCTAAAAAGAGGAATTAAAAAGGGATAGTTCACTTTGAAATAAATTGTTGGTATGTTTTAGCTTACCTCAAGGACATCCAAGATGTAGGTGTCTTTGTTTCCACAGTAGTTTCAATTTTGATATTTGTAGGTCAAACCGTTCTTGTCTATCAGTCATTTAATGCAGGTCTATGGTCACCACCTCAAAGAGCATGCACAGAGAAGTCCAGATTAAACATGATTTAATGACTCGTAAATGTAAGTACACATTGATGACCTAAGACACAAAACGAGCGGTTTGTGTGAGAAAACAAACAGTATTTGAGGTGGTGACCATAGACCTGCATTATATGACTGACAGACAAGAACAGTTTGACCTAAAAATATCAAAATTGAAACTACTGCGGAAACAAAGACACTTACATCTTGGATGCCTTTGAGGTAAGATAAAACATACCAAAAATGTATTTCTAAGTGAACTATCCCTTTAATGCCTTAATTAGAAAAATTAGGAAAACTGCAACCTTTAAGGATACCAGTTTTCTTTGTGTATGAGTAATGTATCATAAATAAATAAATGTTCTTCCTTAAAATACAATGTGCATAAGTGAGGACACCCCTATGTTAAATTTCCATTGAGGCGGCAGATTTTTATTGTTAAAGGCCAGTTATTTCATGGATCCATGCCGATTCTCTAGGTATAGTGAGGTATGGACCGATACAGTTGGGTTTTTTGAGGTTGTCGACGTTATTCCATAAGCTTGAGCTCCCTGTTATCTCCGTTCCAGAGTCCACAGACTGCCTTATCAATAAATAATAAAACATTTTATGTTTAATTTATTGTGTTGATATTTAGTAAATAGTGGAATTCAGGCCTATCTGTAGATATCAGTATCTGGACAGAGCGATATTTGTCAGTCTCTAAACAAGAGTAAGGTTGGCAGAGCTTGTATATTTACTTCCAATATCAGAAACAGTTGATGATGAGGGAATGTTTCTCTCTCTCATTCTCTTACAGTCTCGCTGTTCACCCAGATGAGATCCGTATTCGCCACCGGACAGATCGCAGGAGTGGATAAGGATGGAAGGGTGAGTTTGATCAACACAGCTATTATGATGAACACTAACTTTCCTGTGTGTTTGCCTCAATGTACAGTATTGTTCAAAAGATTGCTATCAGTGAAAAAAAAACAAAGTAATACTCATATTCAACAAGGATGCATTAAATTCATTAAAAGTGACAAAGACTTTTCCAGTGTTCCAATATTTCTCAAGCAGAAAATCATATTAGAGAGATTTCTGAAGACGAGTGATGATGCTGAAAACAGATTTGGTCACAGGAATTTTTTTTTTTTTAAATGTATTAAAATAAAAATAACTATATATATATACATATATATATATACACATATATATATATATATATATATATATTTTTTTTTTTTTTTAATACATTTAAAATGAATTTTTTTTGTTAAAATTAAAAATGTATATATTAACATTTTTTGTTATATATGTATATATATATATATATATATATATATATATATATATATTTACACATCACGAAATTATTGTTTTTACTGTATTTCTGATTATATAAATTCAGTCATGGTGAGAAGAGGCTTCTTTCAAAAACATTAAAATTATAATGTTTTCAAGCTTTTGACAGGTACTGTATATTAAAGTGTTATATTTTAATGTAATTTTCATCAAATAAATGCATTGGTGAGTAGAAGTCTATTGAGTATGCAAGTAGAGTTGGGTACTCGAACTCGGACTTGGACTGAAGTCCGAACTAGAGTCCAATTTTGAATGAACTCGGACTTGTCACGCACTCGGATGAATTTGTACTCGGACTTGGCACGGACTCGGACATTTTAGACTCGGAAAAATGTCCGAGTCCAGTCGAGTCCGGGCACTGGAGGACACATTCAAAAACGAAAAGAAACTACTTGTGTTGTGTCCGCTGCGTTGAGCATTGTAGCCAATCACAGACATGTATAAGCGCATGAACGCAGTGAGCAAATCAGAGGCATTTTAGAGTCAACTTGCAGAGAATTCGCTCAAAATGTATGTTCAGAATCAGCACGAGCTTTATCCTTTTGCAAATCCCCTCAAACAAAGTCTAGACGCGATATAAATGACAGATTCACTGTGCAGTGCGGATAACTTCAGTGTTTATGACAAGAGTTTTAGGGAGAGTGCAGAGCGCGGTAAGTGATCGCTTAAAAGGAGCGCAATTGACAATCTAAATAATAATTTTGTTTTTCGTGCTTCTAGAGCACCAGTGGTTACGTTCACAATGTAAATCAAAAACAGTCATAAATGCATTTAAATGTGGGAGTGAATCCGCTAAATTTTAGTCCTGTGAGTCATGAAATTGCGACGATTGACAGTAGCCATAGCAACATGAGAACGTGATAAACATAGCAACAGTTTGGCGACTAATAATTGTATGATTTTTGTTACATTTACACTTTAGTCATAAGTTTACATACACCTTTCAGAATCTCCAAAATGTATTTTTTTTTCTTTTCTTTTTTATTAATAGGAAGGATCATAAAAACATTGTTTCTATTCAGTAGCCTACTGCACTGAAAAAGCTTTTTTCACATAACAGATGTTTTCAATGGCCTAGTCCACAAGACAAAATACAAGACAAATTACTTGATTTTAATATTGTGTGTCATTACCTGAATGACCCACAACTGTTTTTTTTTTGTTTTTTGTTTTTTTTGTAATGGTTGTTCATGAGGATCCTCCAGCTCCTGCACATTCTTTGCTTTTCCAGCATCTTCTGCATATTTGACTCCTTACTAGCAGTGACAGTAAGATCCATCTTTTCGCACTGGTGACAAGTGAGGGACTCATACACAAACATTACAAACCCTGCAAATATTTAGTGATGTTCAAGAAGGAAGCATCCGTTAAGGATGGAACTGGATGTAAATTGGTGTAAATTGTTAAAAAAATAATTAATTAATTTAGTCCTGCCCTTCAGAGGCTAAAAAAGATATTAGCATGTAAAACAAAATAATAAAAATGTAAACATCACCATCATCTTGCTCAAAATTATACCCCTGGCACTTAATGCGTCGTGTTGCATTCTTGAGCATTACCTTGCAAATACCTTTTTCTCTTTGCTCCTCAATATATTTTTCACTGTGTGAGAACATGTGGAGTGAGAGCGGAATGGCTTGTGGGACGTAGCAACAGTAACTAAGAGGGACGGGTCTTTGTAAAAAGTCAATTTCAAATCATTTAAATCTTTGTGGACTCAGCCGGACTGACTCGGACTCGGATGTTAAGGACTCAAACTTTTATTTTGGATGTGATTAATCGCGATTAATCGTTTCACAGCCCTACTCTCTGGCAAACTTGAGACGGTCATGGACATGTACTGGCTTAAGCAGGGGGACACGCCTGGCACTGCAGGATTAGAGTCCCTCTCGGTGTAGTGTGTTACTTATGGTAGCCTTTGTTACTTTGTTCCCAGCTCTCTGCAGGTCATTCATCAGATATTGCTGGTTTGTGGGTGACCAAATACTTATTTTCCCCCTATAATTTACATATAAATTCTTTTCTCTTTGCTCCTCAATATATTTTTCACTGTGTGAGAACATGTGGAGTGAGAGCGTAATGGCTTGTGGGACGTAGCAACAGTAACTAAGAGGGACGGGTCTTTGTAAAAAGTCAATTTCAAATCATTTAAATCTTTGTGGCCTCGGCCGGACTCAGACTCGGACTCGGATGTTAAGGACTCGGACTCAAGTCCGAACTTCGGCCCTCTTTGGACTTCGGACTTGGACTTCGGATCTGAATTGTTAAGGACTTGGACTCGAACTTCGGACTTCGAACTAAGGTGGACTCGGACCTCAACTCTATATGCAAGCATTCATACTGTTTTAGATTTACAGTGGGGCCAAAAGTATTTAGTCAGCCACTGATTGTGCAAGTTCTTCTGCTCCAGAAGATCCATTTTGGTTTCATCTGATCACATGGTATTCTCCCAATCCTCTTCTGGATCATCCAAATGATCTCTAGTAGGGCTGTGAAATCGATTAATCATCATTAATTCATTCCAAAATAAAAGTTTGTGTTTGCATACATATATGTGTGTGTAGTGTGTATAATTATTTTTGTATATATAAATACACACACATGCATGTATATATTTAAGAAATATGTGTTATTAATATATCAAATATTTATATTTATGTATAATTTTAATTTTATATAAATATATAAAGAGTATATACAAGCAAATATTTCTTAAATGTATACAAGCATGAGTGTGTGTGTGTTTATATATACAAAATAATTATACACATTACACACACATATAATATGTAAACGCAAACTTTTATTTTGGATGTGATTAATCGCGATTAATCGTTTCACAGCCCTACTCTCTGGCAAACTTGAGACGGTCATGGACATGTACTGGCTTAAGCAGGAGGACACGCCTGGCACTGCAGGATTAGAGTCCCTCTCGGTGTAGTGTGTTACTTATGGTAGCCTTTGTTACTTTGTTCCCAGCTCTCTGCAGGTCATTCATCAGATATTGCTGGTTTGTGGGTGACCAAATACTTATTTTCCCCCTATAATTTACATATAAATTCTTTAAAAATCCTACAATGTGATTTCCTGGATTTTTTTTTTCTTATTTTGTCTCTCATAGTTGAAGTGTACCTACGATGAAAATAACATGCCTCTCTCATTATTCTAAGTAGGAGAACTTGCACAATCAGTGGCTAACTAAATACTTTTTGGCCTCACTGTATCGTCTGACCATGGCAAATGATTTATACAGCTTTACTGTTGTCCTTTTCCAAGGATCTGTTAAAGTATTGTGCTTCTGTTGTCCTATAAGGCAATATTTGAGAATGATCTAGAATAACTGGATAGTTTACATTTTGCCTAAACAAACTTTGAAGACACACAGCGTGTCATGAAAGGGACAAACAAAACACATTAGCTGGCGAGTTTCCAGAGGATCATTAAAGAGCATAAACCACTAAACGCTGTAAAAACACTTTGCATGAGTGTTCATGTTGCATTTAGTTTTCCTGTTATAGAGGGAATGCATTGACGTCACTTTCCCGCCAGAACAACCCCCTTCAGCCTGACTGAGTGGCAAAAGATCTGCTGCGTGACTGGATTTAATAGGGGAAACTGTGAAAATGCGACTAAAACGAACAATTTTATCAATTTAAATTAAATGTTGGACTCAATATAGTGTTCCTTACAACTTACTAAAGATCCAGTGATCCATGGATATTATTGACATGCAGCCAGGAATCGTGTTGCCTGACATTTATGATTGCCTGATTTCGATGCCGGTGAAATAAAAGCAATATAGACCTAAACACAAAGCAAATTTGCCTGTGAACGCTTTATATAAATACAATATAGGTTTAAATCCGGGTGATCACTTATATCAGTGTTAAATATAGCCTATATATCATCATATCGTCCAACCCTAAAACTTTATAGTTTCGTTTTTGGTCAGTGTTTATTAAAAAAAACATCCAATAATGCAGAATATGCAATGATAAATATTTAATTGATGAGTTGTTAATAGACACTACCGGTCAAAAGTTGTAGATCGGTAAGATTTTTAATGTTTTTAAAAGAAGTCTCTTCTGCTCACCAAAGGCTGCATTATATGATTAAAAATACAAAAAAAACATGTAATAATTGTGAAATATTATTACAATTTAAAACAGCTGTTTTCTTTGTGAATATATATAATAAAGTTTCATTTATTCCTGTGAATAAAAGCTGAATTTTCAGCATCATTACTCCAGTCTTCAGTGTCACATGATCCTTCACAAATCACTCTAATATGATGATTTGCTGCTCATTAAACATGTATGATTATTATCCATGTTGAAAACAGTTTTTTACATTTTTATTTCAGGATTCTTTGATGAATAGAAAGTTCAAAAGAACAGCTTTTATCTGAAATGGAAAGCTTTTGTTACATTAAACACTACCCTTTAAAAAGTTTGGGGTCAGTAAGAATTTGTATTTTATTTTTGGGGAAATAAATAAGAAATCAAGACTTCTATTCATCAAGGATGAGTTACATTGATCAAAAGTTACAGTAAAGACATTTATAATGTTAGAAAATATTCTATTTTAAATAAATGCTGTTCTTTTGAACTTTCTATTCATTAAATAATTTTGGAAAAATATGCACAACTGTTTTCAACATACTATATAAAAAAGTAAGTGAAAGTAATAATAATGCATAAAATCATTGCATAAATGCAAGCATAAAATCATCATATTAGAGTGATTTGTGAAGGATCATGTGACACTGAAGACTGGAGTAATGATGCTGAAAATTCAGCTTTTTCAGAGGAATAAATTACATTTTAATTAAATTAGAAAACAGTCATTTTAATTGTCATAATATTTCACAATATTACTAGGGTTTTTGTTTGTTTTGTTTTTATATAAAATAAATGCAGCCTTGGTGAGCAGAAGAGACTTCTTATAAAAAACATTAACAAGATCTAAAACTCTCTCTAAAACACTCCACGCGCATTCCTTCTATATCTTGTTTTTAACTGACAATGTTACTTGTTTATCAGAAAAACCTGTTTGAATGTTTCCTTAATGTGATCCTCAGCCGCTCCAGCCACACGTGAGGGTCTGGGACTCGGCTCAGTCTGTCCACGCTGCAGATCATCGGCCTCGGCACCTTCGAGAGAGGAGTTGGGTCCCTCGCTTTCTCTAAAGCCGTGAGTCTTAATTTAATTGCATTTCACTGTGTTTTATGAGCATTGTCTAACAACTTCCTCAACAATCCCCTGCTTTCTGGTCTACCAAACACTACAATCAATCCAAAACGCTGCTGTTTGTGCACTGACCAAGGGTTAGTTCACCCAAAAATATAAATGATTTAATTAATGACTCTCCCTTGTGTCGTTCCAAGCCTGTCAGACCTCCGTTCCAAAGTTTAAGGCCACATCCACATGAAGCCAGAGCTTTCCCTATCCTAAAGAAAATTCTATGATTTTTCTAAGAAGGAAGTCACGATATTCGACTAGTTAGCGGACTCAGAAAGCCACAAAGAACCCGCAAAAGTAACGAATGTGTCAAATATAGACATTTTAATTGTTTTTTAATAAACTAGTGTTTTCTGTGTCATTCTTGACTGACTCGCCTCTGAGCAGTATTGTGAACATGACTATGGTGTAACGTTAGGCTAATGCACTTCATACGGAGGCTATAAGAGAGAGTTATCTATTTCTTTTCATCTTGAATTGTTGTTCGATGTTGTTTAAACGTAGACATTTCAAGATTTCTATATATTTCTGAGTTTCGGTTCATTTATGAGACGAGCTCCAGTTCACGAGCAATGCAAGTTATATACGCCGCCGGGGCGTCTATGTCCTGATTATATTGTCTGATAGCCTATATTTGCTTCTTTTAATAAATCCAGGTCACTGGTTGATGAAACATTGATTAAAATTAAGATACAATTTATACAAAAACGAAATTCACTTTAAAGAAAGGCTTTATACAAAACAAAACTTAATGTGGACAAAGTTCAGGTCTCCCAATATATTGAGCATATGCACACAGTTCACTTTATATAATCAACATAGATTAAATTAAAAATAACATATTTAAACATAAATATTAAACTAAATACATTTCTTTATGGCTACAACACGTTTAGGCCTACAATAAAAGAAATGTAATGTCGAGAAGTGGAACATTAAGATTGCGTTTTTAAGTAGCCGTAATAATTAAATAATTCCCATTGATACGTAAAATATTATTTTTGCTTTAATCCTCATCCCTACAAAATATGAAATGTCTTAATCCGACAACAGACCAGCATCATAGCATACGAAAGAAAGTATATGCCAAAAATAAATAAATGAAATAAAAATACATTCAAGTAAATAATAAATAAAGGAATATAAGAGGCTCAGAAGTTTATGCCGCATTATATTATATTATATTATATTATATTATATTATATTATATTATATTATATTATATTATATTATATTATATTATATTATATTATATTATTATACAATCAGTTCGGCAGTTGTTGCTGTTACGTGACTGTCTGACTAGTCGACACGTGGGGTGATGACATCATTGTTTCAAAAAATACCCGGATTGGCCATACACACGTAAAACGCAAGGGTGTTGTTTTCAGATTTCGGTTTCAGAAAAAGCGGTTTCAGTGTCCCAAAATGCCAGATCGTCTGGACGAAACGCCAATACGACAAAAAAATGTGTACGTTTACAGCTAAACGTGTCTCCGTGTGGACAGGGGCTAAGTTATTTTAGATTTATTCGGAGAGCTTTCTGTCCCTCCATTGGAAATCTGTGTACGGCATACTGTCCTTGTCCAGAAAGGAAATAAAGACATCATCACAGTAGTCCATGTGACATCAGTGGGTTAGTTACAATGTTTTAAAGCATCGAAAATGCATTTTGGGCAAAAAATAACAAAAACTATGCCTTTATTTAGCATTGTATTGTCTTCTGGTTGTGTTGTGGATCCACGTTCAGTAGAGATGCGTGGATGGGCTATTATTTCATCCGCAACCGCATCACAAAACTCATAATCCGTCCGCCATTCATCCGCACTCAACGTTTTTGACCAATTTTCAAAACCGCACCCGCCCGCCCCCATCCGCTGATTGGCCAATGCGCCTGCTGATGACAGCCGCGAGACTAGAAAGCTCTCAGAATATCAGCAGTGAACTCCATCTCCAATCGACACGCAAGGACAAAAATAAATAAATTAATCGCACTTCGGCAAACCTGACTGTGGCGAGGGGGCGTGATTTTGCGAAGTCTGTAGCGGGAGAGAGGACGCAGCCGCATGGTAAGTAGGTCAGAGTGCAGATGATGAACACCTGTGTCTGATTGCTGTATACAACCGCGGGTATGAGAGAGCGAGAGAGAGAGTTGGACTGGGACTTTGCATGCGGCTACTGCGACTGAGAAGTAGGGCTGCAACAAACGATTATTTTTGATAATCGATCATGAATCGATATTTATTAGAACGATTAATCGACTAATCATCAATTATTTTGCCAGCTAATCATTAAGTTTGGAATGATTATTCAGCTGTTTCAATTAGTTAAAACATTGAGTTATACATATTCTTACTATAATATAAAAAAAAGAAAATAGTGGTTTTAATGAACTTGGAGTCAACTAAACAGGTCATTCTCTTTAAGTTTAACTCAAATCACACACACAAATGCTCTCTAAGCCTTGTTTAATAAGCCCACTGCTTTTCATAGAACTGAAAGAGAAAAAGGGTCATTACTTCAGGACACAAAAAGGGTAAAATATTAATCTGCAAACCATAAAGATATAAAATTACAATAGTTTTTTTTACATGAGAATTGAGCTGACAGAGATGTTCTCATTCACCTTTTAATTTACAGAATGAAAAAGAAAAAGTAACTGCCATGATATTCTTCCTAACATCTCCTTTTGTAAGTTATCATGATTATGAAACAAAATACAGGCAAGTAATAAGACTATAATACCTAATAGTGTTACAATAATAAAAACAGCTCTGACTCCTAAGCTCAATCAAGCTTTATTCTATGCAAAATAAATCATCACATTACTGTAATTATATTATTATTGATGATATTATTACCATTAATAGTATTGCAGGGTCTAATAAAGAGATCGATTCTCACCGGCTCCTCTTTTGCCGGGATGTTTCCTCTTTAAGTGCTCCAACATGCATGTGATATGCTCCCGCTGAAAAGCAAGTTCTGCCTTGCATGTATTGCACATTGACCGCATTGTTGGTTTTAAGTTTTGTAAAACTTTGCCAAACCTTGCTAGTTCGGATTCGTTTGCACTCGTCATAATTCACGCTGGTGTTTCTTTTACCGCACTTGCATTTATAAAGGGATGCATTACACTCTAACGCCAAAGCGCCGTAGCGGTCAAATCGCGATATTGCACGCCCTTACATTAGGTCACGTCAGATGAAACGACTACTCGACAACAAAGATATTTGTCGTCAATTTTTTGTTGTCAGACGTTGTCGACAATGTCGACTAATCGTTGCAGCCCTACCAGAGAATGTCTAATTGAAGAGAACTGGCACTGGCTGGTTACTTCCGGGTTCTGGACTGGCTGCAGTAACACGTCTCTGTCCATGCGGGGGCGCTCGCGGTCGAAGTGCAGAATTAATGGGAGTCAATGGGGTTTCACCCAGAAATCTACTTTTCTCAGGATGTAATTTTTTCTCAAGTAATTTGAAAGTTGCATTTAAAAGGGAGAGCTAAGATAATACAATCAGCTGAAAATTACATTTTTAAGTTCATTTATCTATTCTTAAAATCTGTTCAAAAATGTGATGAACGTCACACAATAGCAGAATGCTAGCGTGCTCCGGCCAACAACGGCCTAACCTGTAAGACATCGAAAGGACATAAGTACTCGTTCATTTTGGCCTATAATCTATATTGAACTTGCGGAATCAACAATAAAATCTATGTTAATTTAACGACAAGCAGGAGAAAGAGACACATTTAGCCGTTTAGACCCCATAGACTCCTATTCATTCTGCTCTTCGCCCGCGATCACCTCCAGTGGAATTCTGAATGGAACTGCAACCAAGATGATACAAAAATGGGGCTAATAGGAAGTGCCAAGGCTCTCCGTTAGACGGGCTCTGGCCCTACTGAGAAGCAAGTGTTGGATCGTGACGCGATGTTTTGTTTATGGTGGCGAATGCGCTACTGTGCGCCTTGTTTCAAAAATTCATTTCAAAGTGAACTATCCCTTTAACCTGGTTGTTTCAACACCAGACGCAGCACTTTTTGTTCATGTCTGAGCTATTAACAAAATATATGCAAATATAAACAGCTCTTTTGGGTGACTAAACATTTCATTGATTCTAAATCTGTGTGTATGTGTGTGTAGGACTCAGGCACTCATCTCAGTGTGATCGACGACTCTAATGAGCACATGCTCACTGTGTGGGACTGGCAGAAGAAATCAAAAATCGCTGAGCTAAAGGTATTTCGATTCATTCCGATCCTTTTCTCACACATATCACCACTCCCTTCCTCACTTCCTTTGTTCCTTTCTTTTCTTTGCCCTTATCTTATATCCTTCTCAATTGATTTTCATCTTGTTGCAGTTCTCCTTCTTTCATGTTTTGCCGCTGTCTGCTCCACTTGTACCTTTTTCCACCCCCTGCTTCATTCCACACTCCTCTTTCATCTCTTTGTTCTTCATGTAATGGTTTTGCCAATGGATTGTTTTATTAGACAACCAATGAAGTGGTGTTAGCAGTGGAGTTTCACCCGACTGACGCCAACACCATTGTGACTTGTGGGAAATCCCACATCTTCTTCTGGACCTGGAGCGGTTCCTCACTGGCACGCAAACAAGGCATCTTTGGTGTAAGGACACACATATCACTGATTTATTTTATGCACATCATTAAAATCATGAGGTTTTTTAATGCACTTTTAATTTGCCCATTGAGCTCCCAGAAACTGCATTATCAGACTGTCTGAGTTCAGAGTGTGTTTTCAAGTCTCTGATTTTAAACTCAAAAACATTTCAAAACTTTAATTCAATTATTATTTAGCTTAATCACTTTTATTTTTTTATTTTTAAAGGAGTAGTTCACTTTTAAAAAACTTTGCTGATAATTTACTACACCCATGTCATCCAAGATGTCCATGTAATTTTTTCTTCAGTCAAAAAGAAATTAAGGTTTTTGATGAAAACAATTCCAGGATTTTCTCCATATAATGGACTTCAATGGGAACCAAACAGTTCAAGGTCCAAAAGACAGTTTTAGTGCAAACTGCAAACTGTTTAAAGGGCTTTAAGACGATTCCAGACGATGAATAAGGGTCAAGCAAATAAAGAAAAAAACAAAGTTTAAGTTTTATAAGTTCAAATGCTCGCCATGCACGTTCGTGACTCTCCTGTTTGAACTCGTTCATCAAAATGAACAAATCTTTTTCCAAGTCTTTTGGGTCATTCAATGAACGAAACGAACAGAATTTACTGCAGAAAAAGGATTTGTTCATTTTGATGAACGAGTTCGAACACGGAGAGTCACAAACGTGCATCACAGAACAGAGCAAGGCGAGCATTTGAGCTTATAAAACTTAAACTTTTTTTTTTAAATGAGCGATCGTTTCACTTGATGAGACCCTTATTCATCATCTGGAATCGTTTAAAGCCCTTTGAACAGTTTGTACTGAAACTGTCTTTTGGACCTTCAACTGTTTGGTTCCCATTGAAGTCCATTATATGGAGAAAAATCCTGGAATGTTTTCATCAAAAACCTTAATTTCTTTTCGACTGAAGAAAGAAAGACATGGACATCTTGGATGACATGGGGTGAGTAAATTATCAGCAAAAGTCTTTTCAAAAGTGAACTACTCCTTTAAGATGTTTTAGTAAGAATATTGTAGGTAGATATTACTGTTTATTACTACTTTGTTACACTGTTTCACATAAATACATTTCTGTTTGTGCTCATTTAGTGTGTGTTCACACTTGTAATTCGGATTCTTTTGGTCTGGAACCAAAAAAGAAGACATTTATTCCTGGTTCACTTAGCATTCACAGTCATTTTCAAGACCAAACGAATATACAAAAGAAAACGAAACGGATTCTATGACCTATATTTTGTGAATGAACTCAACTCTTAATCTCAATTTCGAGATGATTTCAGAGAAAAGTAATAAATATTGAGTTAAATAGAGTCAAAAGGTTTTATTTTAGTGTTATTTCCAAGAAGCATTTATAGACGAGTTCTTCAGGTCAGCTTGACTAGTGCAGAGTTCATAAAATCTGACTTTATGTTTACAACTTTTGTTTATGTCTCTATGACAGAAATATGAGAAGCCCAAATTTGTGCAGTGTTTGGCTTTCCTTAATAATGGAGACATCCTGACTGGAGACTCGGGAGGAATCATGCTAATATGGACCCGCAGCACGGCTGAACCAGCACCAGGGAAAGGACCGAAAGGTACACACACACACTCACATATACCATCAAACTAAATACATTAATAGTAACAGCCTGCACAGGTCAAGAAAAGACACACTACTAAAGGAAATCTTAGTTTATTTCTCATGTCATCACTGTGAAAATGACAAGAAAAGCTCAGTTTATGATTGCCATTCTGTAAAAAAACAGTTCTTCGCTTCAGTAGAGAAATACACTTGGTTAAACAGAGGAATTTAGTACACTGTAGTAAATGCAACAAATAAAACCTTGCTGAACCTCACATTTGACCTGCTAAGGCCCATGTATGTGACCATATGTTTGTGTAATTCAGCAGAAATAGATTTAAAAGTTAGATAACATAACATTGTAATAAAACTGAAGAAAAAGTACACTATTCAAAAAAGAATATCTTCTGTTTAGCAAGGCTCCACTTATTAGATTAATAATACAGTACAATTTTAATCATTGAAAATATTACTACAATTTAATATTAAAATATATAGTTATAAAATAACTGTTCTCTATTTAAATATATAGTAAACTGTAATTTATTCCTGTGATTAAAGCTGAATTTTCAGCATCATTACTCCAGTCTTCAGTGTCACATGATCCTTCACAAATCACTCTAATATGATGCTCAAGAAACAAATCTGATTATTATCAATGAATCAACAAAAAATATTGATGCATTTTTTTCAGGATAGGAAACTGGAAAGGTTTAAAAGTACAGCATTTATTTAAAATAGGAATAATTTGTAACATTATACAAAAAAAAAAAAAAAAAAAACATATTTTATGACCCAAACATTTGACCAAGAGTGTAGCTAATCAAAAACAAAGATATTATACAAATTAAGAGATTAAGAAATATATGAGGCATTTGGATTGCACTCACCTAAAGGATTATTAGGAACACCTGTTCAATTTCTCATTAATGCAATTATCTAATCAACCAATCACATGGCAGTTGCATCAGTGCATTTAGGGGTGTGGTCCTGGTCAAGACAATGGCTGCGTCCCAATTCGCATACTATTCGTCCTAAATAGTATTCGAAAGTAGAATTAGTACGTCCCAAACCGTAGTATGTTGAAATGAGTGTTTTAAAGATACCCGGATAGTCTACTATTTCCGGTCAGAATCCGAAGTGTAGATCGGTGCACACTCTAACGGCTGATATTGCCCACAAACCATTGCGCGGTGGACGAGGATTGGTTAGAACTACAAACACGAGTAAAAAGTGTTAAAAAACTACAGACACAAAGGGCGCGCGAGTCCCGCGGCTGTGTAGAGAGGTTTAGATAAACAGGTTTGAGTGATTAATTATCAGTATCTAACCGGACGAAAATGAATGTATTCAATGTTGTCCACATTATATTGCATATGCAGCAGCATTTTGAACTTTTGTAAAGACACGTTTAGCCATTACTTTTTAAATGCATCATTATATTCAAATTGCAAACACGAGGAGAGTATCTGCATGAAAGACCCACGACCGGCAGATGAACGTGCTCTGAAACGGTAGGAAATCAAATTAGATAGAATGGCAGATTTTAACTGTGACGAGATGATTGACAGGGCAGTTTACGGTGACAGGATGCACGCAACACGCGACAGAGCTGTCCGTTAAAGATGACGTGATAGTATGTCCCAAGCTTGCCTACTCTTTTTGCTGCACACTCAAAAGTATATACTTTTTCTTCACAAAAAGAGTACATACTTTTAGGGCGTAGTATAAGTAGGCGAATTGGGACGCAGCAAATCTCTTAAACTCTAAACTGAATGTCAGAATGGGAAAGAAAGGTGATTTAAGCAGTTTTGAGCGTGGCATGATTGTTGGTGGCTTTGCCAGACGATTTGCAAGAGCTCACCAAAATTGGAGAGTTGAAGACTGTAAAAATGTTGCCTGGTCTGATGAGTCTCGATTTCTGTTGAGACATTCAGATGGTAGAGTCAGAATTTGGCGTAAACAGAATGAGAACATGGATCCATCATGCCTTGTTACCACTGTGCAGGCTGGTGGTGGTGGTGTAATGGTGTGGGGGATGATGATGTTTTCTTGGCACACTTTAGGCCCCTTAGTGTCAATTGGGCATCGTTTAAATGCCACGGCCTACCTGAGCATTGTTTCTGACCATCTCCATCCCTTTATGCCCACCATGTCCCCATCCTCTGATGGCTACTTCCAGCAGGATAATGCACCATGTCACAAAGCTCCAATCATTTCAAATTGGTTTCTTGAACATGACAATGAGTTCACTGTACTAAAATGGCCCCACAGTCACCAGATCTCTAACCCAATAGAGCTTTTTTGGGATGTGGTGGAACGGGAGCTTCGTGCCATGGATGTGCATCCCACAAATCTCCATCAACTGCAAGATGCTCGCCTGTCAATATGGGCCAACATTTCTAAAGAATGCTTTCAGCACCTTGTTGAATCAACGCCATGTAGAATTAAGGCAGTTCTGAAGGTGAAATGGGGTCAAACACAGTATTAGTATGGTGTTCCTAATAATCCTTTTGGTGTGTGTATGATGTTTTGTAATATTTTAATGCGGAGGGATTCAAATTAACGTACAGTCAGTGGGACAGAATAATTAGCTACCATGATGATCATTAGGGCTGGGTAATAAATATCGATTTCTCAATATTAATCGATTTCTCATTTTACGAACCGATATCGATTCTTAAATCTCAATAATCGATTAGTCATCCTGTTTAATTTGAATGAATTGAACATTGTATCGCGGCTGCGCGCATTCAAAAATCGCACTAATCTTTGTCCTTTGTTACTAGTGATATGAAACAAAGTCTAAATTTTTTTTCAATTACGTCCATTTTCTTTAGAAATTCAAAAACATATATAACGTTTTGGCGCTGTGGCGTGAGATCGCTCTGGCGCAGCTCAAGAGAAGCAGCAGTGCTGATCTCTCTTCCGGCTTAATAATACCAGTCACAGCGCGAAATAAACATGAACGAGCATCTGAAAGTGTGTTAAAAGATAGAGTAACTTATCGAAATCCGTATCATGTCACATTGATTCGCTCAATCAGCGTTTCAACCGTGGAAAGACGTCAGTAAAACAGCTTGTAATCAATGTCATGTATCGTCATATTTACCTCAGAAAACCCACATCAACTCATTAGTCAGCTAGAAAAAATAAATCCAGAGAGGAGCATTTTGCTAAATATACACCATACATATGCATCACAATCTTAATGTTCTTCAATATTTAATGCATATTTGAATAAATCTGGCAAGTTTTTATGACCGCCACCATTTAAATGTTTATATTTCATATAATCTTCTTATTATAAAAATAAATAAAAGTGTAATTTAAGTGTTAAGTGTAATTTAAGTGTGTATAGCTACAAAACCGTTAATTATTACCTTCATATTAGGCTAATGAAGCCTAGTAGGCTACAGCTAGACTCCCATATTTTACAGCATTAGTTAAGAGATTTGATTTCCTTGAGAAAAATTGCCATTTATTGCAACTGATATCCAATATGATCAATATTGAATCGAATCGTAATCATAATCGAATCGAATTGCAAGCTTGTGAATCGAAATCGAATCGAATTGTGAAATTTGTCTCAATACCCAGCCCTAATGATCATGGTACTGCCCAAAAAATACTTTTTTAATAGAATGGCACTTTGAGGTATCTTTTAAAGTTATCTTTTGTTTCGTCAACACTATAATGTCCATCAGTTCATTACCCAGAAGTACTGTAATGACACCGACAGTAGTTTCAAGGAGACAGTTACAGAAAGAGAAATTTCTAGAAATCTGTGGAAGACTTTCACAAATCTGGTGATATGTGACTGAGCGCGTGTGTTTGCATGAACACGTGCTGGAGTCTGTGTGCACGAGTTGACAGATCGTTTTCTCAGTGTTGATCCTGGAGTTGTAATGGTTTTCACTGGCATGCTGTGGAACTGGATTGGCGGCACCACAGGCTGAACCAGTGCCAGCTCCTGCTCATTCATCACTGCTTTATTTATCTCCTCATGTGTGCATTACAGTCCTGTGGCAGAGCGCCCCCTGCAGGACACATGATGCCCCATCTCAAACCCTTTTCCTTGATATTTTGAGTTGATTAACCTGTGAAAGTGCAGCTGCCTGTAGATCATGTCAAACTTCTACTTTTGCATATACATAACTGCCTATATTTACATATCACTGACACCCGATCAGAAGATCGGCCCCACGGTCACATGGTTAATGAAATTGATGCTTTTATTCTCCTGGGATATTTTAAATTGATCAAAAGTAACAGTAAAGACTGTCAATGTTACAGAAGATTTCTATCTCGAAATAAACTTTCAAAGATTCATCAAAGAATCATAAAAAACAACTGTTTTCAAAGTTGATCATGATCAGAAATGTTTTTCAAGAATTAAAATCATCATATTAGAGTGATTTCTGAAGGATCATGTGACACTGAAGACTGGAGGAATGATGCTGATGCATCACAGGAATAAATTACAGTTTAAAATATATATTTAAATGGAAAGTATTATTTTAGATTTTAAAAAATGCAGTCTTGGTGAGCCGAAAATACTTTTCAAAAATATTTTAAAAAATCAGTAACTTTATTTTACAGCGTCATTGTTGCACATTACATGATGCAGTTACTGTAGTAATAACTATAGGTTATGCGTAATTACATGCAACTAACTCTAAACTAAACCCCAAAACCCTAACCCTACAGTAGGTACACTGTAAAAAAAAACAATAAGTAAAATTTACTTAATTTTTTCAAGGCAAGTTTTTGCACTGATATTTTTTGAGTAAATTTTCCCGTATACGGACGCCTAACTTTACTTCGATTTATTACTATTAAATCCTAATCTAATTATGACAAACTATACATCGTTGGATAGGTCTAAGACTCCTAAATAGATATTTAACTGCTGTTTTTTGCTACAAATTATGAAGGAAGAGTAACCAATACATTTTTGACAAGAGTGCACCTCTAAAAAATCTTAATCATTGCAAATTCTGTTTTTATGCTAAAAGTTAATAATAAAACAAAATAATCTAATATTTTTCAATAAAAAAAAAATTATAGTATAATATTATTCTCTAAAAATTATAATATGTATATATTATCCTCTAAAATATAATATTTTTTATCGCCTTTTTTATTATATCACATATTTTAGTAGTTATCATAAATTAGGTATCATTTGAAAGCTTACGAACTCAGAATTCATCCTGAAAAAAACGTTTTGAAATTGGAAGTTGCGTTACCATAGAAACGGTATTTTTGTATTATGCCCCTCCCTTTTGGGCATCATCTTTCATAATTTATTATCAAAACCTTTTCTAATCTTGACAAAACATATATTGTCAGAAAGGTCTGAGTCTCAAGGTTCCATATTTAGTGACGGAAGTGATATTTGGATAGAAATTTATTAATTTGTTATGGCAGAATGCATACAATTAAATTCAATGGAATTCAATGGCACCCGGTGGCTATTTTTGGTATAACGCCTAAACAAAATCTCATGGGAACTTCAAAATTTGTGATATCAACTTTAAATTTGGAACACAACTTGTTTAGATATATAGCTTTCATTTTATAGTAATTTTATTGTAAAAAATATTTTGTAAAATATTTATTTTATATTAAAAAAATATATATTAATAAATAATATTTGATTTACTGTAAATTATAACTTCCATAACTTTTTCATACTTTAATTTTTTGAAGTGCTTTCACTTTAGTAATAATCTGCTGATTGTTTTCTTTAAAACAAGACCAAACTTGTGTATATATTCCAAAGCATTCTTGAATTACAACCATTTAAGTTTGTATAGTGCATTTTAATGTAAATTATCAAAAAGGGGGGTGACAGGTAAACTATACTTAACTAAGTCACGTGAAAGTAACATGAGAAATTAAGTGATTTTTATTTTGCTAATTAAAGTTTAAGTAATATCTTTTCCATTAAATTGACTTTTTCTTAGTATAACAGTTCACTCAAACAATATAACATTGAATTAGACCACACTGTTTAAGTAATCAATACTTACAGTGTGTCTCATTCTGTCTTCACTTTTGATACAGCATGTGTGAACGCAGACCTCAATACTTGGTAGAATATACACAATGACGGTAACATTTGTGTGTTTGAATTAGTCATTTTAAATAGAAAATGAACTCTAAATGTCACAAAATGGCAAATTACTAATCCTAACAACAAAAGTAATGATAAAATAGTCTAAATACAGCTGGAAAACAGTGAAAAATCAACCTCATTAATTATTCATGGCCCAATGCATGATGGGAACACCAGTATCAGAAAAGTTAATTTTATAATGTTGATATTTACGCTTTTATTTCTACACAATTAAATTGAGTTCTACTATAGAATTTACTTATTTTTTTATTCTTGCCTGAACTAATTTTTTTCATGTAAATTACATTGTTTTTTTTCTGTAGTATTTACTGCACCACAAAATCATTTTTATCAGTGTAAGTGTAGCTCATTAATATTACTCAGTACTTACATGCACTGACACCTTAAAATAAAGTGTAACCAAAAAAATGTTACTTGTCAACTAGCTTGACCTAATTCTCTGACTCCACCATGAAAACGTGTTACATTATGAATCATTATTAAATGAGTTTATAATGTAGTTATGAGTGTGTTGTTGTGCAGTTGTTCTTCTCTTGAATCATTCATCATATGTGGTGTCCTGAACCGGCCTCGTCTCGCTGGGTTCCTGTCTCGGCATCTGTAACTGTAGACGTGTTACAGTGTGTAACGTCAGTGTGTTCAGCTACACACTCTGTTTCAGAAATGTGTGTGTGTTGAGGGACTCCAGGGCTTTATATTTCCCTTGGTTTGGCTCTTTGTGCAGACAGCCGAGCCATCAGTATTATTACAGGAGGGATGTGATAATCTGCTGGAATTCCCAGAATGCATCATCATCATCACACACACATGCACCCCTGGCCTCAGCTGGCAAGCGTATCTCTGAGTTTCTCTCTCACTGGCTTTTCTAAAAGCCCTATCACATCCCCAACAGTCTGGCACAGAACGTGCATTAGCCAGGATGGATATTTGTGGTGGTGTGTTCCCGGAAACTGTGCTGGAGTTGTTCTCCATCTGTGTGATTAACCCGTCCCATGATCCCACATGCGTTTCAGATCTCGCGTCAGATCAAGGCTCACGACGGGAGTGTGTTCACTCTGTGTCAGATGAGGAACGGCACTCTGCTCACAGGAGGAGGAAAAGACCACCAAGATCATCCTGTGGGACCATGACCTGAATCCAGAGACATTGAGGTGAGAGAGCATACTGGAACTAGAAGCCACTCACTCACTCACTCACTCACTCACTCACTCGGCTCGCTCAGCTCACTCACTGGCACGCGCTCGCTCGCGCGCTCGCTCACACACTCACTCGCACGCTCGCTCACACACTCACTCACTCACTCACTCTCTCTCTCTCTCACTCACTCACTCGGCTCGCTCGCTCGGCTCGCTCGCTCGCACGCTCGCTCGCGCTCGCTCGCTCGCTCGCTCGCTTCGCTCGCTCTGCACACGCTTCACTCGCTCGCTCGCGCTGCGCTCGCTCGCTCGGCTTCGCTGGCTCGCTCACCTCACTCACTCGCTACGCTCGGCTCGCTCACTCGCTCGCCGCTCGCTCGCTCACTCGCTCGCTCACTCTACTCGCTCTGCACTCGCTCGCTCGCTCACTCACTCACTCACTCGCTCGCTCGCTCACTCACTCGCTCGCTCGCTCGCTCACTCTCACTCGCTCACTCACTGGCTCGCTCACTCGCTCACTCACTCGCTCAGCTCACTCACTCACTCGCTCACTCGCTCGCTCACTCGCTCGCTCACTCGCTCACTCGCTCACTCGCTCACTCACTCACTCACTCGCTCACTCACTCACTCACTCGCTCACTCGCTCACTCACTCACTCGCTTCGGCTCGCTCACTCGCTCACTCGCTCACTCGCTCGCTCGCTCGCTCGCTCGCTTCGCTCGCTCGCTCGCTCACTCTCGCTCGCTCGCTCACTCGCTCGCTCGCTCACTCACTCACTCACTCGCTCACTCACTCGCTCACTCGGCTCACTCGCTCGCTCTCGCTCACTCGCTCACTCACTCGCGCTCACTCACTCACTCACTCGACTCACTCGCTCGCTGCACTCACTCACTCGCTCACTCACTCGCTCACTCGCTCGCTCACTCGCTCACTCGCTCACTCACTCGCTCGCTCACTCACTCACTCGCTCACTCACTCACTCACTCGCTCGCTCGCTCGCTCACTCACTCGCTCACTCACTCACTCACTCACTCACTCGCTCACTCACTCACTCACTCACTCACTCACTCACTCACTCACTCACTCACTCACTCACTCACTCGCTCACTCACTCACTCACTCACTCACTCACTCACTCACTCACTCACTCACTCACTCGCTCGCTCACTCGCTCGCTCACTCACTCACTCACTCACTCACTCACTCACTCACTCACTCGCTCGCTCGCTCACTCGCTCACTCACTCGCTGCACGCTCACTCACTCACTCACTCACTCACTCGCTCACTCGCTCACTCACTCGCTCACTCACTCACTCACTCACTCACTCACTCACTCACTCACTCACTCACTCACTCACTCACTCACTCACTCACTCACTCACTCACTCACTCACTCACTCACTCACTCACACTCACTCACTCACTCACACACTCACTCACTCTCACTCACT
>JAQIUQ010002223.1:435000-445000 GCA_030378365.1 Hybognathus amarus
CATATGTAGCCTAATTGGCATGAATGTTAGCCTAATAGGCTAATGATGATAATTATTTATTTTTTGCAGACACAGACCTAAAACACACTCCGTCTTCTAAGTCAGGTGACTGTAAATGCGCAAAACCCATTTCCATTGCAGTTTTGCGAAAAATCCTTTTTCGAATTGCCTGAAAAACCTCCTCATGCGAGCGTAAAAACTTTTTTTTTGCGATAAACGGGAGTTTTTGCGAAATTGGCGTGTTTCCATTGAGCGTATTTCATTTCGCAATTTCAATTTGCGCAAATTGAAGGGTAATGGAAACGCAGCTATAGATTACATGAGAAAATAATTGCAAGCAATACGATAAAAATACTAGCCTACATAAATCGTAAAAAGTGATCAAATATTTAAAAAGAACATTGAATATCTTCACCGTGTAAATTGAGACTACATGTATTATGACTGAAAAGTGATTCAGCCAATTGCATTGAGAGATTTTCACTTTTTTGTTGTTCGATGAACATTAATAAGAAAATGTTACTTTGGCTGCTGTCACTTTAAGAGTGCATGCACTGATCCAATATACTGTTACACATGCATTTGCTCTCTATACTGTTTACCTTCACTTAAGACTTAAAGATGAGCATTTATGACTCAAGTGTGTGTATTTGACCGTTCAAGCCCAATTAGGCGGCAAAAAGAACTCATTATTCAGACACTTTATGAGCAGCGGCTTCGAACGGTCTCTCAGACGATCAGGCATTTAGTGAAATAAGTTCTCTTATGCTGCTTATCATGTTTCAACGGGTTAAAACAAATTATTTGTAAACAGCAATGGTTATAAACACACACAAACGCAATAAGCTTTAATGACCGCTGCTTGGATAGGAAACACTGCTACTGTCAAGCTAATGCTAAATTAAATATTACAATTGTTAGTAATAATGCACACAATATGCATCCTGTGTTTTTTGGAGTTTGTTTTTGCCACAATTAAAACCAACCCGGACTACAGTTATGTTGTGTACCTACAGTTATGTTGTGTACCTTGTGTACCATTGCGTACTGCCATAAATTGTGCATTTTGTATCTTATTGTTCCATTAAAAAAAAAATTCACCACATTTTAAATTATAGCCCAGTGTTTCAATATTCAGAAAATACCAAAGGGATTAAACCTGTTTGTTTGACTTTGTCAAACTTTCCCTTCATCCAGATGTAATATATGCGTAATATTCCAGAAACAACTCCAAAAACTAAGCAGAATAAATGATTTGTTGGCAAACTTTACAACACATGCCACAACATAAGTGGTTATTGCAAATCTTTTATTTTTACTGAGGCATCAATAAAAAGACAAGCTGCACAGTTACGGTTAATACCAAAACTTTTTCACAGAAGCGCCTGTTGTAACAGCGGTTCATTTATAATCAAAGCACTTGCTGAAGATGGAAAGATACTTCATAAATAGGATATCCACTAACTCCCCTTGTCATCTTATCTGCAGGCTGTTTGTGATGGTGCAATAATACAGAATTTAGTTGATGTGCACATATCAGTTTTTTTTAGAATAGCTTTAAAGTTATCCAAACCTTCAGACCACTAGGGGCGACAGCACACTTCCCAGAGGGCTGTATAATGGCTTAACATTATTTTAAACAAGGCAAAACAAAATTAAAAATAAGTTCAAACAGCTCAAATCAATACATATTTCATATTTTCATATGTTTTCCTCCTCAAATGTCGTTTTATTTAAGATCAAGGGTTTCCACCGCCTATAGTATATGAAGGGAAGTGTGGTATCCAGACCTGTTAAACTCCTAAATGTTTCTATAGGTAGAAATTGCTATTTATGAATTAAAAGAAATTAAAGACTGGAAACATGTAAATTAATTGGTCATAAAAAGTGTGAACCTGCAATACAGTCAGTTTAAAAATATCTGGAATAATTGGATTTCATTATTTGAATTATTTATATTTATTTTTTTATTGGGGCTTTTAAACGATTAATCGCATCCAAAATAAAAGTTTGTGTTTACATAATATATATGTGGGTGCACTGTGTATAATTATTTATATATATAAATACAAACAAATGCTTGTATATATTTAAGAAATATTTTCATGTATATACTGTATATAGATTTATGTATAATTTTTATTATATATATACATATAAATATTTTATATATTAATAAAAAATTGTCTTAAATATACATGTGTGTGTGTGTGTGTGTATATATATATATATATATATATACACACACACAAAATAATATACAGTACACCCACAAATATTATGTAATATTTTGTATATTTTGGATGCGATTAATTGCTTGAAAGCCCTATTTTTTATTATTATTATTTTAATATATTGCCTCTCCTAATTTCTGCAAATAAAATAAAAATGTTTTTATTTCAGCAGTGATATTAGTGGAGGTTGTGAATGTGTGTGTGATGTGTGTTTAGGAGCCCGGGCACTGCGAGACTTCCATCCCAGCGGTTCGGTTGTTGCGATCGGGACTCACTCGGGGAAGTAAGTGACCTGTCATCTCGACTGGGAAATCTGGCATCCATCCATTTAACACTGAAAAGGTTTAGCGGCTGCAGTTCAGACAGTGTTTTGTGTGTGTGTGTGTGTGTCAGGTGGTATGCCCTGGACGCAGAGACTCGAGAGCCTGGTGGCCATTCACACAGACGGCAATGAGCAGCTGTCAGTGATGCGCTTTCTCTGTCGGTGAGTGTGTGTGCGTGTGTGTGTGTGTTTTGAGCCAACATGTCCCTCTTGCTCACCGTTTCGCCGTGTCTCTTCCCAGATGGCACGCTGCTGGCAGTGGGATCACATGATAACTTCATTTACCTCTACACCGTGTTCGGATAAGGGACGCAAATACAGCAGATATGGGAAATGCACTGTGAGTATCCGACATGGTTGTTTACCATTTTAGAATTAAAAACGTCTCGCTGTGGAATTAAACAGAAGGTGCATTTAAAGTGCATTTTAAAAGTTCCTAATTTTGTTTTGAAGTTCTCCTACAATGGATTTAAATGTATCCAAGGTCCAATCCAATCATTTACGTTCCAGCATCAGCTCTTTTCTCACATAGTCTGAATTATGTCCTTTCTGCTCTGCTCTGATTGGTCAGACGGCCCAGTCTGTTATGATTGGTCGACTGCTTACAGCACGTATCGGAAAACACTCAAAACCAAACACTCATTACTACGGAGGCGTATTGCGTTCACTTGAGAAAAAAAATCTACTCTGTTTTTCTGAATTAACGAGTTAATTTTTCATGAGAAAAATTTTTTTTTGCTCTGTTTTTCTGAATTAATGAGTAAATTTTTCATGAGAAAATTTTTTTTGCTCTGTTTTTCTGAATTAACGAGTTAATTTTTCATGAGAATTTTTTTTGCTCTGTTTTTCTGATTTTTTCTGAAAATTAAGTCATTAATTCAGAAAAACAGAGCAAAAACTTTTTTCTTATGAAAAATTAAAGTTGTTAATTCAGAAAAACAGAGTAAAAAAAAATTCTCATGAAAAATTAAGTCGTTAATTCAGAAAAACAGAGCAAAAAGTTTTTTTTCATGAAAAATTAAGTCGTTAATTCAGAAAACAGCAAAACTTTTTTCCATGAAAAATTATCTTGTAATTCTGAGATAATTAAGTTGTTAATTCAGAAAAACAGAGTAGATTTTTTTTCTTCAAGTGAATGCAATACGCCACCGTACATGACCATATCAGTGCACACTGTAAAAAATTGTATGATCGATAAGTTATGACAAAATGTGTTTTTACATTAATTTAACTCGTCAAAATAATTTAAGCAATTAACTTATTCAAGATTCAACAAATGTTAAGTCAGTTTAATGTAATTTATGGTGAAATGACTTAACCCTTTAGGCGCCAGAGGTTTTTTCCAAAAACTTTAGATTTTGACATCTTAATTTCAAAAGACAATATCTTAAAAGTGAAACAAGATAGATACTTTTTGTAAATTAGAGAAATATTAAGCATGACCCAAAGTTTATGTAGGGATTAAATTTCCCCATCTAATTTGCATATTATGACGTCATATAGTGGCAGAAATCTTGGATTATAGAATTTTCATGAAAAGTCACATGTTTAAATGATAAAATGCAGCACTTCTTCCCCCCAAAATGTCCATCACCTTCTGTATGCTATATGGCACAATACTGAATGCTCAGGTATATAGTAAATAATAACCAAACTGTGCAAATCATTACTAATAAATGGTAGAACAAACCATATGCATGTAGTGTTTGGCCTTTTGCTGTGGAGATTTTCCATTTCCTACGTGCAGTAGGCACTCTGATTCCATGTATGGGGCTTATATTATTTATATGACACACAAACACAAGTAGACAAGAGCTGTTTAGTTCAAAGAGATGACTCGGTTAGGGCAAAGCGCAGCTCATAAGTGATGATAGGAGCAGCGCGATCACGGCCAGATCTACCTCGCGCGCGCACGTAGAGTATGCATACTATTGCTACTCCCCACCCTGCCTTCTGTACTATGAATACTTCGACCTCGTCTAACATACCCAGTGATAATAAACAAAGTCTCCACCACAATACTATTCGCCGCGATCGCGGAGAGACTGATGAAATGGCTCACTCTCACACTATCTCCGCTTTTGATCACACTGATTCAGTGTGCTGTAACTCGAACATTTTGTAAAGAAACATGACGTTTTTTTGAGTCAGGGATGAAGTATGACATGTCTGCCATCCAGTGGAGGGGATGTCGAACGAAATTTGACACCCAATTTGACAAAATCGGCCGTTTATTCAGTGACGCATCTTGTCGAGTAAACTCGACCGTGGCGCCTAGAGGGTTAAAGGAGTAGTTGCTGATAATTTACTCACCCCCATGTCATCCAAGATGTCCACGTCTTTCTTTCTTCAGTCGAAAAGAAATTAAGGTTTTTGATGAAAACATTCCAGGATTTTTCTTCATACAGTATAATGGACTTCTATGGGAACCAAACGGTTCAAGGTCCATATGACAGTTTCAGTGCAAACTGTTCAAAGGGCTTTAAACGATTCCAGACGATGAATAAGGGTCGTATCAATCAAGTGAAACAATCGCTCATTTGAAAACAAAAAATAACAAAGTTTACGTTTTATAAGCACAAATAGTCGCCTTGCTCTGTTTTGTGATGAGCGTTCGTGACTCTCCTGTTCGAACTCGTTCATCAAAATGAACAAATCTTTTTCCAAGTCAATTCGTTTGTTGAATGAACCAAATAAAGAAAGTTTGTTTTTATATAAAATAAATGTAATTTGATATATTTTCAACGGGAAAACCATTGCACGTTTTATCATGACAAAAAGTTGAATTTTGAATAGAAATATATATATATATATATATATATATATATAAATATAGCTGCGAGCAGCGATTGCGGGCCCAAGCCGGTGGCACCGGGATGGCGGTCCCGCCGGCTTTGGCCCTCATCGCTGCTCGCAGCTATATTTTATATATATATATATATAAAGCCGGTGGCACCGCCACCTTGGTGCCTTTTGGGTTATTCTGCACGACGTGCAAAAACGTAACCCCTGCTTTGGAATACATACTTAGTATGTATTCCACAATTGGAATACATACTAACATACTAGTCAGAACTGAATAGTTGATATCTGAATGACAGATCACCATAGAAGTCAATGGAAAAAATGTGACTAGTAGTAACAAAAGAATAGTTACTAGTCACCATTGAAATAAGTACTAGTGTCTAATGAATAAGTACTAGTATCTATTTAATAGATACTAGTATCTAATGAATAAGTACTAATAACTAATTAATAAGCATTGGTATGTAATGAATAAGGACTAGCATCTAATGAATAAGTACTAGTATCTAATAAATAAGGACTAGTGTCTAATGAATAAGTACTAGTATCTTTAAAAAGGTACTACTACCTAAAGAATAAACACTAGTATCTAAAGAAAAGGCACTAGTATCTAAAGAATAAGCACTAGTAGCTAATGAATAAGTACTAGTACTTAATGGAATAGATACTAGTATCTAAAAAATAAGTACTAGTAGCATGAAAATAGAGACTAGTAGGTTAAAATGATTAAATGTTAAAACGGTTTGCCATACTCTATCTGTCGTTTCGACTAGTCACAATTACGTTACAGATATCTTAAATGATAATACAAACTATCCAAAATGTAATTACGACTAGAAAGACGTTGTTGATATCTACAATGTTAATTACGAATAGTCAAACTTAGCTTTTAAATGTTAAAAGGGCTTGCCATACAGAAGTGTAGGCTCAGAGAGACACTCAACATTTTCAAACCAAAATATCTGACTTTCTGTGGGTCCTAGCTCATGAGTGTAAATTAGAAAGTTGTCCGGCTTGAGGAGAATATATGAATATATGAAACGATGAGATCAACATGTGTACTGAGTTTCATATTATTACATGCAAGCGTGTTTGATTTATGGACCAAGTTTTTGGACCCCGTTCCAGGGGGCGCTGTCTAGCCCCCTTGCCACACCCGGGTACCATCTTCAGCCCGGCTCTGATGGCTGTGGGATCTGACCTGTGTGCAAAGTTTCAAGAGTTTTCAAACCCATTAAGGGCCCCAAAAGCCGCTAAGAGACTCAAAATCATCAAAAAAAGGAATGTTAAAGTTTGATGCGTTGCTATGGCAACATTATCTTAGATATTGAATAATGCTTTCACAGCTCTTCATCTGGCGTGTGTTTACATTTGAAGCAAATCGGGTAAAAGTAAGAGTGCGATTTCAAAGCATTTTGAAAGTGAAACACTTTCTGCTGCCAGTTGGTGGCGCTATATATTTGACTCACATCTATGTGACTGACCTCTTACAACGAACACACTGCTGAAGTTTCATCAAGATCAGTTAATGTATGCAGAAGTTTTAACACACTTCCTTTTTGATTTATTTACTTACTTTTTTGATTTATGGACCAAGTTAATTTAATTAATACACTAATTATATAAAACTATTGTCAATGCACTACAATTAAACAGGTTATATGCCTTTACTTATAAAAAAAATAAAAATAAAAACTTATGTAAAAAATACCAGGCTTAAGAAATGTATTTACTTTAGCAGGCCAGACACACAGTGAAATGATTAAGCCCCCTCCCCCTACACACACACACACACACACAGACTGTGTGACAGGCCTAGGTTTAGAAAGAGCATGATCATATTCAAACTACAATATCTGACTTTCTGTGGGTTTGAGCTTATTATTGTTAATTAGAAAGTTGTTTGGCTTGAATAGAACAATATACACGGCAAGTTTTGTAACTGTCAGTAAAACTAACCAAGTTATAACACACTTTATGTGTCCTTTTTTAGTCAAAAAAATCCGCCACGGCCAAACCGTTCGAGATATCAAAAATCCGTCCGGAATATAGCATCCTCAATGTCTTGACTTCATGCACACCGAGTTTGGTGGTGATTGGTAACAGCATGGGTTGTAATTTGATGTTTTTCTAGGACAATTATTTAAAAAAAAAAAACATAATTCCCGACTTCCGTTTGAACTGTCGTAAAACTTAAGCACGAAAGTTGTTTGGCCTGATGTGATCTATGAGTGTACCGAGTTTCATATTAATCCATGCACGTGTGTTTGATTTATGGACAAATGTTCGAATCCCTAAAAGAATGCATCCTAAAAGAATGGTAAAGTTTGATGCGTCGCCACGGCAACAGTTTCAAAGATATCAAGAATCCATTCATAGGTCTTCATCTGCCGTGTATGTACATTATACAGATGAAGTTTGAAGCAAATCGGGTAAAAATAAGAGGGTGATTTCAAAGCATTTTGAAAGTGACACACTTCCTGCTGCCAGTTGGTGGCGCTATAACTTTGACTCACAATAGTCACATCCATGTGATCGTCCTCTTACAGCGAACGCACTGCTGAAGTTTCATCCAGATCAGTTAATGTATGCTGAAGTTATGACACACTTCCTGTTTCACGTTTCTCGCCATAATTTCGTTTCCTCGCCACGGCCAAACCGTTCGAGATATCAAAAATCCCCACACAAACTTTCATCCTCAATGTCTTGACTTCACGCTGACCGAGTTTCGTCGAATTTGGATCAGAGCTCTAGGAGGAGTATTTAAAAGTTCATTGCGTGTGTTTTACAAAAAAACCTCAATAGCCGACTTCCTGTTGGGCTGGGGTAAAAAGCAAGAACGCGAGGTATAGATGAAATTCTGCTATCGACATGTGTACCGAGTTTCATATTATTACATGCAAGTGTGTTTGAGTTATGGACCAGGTGTTCGGACCCCATTCCAGGGGGCGCTGACGAGCCGCCCTGCCACGCCCGGGTACCAGCTTCAGCCCGGCTCTGATGGCCGCGGGTTCTGACCCGTGTGCAAAGTTTCAAGAGTTTTCGAGCATGTTAAGGGCCCCAAAAGTGCCCGAATAGTCGCTAGAAAAAGAAAAAAAAAATAAAAAAAAAAAAAAATAATCGGAAGGAAAACAATAGGGCTCTGCGCCTTTCAGCTTGGGCACTAAATATAGCTGCGAGCAGCGATTGCGGGCCCAAGCCGGTGGCACCGCAACCCCGGTGCCTAAAGGCACCGGGATGGCGTACCGCCGGCTTTGGCCCTCCATCGCTGCTCGGCAGGCTATATTTATGTGTGTGTGTGTGTGTGTGTGATGTATATATATATATATATATATATAAAGCCGGTGGCACCGCCACCTTGGTGCCTTTAGGGTTATTCTGCACGACGTGCAAAAGCGTAACCCCTGCTTTGGAATACATACTAGTATGTATTCCACAATTGGAATACATACTAACATACTAGTCAGAACTGAATAGTTGATATCTGAATGACAGATCACCATAGAAGTCACTGGAAAAAATGTGACTAGTAACAAAAGAATAGTTACTAGTCACCATTGAAATAAGTACTAGTGTCTAATGAATAAGTACTAGTATCTATTTAATAGGTACTAGCATATAATTAATAAGTACTAGTAACTAATTAATAAGCATTGGTATGTAATGAATAAGGACTAGCATCTAATGAATAAGTACTAGTATCTAATAAATAAGGACTAGTGTCTAATGAATAAGTACTAGTATCTTTAAAAAGGTACTAGTACCTAAAGAATAAACACTAGTATCTAAAGAAAAGGCACTAGTATCTAAAGAATAAGCACTAGTAGCTAATGAATAAGTACTAGTACTTAATGGAATAGATACTAGTATCTAAAAAATATGTACTAGTAGCATGAAAATAGAGACTAGTAGGTTAAAATGATTAAATGTTAAAACGGCTTGCCATACTCTATCTGTCGTTTCGACTAGTCACAATTACGTTACAGATATCTTAAATGATAATACAAACTATCCAAAATGTAATTACGACTAGAAAGACGTTGTTGATATCTACAATGTTAATTACGAATAGTCAAACTTAGCTTTTAAATGTTAAAAGGGCTTGCCATACAGAAGTGTAGGCTCAGAGAGACACTCAACATTTTCAAACCAAAATATCTGACTTTCTGTGGGTCCTAGCTCATGAGTGTAAATTAGAAAGTTGTCCGGCTTGAGGAGAATATATGAATATATGAAACGATGAGATCAACATGTGTACTGAGTTTCATATTATTACATGCAAGCGTGTTTGATTTATGGACCAAGTTTTTGGACCCCGTTCCAGGGGGCGCTGTCTAGCCCCCTTGCCACACCCGGGTACCATCTTCCCGGCTCTGATGGCTGTGGGATCTGACCTGTGTGCAAAGTTTCAAGAGTTTTCAAACCCATTAAGGGCCCCAAAAGCCGCTAAGAGACTCAAAATCATCAAAAAAAAGGAATGTTAAAGTTTGATGCGTTGCTATGGCAACATTATCTTAGATATTGAATAATGCTTTCACAGTTCTTCATCTGGCGTGTGTTTACATTATACAGATGAAGTTTGAAGCAAATCGGGTAAAAGTAAGAGTGTGATTTCAAAGCATTTTGAAAGTGAAACACT
>JAQIUQ010002223.1:447500-465000 GCA_030378365.1 Hybognathus amarus
TTAAATGTTAAAACGGCTTGCCATACTCTATCTGTCGTTTCGACTAGTCACAATTACGTTACAGATATCTTAAATGATAATACAAACTATCCAAAATGTAATTACGGACTAGAAAGACGTTGTTGATATCTACAATGTTAATTCCGAATAGTCAAACTTAGCTTTTAAATGTTAAAAGGGCTTGCCATACAGAAGTGTAGGCTCAGAGAGACACTCAACATTTTCAAACCAAAATATCTGACTTTCTGTGGGTCCTAGCTCATGAGTGTAAATTAGAAAGTTGTCCGGCTTGAGGAGAATATATGAATATATGAAACGATGAGATCAACATGTGTACTGAGTTTCATATTATTACATGCAAGCGTGTTTGATTTATGGACCAAGTTTTTGGACCCCGTTCCAGGGGGCGCTGTCTAGCCCCCTTGCCACACCCGGGTACCATCTTCCCGGCTCTGATGGCTGTGGGATCTGACCTGTGTGCAAAGTTTCAAGAGTTTTCAAACCCATTAAGGGCCCCAAAAGCCGCTAAGAGACTCAAAATCATCAAAAAAAAAGGAATGTTAAAGTTTGATGCGTTGCTATGGCAACATTATCTTAGATATTGAATAATGCTTTCACAGCTCTTCATCTGGCGTGTGTTTACATTATACAGATGAAGTTTGAAGCAAATCGGGTAAAAGTAAGAGTGTGATTTCAAAGCATTTTGCAAGTGAAACACTTTCTGCTGCCAGTTGGTGGCGCTATATATTTGACTCACAATAGTCACATCCATGTGATCGGCCTCTTACAACGAACACACTGCTGAAGTTTCATCAAGATCAGTTAATGTATGCAGAAGTTTTAACACACTTCCTTTTTGATTTATGGACCAAGTTAATTTAATTAATACACTAATTATATAAAACTATTGTCAATGCACTACAATTAAACAGGTTATATGTCTTTACTTATAAAAAAATAAAAACAAAAACTTATTTAAAAAATACCAGGCTTAAGAAATGTATTTACTTTAGCAGGCCAGACACACAGTGAAATTATTAAGCCCCCTCCCCCTACACACACACACAGAGACTGTGTGTCAAAAGACTCAATCACACACACACACAGACTGTGTGACAGGCCTAGGCTCAGAAAGAGCATGATCATATTCAAACTACAATATCTGACTTTCTGTGGGTTTGAGCTTATTATTGTTAATTAGAAAGTTGTTTGGCTTGAATAGAACAATATACACGGCAAGTTTTGTAACTGTCAGTAAAACTAACCAAGTTATAACACACTTTATGTGTCCTTTTTTAGTCAAAAAAATCCGCCACGGCCAAACCGTTCGAGATATCAAAAATCCGTCCGGAATATAGCATCCTCAATGTCTTGACTTCATGCACACCGAGTTTGGTGGTGATTGGTAACAGCATGGGTTGTAATTTGATGTTTTTCTAGGACAATTATTTAAAAAAAAAAAACATAATTCCCGACTTCCGTTTGAACTGTCGTAAAACTTAGAGCACGAAAGTTGTTTGGCCTGATGTGATCTATGAGTGTACCGAGTTTCATATTAATCCATGCACGTGTGTTTGATTTATGGACAAATGTTCAAATCCCTAAAAGAATGCATCCTAAAAGAATGGTAAAGTTTGATGCGTCGCCACGGCAACAGTTTCAAAGATATCAAGAATCCATTCATAGGTCTTCATCTGCCGTGTATGTACATTATACAGATGAAGTTTGAAGCAAATCGGGTAAAAATCAGAGGGTGATTTCAAAGCATTTTGAAAGTGACACACTTCCTGCTGCCAGTTGGTGGCGCTATAACTTTGACTCACAATAGTCACATCCATGTGATCGTCCTCTTACAGCGAACGCACTGCTGAAGTTTCATCCAGATCAGTTAATGTATGCTGAAGTTATGACACACTTCCTGTTTCACGTTTCTCGCCATAGTTTCGTTTCCTCGCCACGGCCAAACCGTTCGAGATATCAAAAATCCCCACACAAACTTTCATCCTCAATGTCTTGACTTCTAGCTGACCGAGTTTCGTCGAATTTGGATCAGAGCTCTAGGAGGAGTATTTAAAAGTTCATTGCGTGTGTTTTACAAAAAAACCTCAATAGCCGACTTCCTGTTGGGCTGGGGTAAAAAGCAAGAACGCGAGGTATAGATGAAATTCTGCTATCGACATGTGTACCGAGTTTCATATTATTACATGCAAGTGTGTTTGAGTTATGGACCAGGTGTTCGGACCCCATTCCAGGGGGCGCTGACGAGCCGCCCTGCCACGCCCGGGTACCAGCTTCAGCCCGGCTCTGATGGCCGCGGGTTCTGACCCGTGTGCAAAGTTTCAAGAGTTTTCGAGCATGTTAAGGGCCCCAAAAGTGCCCGAATAGTCGCTAGAAAAGAAAAAAAAAAAAAAAAAAAAAAAAAAAATAATCGGAAGGAAAACAATAGGGCTCTGCGCCCTTTCAGGGCTTGGGCCCTAATAAATAATCGGAAGGAAAACAATAGGGCTCTCGCCCTTTCAGGGCTTGGGCCTGAATATGTCTGGCTATATGGCATATACATGGAATTACATGACCGTTTGGTAGTCTGTTATGCTCACCTTAATGTAAACAAAAGTACAGTAAAACCATAATATTGTAACATTTTATTACAATTTTTCGATTTTACTGTATTTTAAAATTTCTGTGATCAATCTGAATTTTCAGCATCGTCACATGACCCTTCAGGAATCTCTCTAATATGATGATTTGATGCTCAAGAATCATTTCTTCTTATTAAGAATGTTTAATTATTGCCATTTTCTCTGTGGAGATCGCAGTCAGAGCGGCTTCTACTGACTAACTGAAGAGATCCAGCCGGCTACTGTAACAGTTACATAGTTAAACACATTGTTGTTGTATCAAAGTTGAATCGAATGATGAGAACGTCTTGTGTTTGGGGTTGCGACTGCCAGATTTACAGCAAAAGGTGTAGGGGTTGTATCGATTTCTTGTGGGTGAGGAGGTTATAGCGGGTGAACGTTGTGTAGTCAAAAGTAGGAAATCTTTATGATGTCCTAAATCAAATGATTCATCCAATGTTTACAATTCTGCTGCCAACCCCTTCAACTCTACTTTGTGTATTCTCAAAAGTCTCTACAAAATCATAGCAGAGCATTTATCTTCAGCCAGGACTATCATTCCAGACTAATATTAGTAAACTTGTCTCTTTTGAAGATCAGACTCATTGCCAGTCATTGCCTGAAGTAAAAGAGGGCCGCCCACTTTCACGCAATCGTCACTTTTCACACGCTCTCACGCCACACATTTCTCACGCAACTAACCGAAATGTATATTCCTTATATATAATATCGACCAATCAGTGTTTTTCAACTGCGCAAACAGGTTAATATAACAGCTGGAGAACAATTGTCACATAACATTTACCTCAGAAAAGCCATTTAATGACCATGATAGGCTATATAGCACGTCATTTTGGCAAGAAAAATGAGCTAGAGAGTACTTGACTAATTAGGTGTAGGCCTACTATATTACATATTTATTATATGTTTTACTTATATCATTAAAATCAGTTGTTATTGTGATAAAAAATAAAATAAAACATGTTTTACATTTGACGGTGTCTCTCTTCCAAGCAATTCACTAGTGCTGCCATAGGAACACTTTGACTTTTGCCACCCGGAAGAACATCTATTACTGTTGTGACTTCATGGTGAATTGTCGTATTGAATGCACTGGTTGAATGAAAGTACATTTATAGCGCTCTTTTTGTCGTCTTTGGAACTAAACCGTATAAAAAACAATAAATTTCATTGCAGGGAAAAGATGAAGCTTAGCTATTCTACAAAATGTATTTTTTTTGTGTGCCCTGGAACATTTTTTTTCTTGCAAAACATACAGAGATGACATTTTTTTATGACATGCAACTTTCAAAAGAGTTTCAAATCTTTTAATCTGTTTCCTCAGGGACATTCCAGCTACATTACACATCTTGACTGGTCCCCAGACAACAAGTTCATCATGTCCAACTCAGGAGATTATGAAATCCTTTACTGTAAGTGTCTGACCGCGGAAAAATCTCTCTGAAAAACATTAATATCCGATCATGTTACATTTTTTGTGTCTGTGTTTGGGTGAAATTCTCCATGACTGTTTCAGCGTGTGGTTTGTGTTTGTCGCTGAAACGTTGTGTTTTGTTTTCCCGCTTCCACAGGGGACATTCCAAACGGTTGTAAGCTGATTCTTAACCGCTCCGAGTGCAAGGACATCGACTGGGCCACGTACACCTGTGTGCTCGGATTCCACGTCTTTGGTCAGTATCTGTGGAGTGATGCATTGTGGGAGTTATTGGTTAGAATGACGCCTGCATTGATTATGTAGTATTATGAGTGTGGTGTGTGTGTTCTGTGTATGCATGTCTCGTCAGTGTTTTCCAAACGTGTGTCTGGTATTTGAACTGTATGCTCTATTTAACACTCATTTCCTGTCGGTGGTTCAGTCTTGAGGGGGTCTTAGTCACACACACCAACACACAGTTACTGGCAGTCTAAATGAGGACATGTCGGGCCTCTATTGTTTTTCTATAAAGTAAATTATAAACATAACCTCAAAAAATATATTTTTTATTTTATTTTATTTTTTTAACCGTGTGTGTGTGTGTGTGCATGTTTTTATATCCCGGTGAGGACTTAAACCTGAATGCACACAGACTCATGTGTTTGCAAAAGAAGACTAAAAAAAAACAGTAAAAGGAGGTAATATTGTGAAATATTATTGCACTTTAACCCTTTACCTGTCACCCCCCTTTTTGATAATTGACATTAAAACGCACTATATAAACTTAAATGGTTGTAATTCAAGAATGCGTTGGAATATATACACAAGTTTGGTCTGTTTTAAAGAAAGCAATCAGCAGATTATTACTGAAGTGAAAGCACCTCAAAAAATTTAAAGTATGAAAAAGTTATGGAAGTTATAATTTACAGTAAATAAAATATTATTTATTAATATATATATTTTTTAATACAAAATAAATATTTTTACAAAAATATTTTTACTATAAAATGAAAACTAAATATCTAACCAATTTGTGTTCCAAATTTAAAGTTGATATCACAAAAATGTAGGTTCCCATGAGATTTTGTTTAGGCGTAGTACCAAAAATAGCCACCGGGTGCCATTGAATTCATTTGAATTGAATTGTATGCATTCTGCCATAACAAATTAATAAATTTCTATCCAAATATCACTTCTGTCACTAAATATGGAACCTTGAGACTCAGACCTTTCTGATCGAGGGCACACTTTTGTCATAAATTCATATATTACCGTTCATTCTGAACTTGTAAGAAAAAAACAGAATATCTGATTTAGGAGTCTTAGACCTTTCCAATGATGTATAATTTGTCATGACTAGTTTAGGATTTACTAGTAATATACTGAAGTAAACTTAGGTTGCCTGTATACGGGCAAGTGACAGTTAAGGGGTTAATATAACTGTTTCAATATAAACATATATATATATATATATATATATATATATATATTAATTATAGTAGTATGCAGTCTTGAAATATGCAGTATATATAGTGTGTGTAAATGGAGATGTCCCCCAGAGGAAGGTTTTGTCATATTTAGCTCATTTGTTGCTCATCACCCGTTTATTAGTCTTACTGTCAGTCATCTGTTCTCCCTTTCTTCTCGCTTTCCTTCTGTCTTTATTCACGCAGTTATAGTCTGTCATTGTAATTTCTGCTCCGATTCTGAGTGACTTCATGTCTAAGCAGGATGATTTACAAAAACCCAAAAGTAGTTCAGGCCACAGAAGTCACTTTATCTGTCAGCGGAGTGTGTCTGTAATGCTGGAGACGGCTGCACGTTTACACACAGACAGCCCAGTCTTCACCACAGCTCCACATATTTTAGCACTTTATTAGACTGGAAAATATTCGGTAGAACTGTACAAATTCCTCAGCATTGAGCCAATAGATTAGAGCAGTACGATGAATGATGCTACAGAAAAGTGTGTGTGTGTGTGTCCTGTAACCTGGGGTTCTTCTGCCTCCTGCTGGTGATCATGCTGCCTGTAAGGCTCCTGTTTTTGACTGTGCTAATGAATAATACACTACCGGTCAAAAGTTTAAGATCGGTAAGATTTTTTTATGTTTTTAAAAGAAGTCTCTTCTGCTCACCAAGGCTGCAATTTTTTGATAAAAAATACAAAAAAACACAGTAATATTGTGAAATATTATGACAATTTAAAATGACTTTTTTCTATGTTAATATATATTAAAATGTAATTTATTCCTCTGAAAAAAAAACTGAATTTTCAGCATCATTACTCCAGTCTTCAGTGTCACATGATCCTTAGAAATCACTCTAATATGATGATTTTATGCTCCAAAAACATGTATGATTATTATCCATGTTGAAAACAGTTTTTTACATTTTTATTTCAGGATTCTTCTGATGAATAGAAAGAAAAAGAACATCTTTTATCTGAAATGGAAAGCTTTTGTTACATTAAACACTACCCTTTAAAAAGTTTGGGGTCAGTGAGAATTTGTATTTTATTTTTGGGGGAAATAAATAAGAAATCAATACTTCTATTCATCAAGGATGAGTTACATTGATCAAAAGTTACAGTAAAGACATTTATAATGTTAGAAAAGATTCTAATTAAATAAATGCTGTTCTTTTGAACTTTCTATTCATCAAAGAATCCTGAAATAAAAATGTAAAAAAACTGTTTTCAGCATGGATAATAATCATACATGTTTTTGGAGCATAAAATCATCATATTAGAGTGATTTGTGAAGGATCATGGGACACTGAAGACTGGAGTAATGATGCTGAAAATTCAGCTTTTTTTCAGAGGAATAAATTACATTTTAGTATATATTAACATAAAAAAGTCATTTTAAATTGTCATAATATTTCACAATATTACTGTGTTTTTTGTTTATTTTTTATCAAACAATTGCAGCCTTGGTGAGCAGAAGAGACTTCTTCTCTCAGAAGAAAAATCTTACCGATCTTAAACTTTTGAGCGGTAGTGTATATTGTCAAAAAATACCATGCCTTGTTTAAAATTAAGAAGGAATTGAATTGTATTACTTCTTGCTTCCAATTTAAGATTAAATTACAAATTTGCACATTAAAAAAATAAAGCATAATCAATAAAACACTTTAATAAACATTTTCGGCCCTATTTTGACGATCTGAAATGCTAGTATCAAGCGCAAGTTCATTCCCTAGTTTACCGACGTGCGTCTGTGGAGAAGATAAGTCCACTTTGCACGGGTGCAAAAATGAATGAGTCATGCGTCCGTGTAAAGTCAATTGCGTCGGGTGTAAGATAGAGCCCATTAAGTTATAGTATTAAATTAAAAGCAGTCATGAACCATATTCATCAATGCAGTTGTTTAAAGGGGCTATACCAAACAATGTTCATGTAATAATCACTTTTTTCTTTATTGCCAATGTGTGAACAGTGTGTAGTGAAATTTAAAAATTAGACTTCCTGAGGTATAGTCAATAATCTCAAATATACTTGACAATCAATCTGTCATAACATTGTGATTTGAATGATCTTATATAATGGTGATGACGCAGAGCTTGTGCAAACATATCCACATTAATATGATCTATGATTGATTGAAATCAGTGTAATAATAACCTTTGAATGACTAAAATGACTCACATATAAGAAAGAACGTTCTAGAAAAGTGTGTGTGATACACCCGTTTATGTCTCACTGGGTGGAAAACAAACGAGGCAGTAATAAGCATGATGCAATGTTTTGTTCCTCCACGTTCTCTGGAAATATCACTTGTTTGAAAAGCTACTTTGTTTCATTAGTGACAGGCTTCGTGATGAATGTAGTCATTAAATTGATAGAATCTCTATTGTTGTTACAGTGTTGTGATGTGTGTGTGTTACAGGTGTTTGGCCGGAGGGCTCAGACGGGACAGATATCAATGCCCTGGTGCGATCTCACAACAGGAAGGTGATCGCTCTGGCTGATGACTTCTGTAAAGTGCATCTTTTCCAGTATCCCTGCTCAAGACCGAAGGTCTTGTCACACACACACCCTTCTCTGCTGTAGTTTAGACCAGTTCATCCCTATGGCGTGTGGAGAGATGAAACAAACACATGGTTAAAACCAGACCATTCTCAGTTGGTCTGGCGAAGCGTCATAGCAGTGTTCATTTTTTTTTTTCACTCATTTCACCCATAGTCTTGGTCTTCATCTTCAGATGAAAATGCTTATTGCTCTAATTTACAATTCAGTACATTTTGTCTTTTCATAGTTTTAAGTCGTTTTTTGTGAACTTTTAATCATTTTAGTAGCTATTTATATGTAGTCTTTACTATTTAGACAAAAAAATGTCATAATTTTTCTCTCTGGCCAATTCAATGAAGCTTATGAGAAATGTAAACAGGCTGTATTGACATTTGCACTCTTTTAGCACTTGTGCAATTCTACATATGCCTTTTCCTTAGTTCAGTGGTTCTCCAATTTTTCTCCAGTCACACCTTTCCATTAAGGGACAATATTTGTCCAGTTAATTTTTTTACCTTTATAAATACCTTTATATTCAGTAAGGAAGCATGGAATCATTGAATCTCATGATTCGTTCAAAGCCACAGATTCATTCACAAATGTAGAACATCACTTATTGTTACCCTTTTGTTTGTTGCACTGTTGTATAAAAGCAATGTCGCATTTGAAATCGTGTGGATATTCAGGAAACATTGCATTCTTGCTCATATAATATTATCACCATTAAAAACAATGCTGGATGTCAGCCTGCATTTTGACTGAATGACCCTTTAAGTAGAAAATCTCAAATGAAGATCGCTGAACTGCAGTTTAACTTGTCAGTGTAGAGGGAGGGTTTGCGCATGGTTGCCAGATACTATTGAAAAGTTTAAAAATCGGCTAAAAGATGTGTTCTTCTATTAACAGAAAAGCTCTGACTGGGGGTTTAAAGTTTTGAAATCTGGCAACCGTAAACATGCACGCTCGTAAAAACAGTCAATGTGTTGTGCTGTCGTCTCCTTCATTTGACAAAACCAAGTGGATTTGTCAAGTTTTACTTTTTTTAAACACATTTCAGTCTTTTTTTCATCAACGATATTGCATGTATTGAAATAGTCACAGTTATCGTTTAATGGCGTGGGTGTCGTCTCTCATCGTCTTGTCTTAGTCAGGGAAAAAGGTCGTCAACGAACATTTTCCGTCATAGTTTTCGTTAACTAAATTACCACTGCGTCATAGACAAATCATTTCCAGAGGGGCGCCACCAATGGACGCTCACGGATAGACCTAAAACCAATCAGAGCGATGAAGGAGATGATGTATGAAGAGCGGACCACCTGAAAATCCAGAAAAAAGTCAGTTGGCGAGTGACTGACTACTTCACTCAGAGAAGCTGTCAATCATGACGTCACAACCCTGTTTTTATAGCATCAAATAACTAACTAAAACCAAACCTAATTAAAGAACGAATGCATGAACTCACATCAGCGTGATAAACTGCCCAGAAAACATCTTTGAAACAAATTATTTGATGTGTAATTTGATTGTTTCAGTTTGTCTCATGTCACATTACGTAACATGGAGAGACGGGGTTTATGACCTATACTGTATACAGCCACCTGGGGCGATCGAGGCACTTCGGCTTCACTTTTCAGGACTTGTGTGGCACGCTTGGCACAGAACTGTGACGAATGTAGTGATGTGAAAGTCGCATGAAATAGGACGTGTTCAGACTGCAAATTCACATTGCAAAACATCATTACTGTATCTGATTTAGGACCACATATAGAACTGGCCCAAATCAGAATCAAAAAGATCACATTCCATGTGCTGTTTACACTGTTACTGTACGTACACAGACGCCGCCGACTTGAGCTTCCAAAGCGGCCGAAAGTCATTCATTTTCAATGGAAGCTGGCTTTTCCCAGCAGCGAGGAGCGCCAAATCCATCAGAGTCGTGTTTTGAGCATCAATCAGAAAAGAAGTCTCAACTTTACGTTAATGAGCTGTTACGTGGTTCAATGGCAAAACGCCAGCAACCAATCAGAATATAGACGTCCTTCACGTTGGCCGATTCTGGAGAAACATACAATGTAAACTTTCATTCCTACCAAAACATTAGTTCCGAGAAATGGAGGAGCAGCTAATAATCGCGTTGCTGGGTTTCCTGCAGGTTTCCTATCATTTGTGACATCATGTCGTTTGCTCATAGGGACCGCATGAGCTAGCCTGACTTCGTCATACACGTATTCTAGTCAGAATGCGAGTCTGATACCGCTTCGTAGGGCTTTGATTATGAGGCGTGTCTTAACCGAACCAGGAAAAAAAAAACTCTGCACTCAATTGGATAGTCGGTAGACCTACAACCAATCAGAGCAACACAGTAAGGCAACTACTTTGCATATCACAGTTGTCAACTGTCAACAGAACTTACTTATTTTAGAAGTAAAATAACGAGTGTTGCTTCTTTTTCTTAGGTCCTTCATGAGTGCGACCAAAGGAGAAACCACAATGACCACAGGCTTTTCATTACGTCCCATCTTCTTAGCAACCGTCAGAGCCAGCTGATAAGTTACACTTTTGCCGAATCATGTAGGAAGGACGGCAAAAATATCTTTCCGATCGACAAATGCCTTGATTGCAGTTTTCTGTTTGTCTATTAAAATTAATGCGCTGTCGATTTATTTCACAACAGACGTGACAGCAGAATCTATACATCTCAATTCTCCAGCTGCAGTCATCTCTGAGGGAAACCAGTTAAGCGCGCCGCTCTTTGATATAACGTGACTGATTGTGTCCCTGCAGATCATCTGTCCATCATCGTATAAAGCCCGCCCTGGCAATCTGATTGGCCCCGTTCATTTTTTGTCTGATCATATTTACTCCTTAATGGTATTCAGTCCAGACCGAACTTTCCGACCAAAAAATGTTGTGGGCGGGGTTCGGGCTGGCATCCAGGCTACGCATGAGCGCAACTCTAGCCGCGTTTCCACTGCAATTACCAGGAACTATTTGTCCCAGGAACTTTTTTCATAGGAACTTTTTTTTGCCCCAGACACGCTTGCTTACTGCAATTACACCACGGTCTAAAGTACCGGTCCGGGCAGGGAAGATGACGTCTGAACTGCGTGCGACTGCTCTTCCCAGCCTGCGTGTTTGTTTTGAGTTTTGAATGGAAGAGATTCAAGCTGTGCTGCTTTTGTGTGCGATTGGTTTACTAACGAGGTAATTAACAAAACGGCAGAAAAGAGACGAGCACCCAAAGCGCATTCAGAAAGCTTGTAATGCTAGATATAAAAGTAGACGTTTGTTATCAGCGGACATTGACCGTGAGATGGATGGGACGAACATGCGCCATCGGGCAGAAAGAATAGCGTGGTAAGAACCAATCAGCATTGTTCAGCGCACAAGTCCCACCCCGAAAGTTCCTGAACTCTGAAAAAGTACTACCTCGCCAGCAGGGACTTTCAGGGGGGAAATTTTTACCCGGAACTTCATTTAGACCCTGGTTCCTGCAGTGTAAACACACACCGAGTACCACCCCAAAGTTCCTAGTTCCTGGGGAAAGTTCCTGCGGTGGAAACGCAGTTAATGAAATATTTACGAACGTCTCGTTTTAGAGCAGGAATGCAATTCATTTGCTCACGGTGACACCGATTTGACCGCAAATAATAATAGCTAACTATTCTTTTTCCCGACCAAATGTGACCGAAACGGTTCTAAAAATGTTGTCATTATAAAAGGTTTCTTTAATGTATTGCTTGTTTTTTTTCTGTTTATTACATTTAATGTTGTGACACTCCTATTCTCCCTGGCAACGTCAGAGCGTTCAAAGCATCAACAAGCTTCCCCGTACTTTTTGAGCAAGTGTCCTTGACAGGACGGCCAGAAGCTTTTTTTGAAGCTCAGAGTCAGCGGCGGTGTGATGATACACTTATGTAAAAAAACTGATTCGAATATGAGAAAAAAAAATTCATTTAAATCCTCTTTCTTCCTGCAGTCTGAACGGAGTTGGGTGACTTTCCAAAGGCCAGGGCGATTATGTCATTGATTTACCTGAAATTTGATTGATTTTGTTATTTAATTGCAGGCCCCAAGCCACAAGTACAGCGCCCACAGCAGTCACGTGACAAACGTGAGCTTCATGCACAACGACAGTCACCTGATTTCAACGGGCGGCAAGGACACGAGCATCATGCAGTGGCGTCTGGTGGAAAAGACCTCTTCCCTGGTGCACAGCGACTCCAGCTTGGGCCTGGGCGATTCCCTGCTGCACAACTCCACCCCTCGCCCTGTGGCGCCGGGTACCCAGCGTCCCCCACACTCCTACTGAGCCCGTGCCGGTGCCGGCCTCGCTACCCATCAGCACCCAGCCTGACACCAACACTCCCCCTCCTACGCCCCCCGAACCCCTGCACACGGCCACTCCTAATGGACAGCAGGACGGCTCGGCCGAGACCCCGCCCCCTTCGGATGAGGCCACGCCCCTCTCTGACAGCACCCTGAGCCCTAAGGACAGCCTCGAGCCTCGCGCGGACACGGCCACGCCCAGTGAGCGGAGGGCATGCCCTTTGACCCCCTATAAAGCGGCCAGACCCCTTCTCGCCTGCTCAGATTCCTGTCGGATTCTTCTCCGGTTTTTATCCTTTCGAGATTTTCTTTTCATTTCGTGTCTTAGTTCGTTGTTACGTACGATGGTTTGTTCGATAGATGCGGTCGTGGAGGCGTTGGTCCGAACTCGGATGGTGAGGGATTAGGAATGTGGAGTTAAAAACCTCTGAAAGATACACTGACACACACACTACCACACGAACACTAATGCACACATGCATACATCAGTAACTGTGATACACGGAAAAAAAAAGAGGGATACCGATTTACCAGTTTTAGATTCAAGTACATACACACAGACTAACATACAAATGGACACATGCTTTCAATTTATTGGCATTTGGGATATACAACAATACTTTTATTGATTTTCAGAGATGGTTTCCTAAAAAATAAAGATACTCATCCTCATGTTCTTCCAAACCTGTATGACTTTCTTTCTTTTGTGAGAGACGTTATTTTGAAGTGTTTTAAAGTTGTTTCGAAGATGTTTCCGAAAAATACCATGAAAGTCAGTTGAGTCCAAAACAACAATCCCCTTTGACTTTCATTCTTCAAAATATCTTCTTCTGCGTTCTGCAGAAGCCAAGTCATACAGGTTTGGAAAGACATGGGCGTGAGTGAATGATATTCATGTTCAGATGTTAAAAAAACATTTTAATGAGGTCACATGACACTCTCTGTAAACATGGGTGGAGGAAAACACTGCATGTGAAGCTGATTTGCATGCTTGCATAGCATCTTTCCCTGAGCCAAAAACTACTGGACATGTATATCTGGCGACACCAGGCTTACTGGTTCGGACTCAAGGACCTCGATGATTCGGGCCATTAAATTTCAACTCGGCATGATTATCATCGCCTCGAATAGCCATAAACAAAGCAAACACAACTCAACACTCAAGCCTGACCTGCCTCAAGATGGGGTCTGCACTGCGATAAACCCCCAGCGTCAGTCTGAAGATGCCGTACCACCCTCACATCTCCATCCGTTCTTCACTGAGACTCAATTGTTTTTAGGTTTCATTTTGGGACTGTTTTTCTTGTCATTTTGTTCGTCGGACTGAGATGTTCTTGTTTTTTATCGTGTGAGAGAAAGGAAAGATTAAACGAGTCTTAAATGTGCGTGCGTGAGTGTGTATGTGCACGCGAGTCAACCGCTTCTTTCATTCCCTCTCTCCCTCACATTTTCTCAGGATCACTCTTTTTGGAGAGAGTCTACAAGAGAAAGTCAAAGGAATAACAGAATGTTTCCCTCAACTCCTTTAGCACCAGAAAGTACCATGATAATACAGTTTTGTTGTTGTTGGTGGTATTATTATGGTATTGTTCGTACCATAGGGCTAAATTCAGGAAAACTGGGCCATTTTTCACACTGACAGGACGGAATACAATGGTATTTTAGTATGGTATCTTGATATATATGTAAAGAAACATTTGCATTCAATGGCAAAAGTATTGCATTCACCAGAGAAACTTTGCGGTTTGAACGCATTCTATCTTATGATTTCACACAAGTTTTGGCGAGTGCACACAAAACATCTCAGGGGAAAACAATACTTTTGCAAGAGAACACAATATAATATTTTTTCCCCATCTAATTTTATTTTATTTTTTCCCCATGTCTCTTTTATGGGTTACTTAAAAATACCATTTGATACCACCACTGTTCCAAAGATACTGCCTCAGTACTTTTTTTTATAAGAGGATGCTCCCAAGCCTTTATGTGTTTCCCTCAGCAATGCATGGAAATATGGATGAAAAAGAAGCTAAATAATCAATATACAACCAATGGATTTTACATGCTTCAGTATCATGAGATGAAGCGATTAATTTCAGAGAAAAATGATGAGCGATTCTTCCGGCTGCTTGACGAACGAGAACTGAAATCATCAATATTATGACATGAGGACGGCTTTCAAACCAGCTTTACTTGAGGGAAGCATTGCAGGGTGTTGAATTGCTCTCTTTGTGCAGTCTCTGTTGACAAAGGCATGGTTTACACACTCAGATTTCAGGATGTGATGCCGTAATGGCGTATGGGATTGGGAAACGTGGTACAAATACACCTTTACAGTCATTTTAAGGGTTTCCTTCCTTTTATTGTGAAAGAATGACAATCTTCTGTGACGTGTATGATATAATACACGTCAGCATTCAGATACTCAGTATTGAAGGATGTCAAGATCTAACTGCCTCTACGTTCACACAGTATGTGTCTGATCCAGGGGATTTTTAAGTGCATGAAATGGATGTATTAGGTGGCTTTAGATGGAGTGTGGTGTTTGTGTGTTGATCCAACTTTTGCGCTGTTGATGGTTTGTCCCTCAGCTGGTCTGCAGTTAACTTTTTATACCTTTTTTATGTACGCTTTATGTACTACTCGTGTTTTTTTAAGCAAGTGGGAAGGTTTTCACTGAGATTGCCTTAGTTAGATTTTCCATGGACTTCCAAGTTGTTTTTTGTCTTGTCCTCTACAGTGGGACACTTAAGCCACACTTAAAATGTATGAATTTCAAAGCATTAGGCCTAGTTAGGGAAGTGTCACATAAATACAAATGGCATTGGAACTGAAACGTGGAAAATTCAAGCAAGACATTTGGCAAAAAGACATTTGAATGAGTTCAAAATGAGACACATTGTGGATGTCAAACGTTTAATGTGATTCGGTGTTTCCTCTGCCAGGACACCAGTGTGAACTCGAGATGAAGTGCCCACTTAATACATGCACTGAAAACCACCAGCTCGATTAAAAGTCATTGAAAAATGGCTCATGAAAGTGATCATATTGTATCTAATGTAATGGCATTCATACCTCTTTTAGTGCGACTTAAGTATCAAAATACTTTTGGGGCCATTTGCCTGAACGCCTGGCCTCTTAAATCTTTCAACACAGCATTGATATCAAAAGGGCAACTCTTAGAATCTCTACACAAGTTGCAGGCGAGTACGTCACTCTTTCACACACGTTGTCATCTTTGTTGTTGCATTCAGGGCTGGCTTTATTGTGTATATATTGGTGTACCTGTATGTATATAACTATTTTGTGGGAGGGCAATGCTTCATGTCATTTCGTGATTTCCTCCACAAGAAAAGTGAGGTATCGTTCCCTTGTGGCACGAGTTCAGTTGCGTTTGATACTCCAGGGCTGCTCCGTTTCTCTGAAAGCGGAGCGTTGCATACACAAATGTTGTTTGAATGTTGCTGATGATCTGCCTTGTTATTTGATGTTGAAAAGAATGGTTTGTTGGAAGTAGTAATGGTAAAGGTTTGGGGTATTTTTAGAGAGTATTCAAAAACACGAGGAAACCATTGATATCAATGTATTGGCCTTCACCGTTGAGGAGACTGTTGTTCGTGTTCTATATCTGGCTAATATCCAAGAGCTGATTTCCAAAACATACACGGGAGAGAGAGGAAATCCAAACGTCCGGGTCTAGAATTCCCAGCTGGTGATTGTATTTACACTTGGAGGAAATGATTGGGCTCTGAGTTCAGCTCTGGACATTTCCGAATGCTTTACTGTTTGCAGGGTGTCTGATTATATAGTCATCGAATGATGGTGCCGAGAAAAAGCTAAACTTGTTTTGATGAAAAGAATGACCGTGATGAAAACCACAATGATGATCCTGATTATGCAAATGATTCAATGATGTTAACGAAATATGGAAAGGCAAATTTTTTTCTTGTGACAAAGTTTGAGCCAATCTGTCTCTTATGCATTCCTGCCAACGGGCAGAAAATACTGAAGAATTTAGAAAATAAAGAAACATTTTAAAAACAGTTGCTGTGTTTTTCTTCTGGAGATGCCTTCAGTCATTTATACATTGTTTTACACCTGAAGTAATAATAATAATAAAAAAAATACTTTTGAAAATGTTTAAATGGTGTTCAACTCATGACCAGCTGAAGTATTGCTCACTTTGTCTCATTAACTTTATCTATTCAACTCTTTGGTTATGTAATAAATTAGTCATGGGCGACAACTGAACCTGTCTGTGTGTGGCCTTGTAATTCGAAAACCTGAAACCGCTTTTGCCGAGCTTTTACATTCACACTAGTAGGTGTTGGTATAATGTTCTACACCACTGTTGTTTCAAACGGAAGTCTACCGAGTTTCTTCTTCTCTATAACCAGGTCTGTGCCTCTAATCGCATACTCTTTTGAGTAGATATACTAATTTTGAAAAATGATGGTAATTAATAAATGCCTTAGCTCAGGATTTGTCCTGCTGAGTTCAAACATCCTGTGGTTAGACCTCTCTTAAAAAATTCGAATCTGGATTCCTCAGTTTTGTCTAATTTCAGACCAGTTTCTCACTTGCCTTTTCTTTCAAAAGTACTAGAAAAAAGTAGTTTTTTTTTCAATTACATTCTTTTCTAGAAAATAACTCTCTGTTTGAGAAATTTCAATCAGGATTTAGATCTGCGCCATAGTACTGAGTCTGCACTATTAAAGGTACACAACGATATTGCCCGCTTTGTTGATGCTAAGAGTCCCGTTATTTTAGTGCTTTCTCGATCTCACGGCAGCTTTTGATACAGTGGACCATGCAATTCTTCTGTCTCGCCTCAATCACTATGTTGGCATTAAGGGTACTGCGTTTCAGTGGTTTTCGTCCATACTTGACTAACAGAACCTTTTCAGTGGTGATTGGGAATTCGTCCTCTTCTACTTCTTCTTCTCCTGCAGGGTGCCACAAGGCTCTATTCTTGGACCAGTTTTATTTTCGCTCTATATGCTGCCCCTTGGGTCCATCATAGCCAGGCATAACATAGCTTATCACTGCTACGCTGATGATTTGCAGATTTATTTGCCATAAGTCCAACAATAGTGATGCTTTCGGGTC
>JAQIUQ010002223.1:470000-521903 GCA_030378365.1 Hybognathus amarus
ATATGCTTTATTTAATCAATAGAATTGTGGCAACAATATTACAAGCAATATTATTAATTCAATTCAACAAATTAGAAATGAGTAATAATGAATCAAACTATTCCTTAAAAGTTAACCATTTAAACTGAGTAAAGTTTACACAAAAAATTAACAAAATCATCTCACTAACAGACAGACGTCAAAGATTAATGAAGAACTCTTTATTTTATATTGCCAACATTGAAGTCATTTTAAAACAAACACCGATCATCATAATGGTGACTTCAATTTATGTTTTTTTGGTTGTTGTTGTCAGTTTTACTCATTTTAAATGGTTAACTTTTAAGGAATTAATTTGAATAATTATCTACTCAATTCTAATTTGTTAAATTTAATTAATAATATTGCTTGTAATCTGTTGCCACAATTTTTTTGATTAGATAAAGCATATTCATTTTTACAGTGAAAGTATCTCTAACTACACTGTAAAAAGTGATCAGTTGATTTAACTAAAGTGAAGAAACTGTTTATCTTATAATTTTTAAGTAATACATTTAATAAACCCAGCAATAAATGTTATTGAAATAATTAAGTTGTGAACTTGACAATTCGGACATAACTTAATTTTTTCATTGATTTATGACGTCTATTTACTTTTTGAATTTTAAGGCAATGGGTTTCCTTACTTTAAGTACTTTTTTAAGTCCCTTTTTTTAGTGTAGGATTTTATTTTTATTTTAGAGTATTCAGCGCAAGTTGAGTTCCAAATTTGAAGTTATCGCAAAAATGGAGGTTCCTATGAGAATTTGTCGTTGTACCAAAAATTGCCACCAGGAGACATTGCATTGACTTTTTCTCGTCACGTATCACTTCTATCACAAAACAGTTACCAAATCATAAGTTTTGATTCTAAAATAATACAGTACATTTTGTAAAATGAAACATGACATCAAAGCAGCTAAAAGGGTTTAAAGTACTTGTTCCATGGTGACACAATGTCCAACTTAAAAACAATTTGTACAGGATGAATTTTGAGTATTTCAACTTTCGAATGATAATTTTATGATGATACCTAAAGCCAATAACAAAGCATGCAGAGTTTCATTAAAAGCACATCAAAACCATCTCTCTCTCTAACACAGTTTTAGTATCTCCAATTCACCAGACCTGACTGTCTTTGGATTGTTTGGGAATCCTTAGTAACATGCTATATTTTAATTAAACTGAACACTGTAATATAAAGTGAGTAGAGAAAAAGCAGCCGATGCCGTAGAAATCCACATCATTTCATCCATTCTCTAGCTTGTTCAACAACAAAGTACAAAACAGACAGTAATGATCTGATGTGATTTGGTCAAACAAGAAAAGCCAGCGGCTTCTGACTTACCCAAGCAGAGAGGCAGCAACAGGAGCAGGACGAACAAGGCCTTCATTGTGGATCTGTGTTCTGCTGATGCGGTGTCAGTGTTGTCCAGCTGTCTGTTGGAATCTGAGCTTTTGCACTTTTATAGCAGTAGTGTGGATACGCAAGTGTGACGTGTTTCAAACACACCCATACACACAGTGTGCAAAGTGTAAACAGTCTTATCTTTTAGAAACAAATAGTGATGTAGCGCGTGTCAGAAATACACACTGAGATTTTTTTTCTCACAATTTCACAATTACAAAGAAACAGCAAGTATATTAAGTGTCTTTAACTTCTAAACTATTTAGGTAGTATTTTATTTTACAGTCCTGTTCCACATATACATACTTAGTACTTATTATAACAATTAAAATAACTAGGTAATAAAGTTTTTAATATAATATAACTGTGAACCCACCCCTAAACCTAACCTTTCTTAGGCAAGTGCACTGTAAGTACACGTACTGTAAAAAACCATTTAAATTAATAATTTTGCAATACAGTGCACTGATTGTGTACATCTGTATTTATATTGTGGCCTACTTGTATTTAAAAGTACTTTAATGTAAATACAGCTGCATTTATTTCTGTAATTGTATTAAAATTACACTGTTGACCGTCCCTTAATCTCAACTGTACCCACACCACCAAACCTGTCCTGACAAACCTTATCCTGCTCAGACTAACCTTATCCTGCTCAAAAGCAGCACACGTCTTTCGCAATACATCATCAACACACTTAGTACAGTGTAATTTAGGACACCATAGCCTACTGCAAAAAAAGAAAAAAAATGTTTCAACTTTCAAAATGAGTTGAATCTTGTATAATTGATTTTTAAAAAGTTGAAAAGTAAGTTGAAGCATGCAAAAACAGTTGTCATAAGAACTAATATAGGGCCCTATAATTTCTGCGATCACTGAATAAAAGCACACTCTTTTTACAACTAAAATAACAGAAAAGGGTAAAAAAATGAATTCCCAAAAATTAAAATGGAAAAAATGGAATTTGCAAAAATTAAAACGGAAAAAACGGAATTTGGGAAAAAATAAAATGGAATTTGGGAAAAAATAAAATGGATTTTATAGAGCCCTACTAATAACTATCAAATAATGTATTTTTTACAGTGATTTTTTTTCTTTTTTAAACATACTCTTTGTTTAAATCTTTGTTTAATTTACTCCAACAACTTACTGTAGTGTATGATAAACCATGTGTAGTGAAGTGCCGCTGTTTGTTGACGTCCTCTCTGTAGATTGAGACTCCGCCCTAGATGAATTCATTGATGATGATTAACCCTTAATCAACACTTGAAAAACACTTAAGGTCTTTGGGGTCATTTTGATTGCATAAGGAAGTATAATTTTTTTTATATGGAAAACTATATATCATTTTTTAAATTCACTTCTCAACTGATCATTTATGCCGTGTTTTTTTGGAATTTTTTTATTTTTCTACCTATTTACTGCACAATTACATAACTAGGCCATAAATTGGTACATGAAAAATGATTTTTTAAAGAAAAAAACACTTAAATTATGATGATAATTAAATCTAAACAGTTTTTGGACATTGCTCTGTGTTAGGGATAGAATACTACCATCTGGTGGTTAGTCGAAAACTGTTTTTCAGCAGCCATATCACCCTGTAGCCCAAGACTGGTTGCCCACTGAAGCTAAGCAGGGCTGAGCCTGGTTAGTACCTGGATGGGAGACCTTCTGAGAAGGCCAGGTTGCTGCTGGAAGAGGTGTTAGTGAGGCCAGCAGGGGGTGCTCACCCTGTGGTCTGCGTGGGTCCTAATGCCCCAGTATAGTGATTGGGACACTATACTGTCAAAGAGCACCGTCCTTCGGATGAGACGTTAAACCAAGGTCCTGACTCTCTGTGGTCATTAAAAATCCCAGGATGTCTTTCGAAAGAGTAGGGGTGTAACCCCGGCATCCTGGCCAAATTTGCCCAGTGGCCTCTGTCCATCATGGCCTCCTAATCATCCCCATATATACCAATTGGCTTCATCACTGTCTCCTCTCCACCAGTAAGCTGGTGTGTGGTGAGCGTTCTGGCGCACTATGGCAGCCGTCGCATCATCCAAGTGGATGCTGCACACTGGTGGTGGTTGAGGAGATTCCCCTCTCTATGTGAAGCGCTTTGAGTGCCGAGAAAAGCGCTATATAAATGTAATGAATTATTATTATTATTATAGTTAAGGAATTAAAGTGCATGATCACATCTATCCAATAGGGGTCCATAGGGACCCATTCATTTTCACTTCATTTTTCTTGATGCTTCAAATTCTCCTCACAACTTTATATGTATGATATATGTATATTTTGTGAATTGCACAAAATAGTTTTGTCAAAATTAGAGTTTGGTGTTGTTGTCTGATAGAGTTTGAATTATTTGTTTTTGCAAATTATTATCCATACATTTGCATAAACATTACAAGTCAGCACTATGACATGACTAATCACACACTATTCATTTCAGAAAATGATTTATCAACAATTATTATTTTTTTAGAACAAGAGATTTTAGAACAAAATAAATGTAATAAACCAAGTAAATAAACCAATATAATACAAAACAACAGCACTAATAAACTGTAATGAACAGGATGCATACATGTGTGTGTGTGTGTGTGTGTGTGGCTGTGTGGCTGTGTGGGTGTGAGATAGAAAGCTCGTTCCATTAGGTGTTTATGCTCTAGGACCAGACCTTGATTTAAATGTAATTTTTCTTAGATTTATGCCAGTTTTGTTTGTTTTATTTGCCAATTTCTGTAAAAATGCTCTCTGTTGCAGTCATGACGTGTGTGTGTGTGTGTGTGTGTGTATGAGATAGAAAGTTTGTTCTACTTTCTATTTATGCTCTAGAACCAGACCTTGGTTTATATGTGGAACATTTCAGATTTATAATGGATTTACTTTTTTTTAACAAACAAAATAACAAAAAGTATTTTTTTTTAATAGTAATTCAATTTGAATTGGGGTCATTTTGACCCCATCCATTCATCCATCCATCTTCTTCCGCTTCATCCGGGGCCGGGTCGGGGGCAGCAGTCTAAGCAGAGATGCCCAGACTTCACTCTCCCTAGACACTTCCTCTAGCTCTTCTGGGGGGACACCGAGGCGTTCCCAGGCCAGCCGGGAGACATAGTCTCTCCAGCGTGTCCTAGGTCTTCCCCAGGGCCTCCGCCCAGTGGGATGTGCCCTGAACACCTCCCCGGGGAGGCGTCCAGGAGGCATCCGGAACAGATGCCCGAGCCACCTCAGCTGACCCCTCTCGATGTGGAGGAGCAGCGGCTCTACTCTGAGCTCCTCCCGAGTGACCGAGCTTCTCACCCTATCTCTAAGGGATCGCCCAGCCACCCTGCGGTTTGGTTCGGTTTGCTTATTCTTGACCCCAAAGACCTTAAATGGTAATTTTTTGTTTACACACCTTTAGAACAACCGAATCGAACCCAGTTTTTGTTGTGCATGTTTAGAAAGATTATTAAGGAAAAATCACTAAGTTTCATGGCCCTGAGATGAAGGGAACATTTTAAAAAAATCAAGAAAAAGTCAAGTGGGGTCATTTTTACGAGTGATTAAGGGTTAAGGTAGATAGCCTCTATGCACGATCGCTCCCGGGTTTGTCTCAGCACGCCCAGTTACATCCGGTGCTGCGTCAGTCTATGGTCAGAAGCTGGTTTTGCGTGAGGTGGAGATAGTGTCAAATTACACTTGCTGTTTATAAAAACGTCCTGCGGTTAACGTGAATGATGTTAACAACACTGTGAGGCAGTTAGCTGTCACACAACAGTAAAAAAGAGAAGTTATTTAAATTATATATTTTGAGCTTTATCAACAACTTTGAGGCCAACGCATTCTCATCCCAAGGCGCCATATTTTGACACTTTTGCAAAAGCGTAAATATCCAACGCACATGGCTCCCTTTAGCGCCAAATGAGACGGTTAAGTTTTAGGTATGGGGTAGGGGTAGGGCTAGACCACTAGGAGGCGCCTTCTGCCCTATTTATTTTTACGTCCTCATTTGGCACTGAAAGGGTGCCATGTGCGTTGGATATTTACGCTTTTGCAAAAGTGTCAAAATATGGCGCTTTGGGATTCTTGAGGCTTAGTATTCTCTCATTTCGTACGAAATTCGACTAGCAAATCAGCGTTTCTATAATCGTTGTCTCCATATCTGAGAAAACGGATTTTATTAAAGTTTTGCCTCTATACACTTGGCCTGCAGAACGCGCTTCCGGAAGTAGAGACGCTGACTGAGATTCTCTTCAGACACACGCCATCAGGGTTCGTGCATAGAGGCTATTCATTAAAGAGGCTACATGCGTTTTCCTGAAATTTAAACTCGCGACTGACACCATGTGGCCCAAAAACAGAACTGCTCTTCCTTTCAGCTCGCAGCGTGCGCTCGTACGTACACATGTCATCCGCTACATGGAGGTCAACATTATGTTTACAGAGGTAAGAACAGTCAAATACATATATTGTTTGAGATAAGTGTTCTGCTTGCGACTCGAGTGTAGGCTACTTGCTGACTAGCGGTGGTGGCAGGGTGATCTGAAATGTTTAATATGAACGCGATTGACGTCACATCCGCAGACAGCGCGGGAAAAGTCCAACCCGACAGAAAATAGGAAAAATAGGATACAGGCTTATAGGTGCACCCACTGTGAGCGGACAAGGTGTCAGTATGCTCATCAGGAGATGTTTGAGTCATAAATGGTAAAATAAAAAGGCTATTACGTTTATTTTGGGGAAAAAGCTGCATATAGCCTCTTTAAGGTAGGCCTATATTAAGGTTGTCACCGGATATTGCGTGAATGTGCGACCGCGTTCGAGCACGTCATTATTGTTGCGACTGTCTGGTGCTCTGGCTGAGGTGCTGGGCTGTTTGCAGAAAAGTAAACTAAAAGCAGTTGTGCTGAGGGTTGCATGCCTGGCACCACGCGCTGTTTTGCGGATATTACCGTTTCGAGTGTGAATTGCATTCAGCATCGGGGGTGTATTGCTGCTTGACTTCCTGCTTATCATTGGACGTTTTCATATCTTGCCGACTGGACGAGTGGCGCGATCTCCGCCTGTTTGGTGAATTGATCTGCCGTTTTAAGGGCACTTGAAGACTACACTTGCCTGCTCTAGGACTTGTCGTCGCTGCTGTTTTGTTCCCATTACTATTTTAGTTTTGTTTTGTTTGTTTCTTTTCTCATCAACATGCTTCAGTGCAGTTGCTCACGTGTGAGCACGCTTCCGCACTGCTGATGGTGATTTTGCTTTTGTTTGAGTTATTTTTGATGTGTTAGTTGGGTGTGTGTAATAAACTGTGTTTGTTTTTCTGTGTAATTTACCTTTTGTGTTTTTGGGGTTGCTTTATTATTTGTGATTTGTTGATTTATCAGTTTGTTTTGTAATTGGTGTTTGTTTTCTTTATTTTTGGGTGCTGTTTTGTTTGTATTATAAACAATGTTTATATTTCTTTGTTTATTGTGAGTTATCCCCGACTGGTCCCAAGGAAAAGAGGGGTAGTGAGTGGTAACCGGCCTGGGGAGCCTGTTCCTGTTGGCCCGTACGCGATCCATACACAATCACTGACACTGATGAGTGCAGGTTTGAGTGGATTGCGGGTGTTTTTCTTTTAGTTACAGTATGCATATTATTGTATGCCTCGTATGTTGTGTCCTGTACATTGGGTACCCATATGTGAGTGCAGGTGTTAGATTTATTTTTGTAATTCTTTATTTCTGGTGTTTCAGGCACTGTGAGCCCGGAGCAGGAGGGCTAGTTGTCCAATTTTGGTGGTGGGTCCTGATGAAACACATTGTGTGGTCTGCAATCCATAGTGATTGGTCTTGGTTGACGTGATTGAGTGTGAAGTGTAGTGCACGTGTGGGTGCTCCTTTACCATCGCTGAGACTTGCGACGTCTGGCACTAGCTCGTTATAATTGAACCTAACTGACTGGCACGCCAGCATTTTATCATCGTCTAAATAAAGAATATTTTTTGTATTTTTCCATATCCACGTCTCAGAGTATTTATGTAAGGGAAACACCGAACCTGTGTGTCTTTAATGGGACACTTCCCTGGCTTAGCGACCAGGGTGGCATAGTCAATCTTTCTGTCTCTCTCTTACTCTCGCTATCCTTTCTCTCTTGTACTGCCCGCCACACATGCTTTGTTGGATATTGTATTATTCCCATTTTGTAATGTGAATAACACGGATCTTCTGGTGCAGTTTGAGCAATTAAAATAAAACATAATATAGTATCAAGCAGATTTGGATGATTGAATTCAAGGGGTTAACTTCTGTTGACACTTCTAATGGCGCGAAGCCAGACTGCTACAGAGACAGAGCACTCTGTCGCTGTTCACATTCCTGAGCTGAGAACATCAACACTAGTGATAACATTGTGTCTATTCTAAACAGAACACTTTGATGTAGCATCATTTAAAAACACCTTTTAACTTAGGATATCTTGTGCTGTAGAGATGATCTGAAAATGATTGCGCAGCTTGTGCCTGGTAGTTAAAAAGGTTAAGATGTGCCAGCCAAGGTGCACCTTTAAAAGGTTAGTTCACCCAAAAATGGGTGAAAATCCTGTCAGTTATTGCTCACCCTCATGGTGTTCCAACCCCGTAAGACTTTCTTTGATCTTTGGAACACAAATTAAAGAATAGTTCACTTAAAAAAAAAACTTGTTCATCAAAAATGATCAAATCTTTTTTCGAGTCATGACTCGAAGGGTCCTAGATAAGACCCTTATTCATAGGGCCCTATAATTTCCGCAATCACGGAATAAAAGCACACTCTTTTTACAACTAAAATAACAGTAAAGGGTAAAAAAAATGAATTCCCAAAAATTAAAACGGAAAAAAACGGAATTTGCAAAAATTAAAACGGAAAAAACGGAATTTGGGAAAAAATAAAATGGAATTTGGGAAAAAATAAAACGGATTTTATAGGGCCCTATATTCATCGTCTGGTGTCGTTCTAAAGCCCTTTGAAGCTGCACTGTAACACTCATTTGGACCTTGAACCGTTTGGTTCCCATTGAAGTCCATTATATGGAGAAAATCCTGGAATGTTTTCATCAAAACTTTAATTTCTTTTCCGACTGAAGAAAGAAAGATGTGGACATCTTGGATGGCATGGGGTGAGTAAATTATCAGCAAAAGTTTTTTTCTTTTTTTTTAAAGTGAACTACTCCTTTAAGATATTTTTGGTGAAATCGGAAAGCTGTCTTCACTCCTCCATAGGCTCCATCACTACTAGTGCGACCTGAAAATATATAAGGGGAGCCTGGAGAACATTTCAACAACTTATCGTCTAAAGGGACTGTTCAGCAGGCCTCCTGAGGCATGGCGAATGACGCAGTGTCTCGTTACCTGTTCTCAGGGAACAAAGGTTACAGTTGTAACCTGAGATGTTCCCTTTCGAAAGGGAACTTGCACTGTGTCGTTGCTGCTTTGGGGAACGATATACCAACATCACCATGCTGAGGGAAGTGCATGGCAAATTATGGCTGTGAAAAATAAAAGTCAAACATGGCAGTTTCACTAAAATGCCAAAACACTCCTCTCTCAACAGGCTGTCAGTGACCGTATTCCCTGCGGCCACTGCCCAAGCTATGAGCCTCAAAAAGGCCTCCAATACAATGAAGGCCTACCCAGACAGCTTCCATGGAAGGGGTTCATTTAAGGGAATATGGCCAGGGGGTCCAAAGGAGTCCCATCCAGTCATTTTCTGAGGGGACATGAAGTCAACCTCACATGCCACCAGGGAGGCTGACCTGGTCTAATTTACTGACCTAGTCTTGCTAAAACCTGTCTGTTTCCTAACACAGAGTCTCTACCATATATTGCCTCACTTGTGGAGGCATCCAATAGGGAGGACTGCGGATAGTGGGAGTAATCGCTCTCAGAACGGATAATAGAAATGGGAATTCTGGACATTAGAACTCAGCATAGCGCTTTCTAACCCTTGCAGACGAGGGGAGTGACTCTGCTTGATCCTGAACCTACGCAGTGCTTCAAAGCCCTGTGGAAGCTGGGCACTCCTAAAAGGGACCCTAATGAGGGGAGTGCCTCCAACTCTAGGGCTGATCCAACAGGTAGGCCTCATGAGAGTCCTTTGACCTTCCAACCAGACTTGGGTAACTTTTCATACAGCATGATCTTTAGATAGATTCTGGAACACTATGCTCAAACCTGATAAGTATCAAAGTCCTTTTAGGCAAGTCATGCCACTCGGCCGCCATCTTGGCAATGCCTCCGGGCAGCTATTTTCGGACCAACAAGACCAGGCTCCTACTGTATCTAAATGAATGGGCAGAGAGTCAGAACTGCACTTTCACTGGTCACCAGGAAATAAAAACGGCATGTATAGAAACAGCAGTAAAATATGATAAAAATCTCTGAAATAGTTTGATGACTTTGCTCCAAAATAAGGTTTAAAACACCTTTATTCCCCATAGGTTATACTTTTACTACACCCGCATAAGGGTTCTCTCCCTCTCTGTCATGCGCGCTACACGGTTTGAAACACAGTATTTGCACGCTCTTGCTTGCACGCTCTAGATTCCAGCCGGGAGATTTGAACTAATTGCGGGCATCAGTCTGCGGGAGATTCCTGGAACTTCCGGGAGACTGGGATATCTGATTTTTACACAACTCACACATACACCGCATATCAAATCTGCCGCCTTTTCAAACAGTAATGTATTTTCCGTTGTCGCAAACCTCAACTGTGCACATGCATCGGTGGAACCAGACGATAGACTTAAATGTTTCCCGGCTTGACTGTTAAAAGCAGACGAGTTAGCTTTCCAGCGGAAGGGGCAGGGCATGTGCATACAACCGCCATCTTTGGTGTTACGGGTTTTCCCTATATGGTTGTATTAAGGATTGAGGAAGTGGCATGTCTCTATATAAATAGTCTCTGGTACCCCTTTTCCACCAAAAAAGAACTGGTTCGGAACTGGTGCTGGTTCAAAGTTGGTTCGGAGCTTGGTTCAACTTGCAAACCTTTTCAGAATCTGTTTGTTTTTCCACTGACTAGAGCGCCCAGGGAACGATGTCGTCACGTCGCTGTGTACGTCGCCATACGTCTTAGCTAGAAACGCTTGCAAGTACAACATATCTCTAACTCGTGTACCAAGAAGCTTTAAAAACAATTGAAATATGAAAGTCCTTTTCCTGTATGTATCTTTTCTGATTAGTTATGTACCCCTCTCTTGTGTCTTTTTTTCTTTCCATTTATTTGTTCTATATTGTGACTGTTTTCCTCTTTGCTTATAATGTTTTCAATTAAAAATGATAAAATAGAAACGCTTGCGTTAACTTCCAGCATAACAATTACAAAGGCGGACTCCATTGTGTTTCTGCAAATGTTTCTTCTGGCTTTGCGATCCTTTTTTATGATCAGAAAAGATGTTTAGAACACTCCCCCCCATTATTTATTAAATAATGACCCTAACAAGGGGAGTACTATCAGCATGACCCTGAGGAATGTATCAGGGTTGAGGCCTATTATCTTGTATTTGAACTATCTATTAAACCCAAGGAAATGGAGGCCACAGTAAGTGGCCAACCACATTCAACCTTATGACTTGAATTATCTTTATTCAAGGGGCTCAGCAAAGAAAAAAAACTTTTTCAGTTTTTAAAGAGTAACCAAACACTTAACCAACTTTTTTTAGTTAATGATCTGTAAGAATGGAGCTTCATAAATGCTGTTCATTGATTCGAGTACATTTTTTGACAATTGGCAATAAAGTCTTTTAATTTTCAAATATATGGTGTAAAAACGTCTGAGTGCTGCCCTCTTCAGGTTAACGGAAAGCTCCTGCAGCAGGGGTACTCTCTGACGTCAGCGAACTCTCTGACACTACTCTGTCACGCCCTTGGTGCAAGCTCACCACGCCCTTGGCAGACCCTGGTATAAAAGCATCTGGTTCCGTCAAAACTACTCTAGGAGTCAGGAGTTGGATTTATGAGTATTTAAAACGATCAGGATAGCATCATGAGAACCCGAACTCGAAAGATGGACTAATCATTTCTCTTTCCGGTGCTGACAGCATAGACTATATGGGACTGACAGGAAGAACGAAAGACTCGGACCCGGCCGAACTGAGAACTCGAGAGATGAACTAATCTTTATTCTTTCCAGTACTGCTGTGCTATCTGGCACGGCCGCTTCCTTTCGGCGCCCATGTTATGGTGTCGTTCACACCAACGCGGAGCGCCGGCGAGGCGCAGCCGGCCCGCGCCGTGAAGTGCCAGTTTCGGCGTCTAGTCTATTTTTTCCGCGAGCCGCGAGTGATCCGCGTCAATTCCGGAAGGAAGTTACACCAAGACACACTCGACCATCCGGTAAATGTAATCAAGATTTTCGTAAGTAGCCTACTAGATGTTTTGGAATATTTAACATGACATTTTAATTATATAATGATGAAATGAACGAAATGATTCGATAAAAGATTAGTTCATTTTGCTGAACGAGACTCAAAGATCCGAGTCAGTAAAATGATCCGAACTTCCCACCACTACAGCTGTCAATTAATCCGTCACTGCGGGTCTCATGTGCACGCTCCCCGCTCAGCCCCGCCCTTGGCTCGTCCCCTCTGTCTCCGCTGGGGTCTGCCCACTTTTTAGCATTTTTCAAATTTTGCCAGTGGGTGGAGTCAGGCTTTGACCAGGGGTTTAGTTACACTTTAAAGGATAATTCCGGTATTTAACACATTGAGTCTATTTTGTAGTTTGTTTTGAATGAAATAGAGTGGTGGACTTACATTTTGACAATGGGCCCTGTCTCGACTTTTTGACTATTTTAGAATCGCCTGTGACAGCTTTAGACTGGTTGTCTATGGGCATGCACAAACATGTCCATAAAACAACCCTTAACGTTCATTTTCAGAACTGTGCAACTCACCGAGTGGTTGGTGGTGTTCGTTGATGTTCCGAAACAAGTAGCGTAGCGAAATACCGTTTCTGTCGTGTTTTATTTGTCATTTTTTTAAATCGCATTGATGTCTGCTGGATGACTCAGTGCTCGTTGATATTACTGCGCTAGCTACCGGAAACGGAAAGGGGTCTGTTTACATTTGGTTGTAGTCTTTTCGCTCGGTACTCTGCTCTTGCCATATTCGACTGTGTTTTATGTGTGCGCTAGACACCGTGTTCCATACAGCGTCCTGGTTGTCGCCATCAAGTGGTCGGGAGTGTGCTAACGCTTCAGACTCAAATATCGAGCGGAAGTTTATACGCGGTTGTGAGGTATCTGAAAAAATAGTTCCACTATAGCAAACAACACAGATTGAAAGCATACATTGCGCCGATATATTTGTTTTTAATCATCAACGAACACCACCAACCACTCGGTGAGTTGCACAGTTTTGAAAATGAACGTTAAGGGTTGTTTTAAGGACATGTTTGTGCATGCCCATAGACACCCAGTCTAAAGCTGTCACAGGCGATTCTAAAATAGTCAAAAAGTCGAGACAGGACCCATTGTCAAAATTTCTAAGTCCACCACTCTATTTCATTCAAAACAAACTACAAAATAGACTCAAGGTGTTAAATACCAGAATTATCCTTTAAGGCTTAGCTGGATAAATTAGCTGCAATACTTAGCTCTAAAGGGTGGAGGCCTGAGCCTACTACTTCTTGCTTTTTAGATTGAAGGGTCTGACAACGATCGTGAGATATCTGCATAAGAGACTTTTCGACCATAGCCTGCTACCTATGCTGCCATCTACCCTGTACCACTAGCATTTTTACACCTAGAGTGAAAGGCAGGCCTTGGCTAGATGACTATTCTAGTAAGAGGAGGCCAGTACTAGGAAAAACTAGATTAACAGGAATAAAATCTGCTGATGGGCTCTTGCTCAAAAGAACCTGAGGGCTGACACACAAATATTATTTAACTGAAGTTCAAAGCGATAATCTCAAACGATCTCAAAGTGAGAGGTATATGGTGTTGTGTGTCAAGTATCAAATACTTTTTAAACATGCTTTTCAAATTTCAGGTGTGAGAATATCTTGTTGATCTTCTTTCCTTACTTGAACTAAACATATATGGACACTTAACATTAGACAGGACAAGCCAATCAGAGATTGCTGTAGAAGATCGTGGTGTCATGGTCTTCGCCTGCATACAATTGGAAGATCATTTACAGTATATTAAAAAGTAGGAGTACAGAGTACACTGTTTTCCACGTCAAATACACAGAAGGCAACAATAGAGAAGAAGATGAACTCAATGGTTTGGTTAATTGAACAGGTAAATGGATATACAGGAAGAGCAGGTGAGGGGCAGATGATGGAGCACGCAAGGGTAACAGTTCTTTGTTTTGCAGGATATAGATGTTGACTCACAAGGACACCAGACAATATGGGTAAATAGTGCTTGAAGTGGAAAAAATAAAGGTACTTACCCAAGGTGGTGGGGGTCGAAACATTTGTATATATTGTTTGAGTAGGCGAGCCGAATAAAAAAAAAAAATGACAGGATATGAATCTATCAATTTGCCACTTCAAAGTGACAGCAAAAAGTCCCTTTTCTCTAAGGCTATAAATGTCACAATCAGCTGCTGAGTAACTCAAATAACTCCACATGATGTTTCTCTATCACAAATGTTGTTCAGATAACATAATCTTTTGAGTTTCTGTCTGAATAAACTACTCTTTTTTCTTTGTATCACTTCAAATATTCAGTTTAAGTCACTCAATTCCTAAGGTCCACCACAGTTCTGCACAGTTTAGCTCTAACCAGCTCCAACTCACACCTGTAAGGAAGTTTCCAGTAATCCTGAAGACCTTGATTAGCTCAATGGATCTAGATCAAGGCCACGTTACACAAAGCCGGGTATTTAGCAAAATGAATATTTTCCCCTCTCTGTTTTCAAAAATAACATCGTTTACACACCTGCATAAATACGCCGTCGAGCGCCATCATAACTATGCCAAACCTATTGGCGGCAGTGTAGGGGTTAAGGATAAAGCCATGCAAGCCAATCAGAATCCTGGAATCGACAAGAGAGAACCTAAAACGCCGTTTCTCCCAGTTTACACGGCAACACAAAACCGGCGTTTTCAGAAATCTCCACTTTGGAGTTTTTAGAAATAATCGTTTTCAGTGATAAAAACTGTGTTTTCGTGTAAATGAGAGGGCAAAACGCAGAGAAATATACTTGCGTTTTCCCATCGTGTAACTGGGGCCTAAGTGTGTTTGATTAGGGTTGGAGCAAAACTGTGCAGAGCTTTGGCCCTCCAGGAATTGAGTTTGAGATCACTGGTTTAAGTGAACCAACAAATATTTTTTTAATGTGATTGTCTTTAATAATTTATTTGCATGATGTTATATCTAATCCACAATATAAGACGTTTTAATTGAAATGTAGACTTTTTCAAATTTTAATAAAAAATTTAAATGTCTTCACATTCCGTTTCACAGAAGGAAAATTAATCTGAAAGGTGAAAATTGTGTAAATCTAGTAAATCTAGTTTTTCCTAGTACTGGCCTCCTCTAATAGTCATCTAGCCAAGGCCTGCCTTTCACACTATGTGTAAAAATGCTAGTGGTTGGTACAGGGTGGATAGCAGCAGGTAGCAGGCTATCTTCAAATAGCCTCCCATGAAAAATAAGGTGAAAGCTGTGAAAATATTACAGTGGGAATGGGAAACCCATTTTACATTGCGTAAATTACATTTATGACAAAAACCCGAGTGTATCCCTCACAGCCTCGCTTTCATACCTGTCATAGTGCTGTTCTGAATAAGGTCTATAGAGTCTATAAAGGAGAAGCCTAAGTCACCACCATTTTTATAAGATAAATATAAACCGTTTTTATGTTTTATATAAGGTTTAAAGGGGACTGAGGCGATTATTAATTATACTCTAGATTACTCTAGAGTTTATCACAATTTTTCAGGGAACTGAATAGAAAAAGGTCTAGAGGCGCCCCTGGTACCAGTAATTATGTGCATAATGAACGCACATAACGCTTATATAGTAAATCACGATTCATTTGTGTTCATTATTGCACATTTGTATACAGGCCTATTACTTAGCCTAAGACATGGCTGTGTGTACCTGCACATTGGTGTGTAGGTGAGGTGGAGCGGCCGTGGTCTTTTTGACACAAACTTTAGTAAGTTGCTTTAATTCATTCATTTCGAACCGGTTCTTAGATTCAATAACTAGATTGTATCTAAAGGCACTCTCATCCCTTTTCCACCAAGGCAGAGCTGCTGCTGGTTCAGAGCCAGAGCCTAGTTTCAAATTGGTTCTTTATTTTTCGGCCACAAAAGCACCCGCTCCGAACCAGTAAAAGTGGTTCTCTAAGTTGCACCAAATCATTGCCGGTCTAGAAGTAAGAACCGCTTACGTCAGCAGCTGGGGCGGGGTTACCCGTGACCAACAAGACAAACAGCAACTTGTGACCGCTATTTTTAAATAGCAGCTAATCGTGCTAATAGCAGCTCGATTGGAGAGCTGCACAAACTTGCTGGATTCGCGCGGTGTTGGATACTGATGTCAGGTTTGCTAAGCCATGAGCATAAACAGTAACGCAACGACCGCCATTGTTGATGGAAGGCTTGTTCAAGATGCACCGGAGCGCCGTGGACTGATCGGAGCTGCGGGAGTGTTTGGAGAGCATATGACTCCTTCTGCTTTTGGATCGCTCTTGCAGTTCGAGATTCGCAGTGCCGAACCAACTTGAACAAGCCTGGTGTGTTTGTGTATGCCGCACTGAGCGTTTGCTGGGTAACATGAGATGTATACAGTGTGATGCAAGATCTGGCTTTGTGATGGCTCTCTAGCCTGTGGAAAGGCAAACCAGTTCTTTGAAAGCTTGTCAGTCAAACCAACTTATTCAAAACAGTAACAAATGATGCCGTGAATAAGCATGCAAAGAGTTGTTGTCTTCACTTCTACAACTGAATGAAAGTAATCTGACAGGACACAGGCAGAAATATTTATTGATGAGCTAATGTATTCAAGTTTTATTAACATTACTGTGGTATGAAGCAGGCTCGGAATCCGAGAGTCGTGGGAGACGGAATCGAGTCCGGTGGAGCAAATACACCGGCCTCGAGTCCCATGGAATGATGACAGTGAAGGATGAGAGAGGACCAGGCCTGGTATATTTTACATTACTGTTATAATTATGCTAATATGCTGCTGTTGCTTAGCCTGGCAAGCAAGACATATAAAGATGTTAGGTCTGGGAACTCTCAATCAGTGGCAGATGCAGAACGTGACAGATGGGTGGGCCTGGATTAAGTCGAGGTGGGCCAGAATCGAGGGTTTCTAGATTTTGTAGTTTTACTACTAGATAGGCTATATTTATGGAGATGAGAAATAAAAACTGCACTGTACAGCTATGATCAGCTGTTCTGTCGAGCTTTCGAAGTTGTTACTGAGGCAAGCCGATCAGTTGGTTTTTGTCACATGACCTGCGGTGCGCTTGCACTCATCGCGCAGGCATATATGCGCGCCTGGACAATCGCTTTGTGGTCACGGAAAACGCGCGTCAGAAACTCGTGGTTTATGCATAATTAAAAAAAAAAAGAATGCATGAAACCTTATTGTAAAGTGTTACCGGAAATACAACTGGAAAATTTGCGAGATGTGTCTCGAACAGAAAAACAACTCGGTTTCACGTTCACTGTTTTTATTTCAGCACCTCGTACAGTCTTCTGAGGCATAAAACACCTGCAGACAGAAACAATCTCGTTTAAATTGCAGATCACACGTCGAGGGACGCACGTTTTGATGCAAAACCGGGAATTTCTGATGCGCGTTTTCCGTGACCACAAAGCGCACGTTAAGAAGGCGAGCTTTAATGGCAAATCGCGCGTCCCTTGGCTGTCGAAACGCACGCGTGTGACGAGTCAATCAGACGCCTGACCACGTCTGTCGCGACAACGTTGCTTCCATAATGAGAGCATACAGTATATTTGAAATGACAGCGCGCAAAAGAGGCGATCTGTGAACGGGCCCTATTCTTTGTCTTTCCAAGATGTGTTCATGTGAACAAATGAGCCTCGTCCGCTCTCCTTGCAAGGGGTGTCGAAGTCTGGACAAAATATGTACAGTGACATGACATCACTGCCAGATTCAAACTGCGTTCGCTGGCGCTGACCAGAGATGGACGCGCTCAGCGCTCGTCATATCATATAAAGTGTTCGGCGGGCCGTATGGCCAAACTTAAATCATTATTATCATTAAAATAAAAAAAAATATTGTTTTTATTAATCTGTTTGGGTGGGCCACTTGTCAATCTGGGTGGGCACGTGCCCACCCAGGCCCACCCGTAAATCCGCGCCTGCTCTCAATTGGCATACCTCAATCCGAGGGCGGGATAAAAAGTTGTCTTTTAATATCCCTCTGCACACCATAGGATAGCGCTAACCAACCAGAGCAACGAACGGCTGTGGACTGAGTGAGTCCAATGTGTTTTCCCTCCAGCGGAGCAAGTTGATATATTAAACTTTTGCCGTATCCGGTCGTCAAAACAACGAACACATCTTCCTTTATTAAGAATGACTCAAGTGACGTTCTCTTAACTCCAAGTCATCCAGAGTCGTGGCCAAAGCCAAATCGAAAGACCGCTGTTCGCCAGCTGCATCTTGTTTGTTTTTAACTAGGGAAATCACCTATGGAAATCACGGCGCAGAACCGTCACAACTCTGCCGTCATTGTTAATCCCGCCCACCAACTCTATACACGATGTGATTGGCCGAACCAGAGTTTGGTTTTTCCACAACGAAAGTCAACGGAGAGTTGCTAGACCACACTTTGCAGCAAAATAATTTTTGCTGCCGCTAGGGTGCGTCTAGATTTCTAGGCTAGCTGTTGCTACTTTCATTTTGTTGTTTGTTAATTTTAAGATTAATGTTATGTTTAACGTTTGTCGGTTCCTGCCTCCTATTTCCCTAAACGTTTTGTCACTTAAATTCAGATTATATTATTTTATTCTAATGAAATAGCCGCGAGTGCTGAATTACTATGCAGGTCACTTTATTGGATGAACTAAAATTTTGGTGTGATGCAGTGCTGTTTTACTTGGTCAAAATAATCATACTAAAAAACATTTGAGTGTGGTGAAAGTTATGTTAGCAGTTCTCTGTGCTTTTTCACTCAGTGGCTGGTATTAGACACTTGTTGCACACTGCAGTTAGCTAAATCGATATTATCTTGTTAGTCAAATCTGCATGCCTTGTGTTGCTAAACGCTATGCAGTTAATTAAAAAATATATGGTTGAGAAAATGCTGTTTTACTGTTGCTACAAATGCAAAATTTTTACATAGTATATTGTAACGTTGAGGCAGGAGAGAATCCAAGTGCAAGCATTAATTGAATGAACAAACAGGTGATCCAGGGCAAAACAACAGAACATGAACTTGACCGACAAACCACAACTGAATCACAGAGGTATAAATACACAAGCAGACAAGCTGTACAAGATAACAAGGGGGTGTGGTAAATCCGAGACACCTGGGAAAACTAATAACCAAGACAAGGAACATTTGTGGACACTGAGGCCCTGTTTACACGAAAGTCGCTCGCGGGTGAAACATAAAAATATTTTATCGGATGTGCCTTTCGTTTACACGGCGACGGCGTTTTTGAGGCTTAAAAACGCAAAAAGTGAAACCACCCTCCAGAGTGGAAATCTTAAAAACGCTTCACCGTCTGTTCCCGTGTAAAGGGTAAAAACACAAAAGTCTGCTTGACAGTGAAGGTTGTACGCAGGCGCGTGGACTTGGTGTTGTTTCAGATGCACTCCTAGCTGCCTGAAGTGCATACTACATAGAATTTCACAGACTTTTGCATCACCATTTGCACGCAAATTTCCCACACAAAACGCTCGTCTAAACGCAGAATAAAAAGTGATGACGCAATGCTACTTTTGCGTTTTCTCTTCAGAATCGTTTCCGTGTAAACATAGCCTGAGGAAACAATTAGCAAAAGACAAGACAAATGGCAGGATCACATGACAGGGAATCACGTGACCGAATAAGAACAAGGAACAAGACACAAAACCCACACCATGACACATATTGAACCTTTAAACAATTAAAAACAAATTGGCCCTGTCAAATTCTAGGTTTTAAAGCTGTTTTTAAAACAGCTCACTTTTTTATGAGACTTTATATCTGGTCATTCATTTAAGGAGGTTGCTAATATAATTCTACTTATTAATATGATGAATAAGCCCATTTTTAGTTAATTACCTTGAGATTAGGAAGGTCAGAAAAGTAAAGGTTTTTATGATCCAATCAGTTTTATTGGTAAAAATCAGATCTCAAATAGTGTTGCCATGTTAATGCATTGTGGTGTTGTTTATTATTATTTTTTTTGCCTACAGCAGGGATGGTACGACTATACCAATGTTTGGTAACTGCACAGAACATGTATTGTTCTCGTAAAGTTGGACAACTTTCAATATTAGAGACATAAGCTCCCCCAACAGGGATTCTGCCACTTTATTTATGTATTTTTTAATGTAGCATGTTCATTTTATGTATTTATTCTACCCCTTCAAGGGGATTAATACATTTCACACCAAACTTGGTCAATATTATGCCGAGACATACAAGATTGTAAATAGCATAGCAATGAATGATGTTACCATGATAACTGATTAAATTTGGCAAAAAGGAAATCAGGAAGAATCTCATATCTTACAAGAGCATTATCTGATAACCGGTGTTTAATGTTTCGTCATGGGAGCTGATCATTCATAGAGTAAAATGTACAAAAGCTGTCATAAGGTAATATTCATTCAAAAGGTACACCTTTGTACCTCAATTACCCCTAAAGGGTGCATATTAATGCCTTAAATGTATGTATTATTACCTTAATGATACATATTTAAACCTTTTGAAAGGATACCGCCCCAGTGACGTGGAAGGTGGGTTTGTTACATGCTGTGGATCACGCTGACCCTGGCTTAATATAAATATATAAAATTAAGAATAATAATAACTGTTACTATTAGTGTTTTTGAATTAAACTAAATAATCCAAATAAAGATAATGATCAAACAAACAAACAAAAACTACTGTACTGTAAAACAAAATGAATAAAAATATTATAAATATCTTTATAGTAGGATATTAAAATTACAATATCACAATACTGACATTTACTGTATGTCTTTATGTTTCAAGATTGTTTCGTTTTTGCCAGGAAAATACAGCGAAAATACAAGTTTTAAATTTAGTTAGACACCAGGTTTATAAACATTACAAAACTGGTAAAATAACGGACTCTGGGGTGGGTGCGGACTCTGGGGCGGGTGCGGACTCTGGGGCGGGTGCGGACGCTGGGGCGAGCTCTGGGACGGGTGCGGACTCTGTGGCGGGAACGGACTCTGGGGCGGAGCGGATTCTGGGGCGGGTGCGGACTCTGGGGCGGGAGCGGACTCTGGGGCAGGAGCGGATGCTGGGGCGAGCTCTGGGACGGGTGCGAACTCTGGGACGGGTGCGGACTCTGGGGGCGGGCGCGGATGCTGGGGCGAGCTCCTGGGGCGGGAGCGGAATCTGGGGCGGGAGCGGATGCTGGGGTGGGAGCGGACTCTGGGGCGGAGCTCTGGGGCGGGTGCGGACTCTGGGGCGAGCTCTGGGGCGGGTGCGGACTCTGGGGCGGGTGCGGACTCTGGGGCGGGAGCAGACGCTGGGGCGGGAGTGGACGCTGGGGCGAGCTCTGGGATGGGTGCGGACTCTGGGGCAGGTGCGGACTCTGGGGCGGGTGTGGACTCTGGGGCGGGAGGGGACGCTGGGGCGGGAGCGGATGCTGGAGCAGGAGGGGGCGCTGGGGCGGGAGCGGACTCTGGGGGCGGAGCTCTGGGACGGGGTGCGGACTCTGGGGCGGGAGGGGACGCTGGGGCGGAGCGGACGCTGGGGCGGGAGGGGACGCTGGGGCGGGAGGCGGACTGCTGGAGCGGGAGGGGACGCTGGGGCGGGAGCGGACTCTGGGGCGAGCTCTGGGACAGGTGCGGACTCTGGGGCAGGAGGGGACGCTGGGGGCGGGAGGGACGCTGGGGCGGGAGCGGATGCTGGAGCCGAGGGACGCTGGGGCGGGAGCGGACTCTGGGGCGAGCTCTGGGACGGGTGCGGACTCTGGGGCGAGCTCTGGGGCGGGAGCGGACTGGGGCGGGAGCGGACTCTGGGGCCGGATGCGGACTCTGGGGCGGGTGCGGACTCTGGGGCGGGGTGCGGACTCTGGGGCGGCAGCGGACTCTGGGGGCGGGATGGCGGACTCTGGGGCGGGTGCGGACTCTGGGGCGGGTGCGGACTCTGGGGGCGGGTGCGGACTCTGGGGCGGAGCGGACTCTGGGGCGGGAGCGGACTGGGGCGGGTGCGGACTCTGGGGCGGGTGCGGACTCTGGGCGGCAGCGCGGACTCTGGGGGCGAGCTCAGGGGCAGGAGCGGACTCTGGGGCGGGAGCGGACTCTGGGGCGGGAGCGGACTTGGGGGCGGGTGCGGACTCTGGGGCGGGTGCGGACTCTGGGGCGGGTGTGCGAGCTCTGGGGCGGGTGCGGACTCTGGGCGGGGGTGCGAACTCCTGGGGCGGGGAGCGGACTCTGGGGGCGGGAGCGGACGCTGGGGCGAGCTCTGGGACGGGTGCGGACTCTGTGGGCGGGAACGGACTCTGGGGCGGGAGTGGATTCTGGGGCGGGTGCGGACTCTGGGGGCGGGAGCGGACTCTGGGGCAGGAGCGGATGCTGGGGCGAGCTCCTGGGACGGGTGCGAACTCTGGGACGGGTGCGGACTCTGGGCGGCGCGCGAGGTGCTGGGGCGGAGCTCTGGGACGGGAGCGGAATCTGGGCGGGAGCGCGGATGCTGGGTGGGAGCGGACTCTGGGGCGAGCTCCTGGGCGGGTGCGGACTCTGGGGCGAGCTCTGGGGCGGGTGCGGACTCTGGGGGCGGGTGCGGACTCTGGGGCGGGAGCAGACGCTGGGGCCGGGAGTGGACGCCTGGGGCGAGCTCTGGGATGGGTGCGGACTCTGGGGCAGGTGCGGGACTCTGGGGCGGGTGTGGACTCTGGGGGCGGGAGGGACGCTGGGCGCGGGAGCGGATGCTGGAGCAGGAGGGGGCGCTGGGGGCGGGAGCGGACTCTGGGGCGAGCTCTGGGACGGGTGCGGACTCTGGGGCAGGAGGGGACGCCTGGGGCGGGAGGGGACGCTGGGGCGGGAGCGGATGCTGGAGCCGGGAGGGGGACGCTGGGCGGGAGGGGACGCTGGCGGTGTGGAGCGGATGCTGGAGCCGGAGGGACGCTGGGGCGGGAGCGGACTCTGGGGCGCGAGCTCTGGGACACGGTGCGGACTCTGGGGCAGGAGGGGACGCTGGGGCGGGAGGGGACGCTGGGGCGGGAGCGGATGCTGGAGCGGGAGGGGACGCTGGGGCGGGAGCGGACTCTGGGGCGAGCTCTGGGATGGGTGCGGACTCTGGGGGCGACTCTGGGGCGGGAGCGGACTGGGGCGGGAGCGCGGGACTCTGGGGCAGGGATGCGGCTCTGGGGCGGGTGCGGACTCTGGGGCGGGAGCGGACGGGGGTGCGGACTCTGGGGCGGGTGCGAGGCTCTGGGGGCGGGAGCGGACTCTGGGGCGGGAGCGGACTCTGGGGCGGCGACTCTGGGGGGGAGCGACTGGGCGGGCGAGGCGGTGGACGGCGGGAGCGGACTCTGGGGCGGGAGCGGACTCTGGGGCGGGAGCGGACTCTGGGGCGAGCTCAGGGGCAGGAGCGGACTCTGGGGCGGAGCGGACTCTGGGGCGGGTGCGGACTCTGGGGCGGGTGCGGAGCTCTGTGGGCAGGGTGCGGACTCTGGGGCGGCAGCCGGACTCTGGGGCGGGAGCGGGCTGGGGCGAGCAGCAGGGCCACTGGGGCCGGCAGCGGACTCTGGGCGGGAGCGGACTCTGGGGCGGGAGCGGACTCTGGACTCTGGGCCGAGCTCTGGGGCAGGAGGGGGCTGGGGCAGAGCGACTGGGGAGCTCTGGCGGGCGACTCTGGCGGCGGACTCTGGGGCGAGCTCTGGGGTGAGCTCTGGGGCCGGAGCGGACTCTGGGGCGGGGCGGATCTGGGGGGGGCGTCTGGGCGAGCTTGGGCGGGGACTGGGGCGAGCTCTGGGGAGAGGACTCTGGGGCGGAGCTCTGGGACGGGTGCGGACAATGGGGTCGGGAGCGGACTCTAGGCTGAACTCCTGGGGCTGAAGCAGACTCAGGAAATTAAAGCATTATAGAGCATTCGAGCATCTCTGAGAAGAGCATTATCTGATATAAAACCGGTTAAGTATGTTTCGTCATGGGAGCTAATCATTCATCGAAGTAATATGTACAAAAGCTGTCATTAGGTAATATTCTTTTAAAAGGCACACCTTTGTACTTCAATAACTCCTAAGCTTTCCCAACAGGGTTTCTGCCACTTGTATTTGTTCTACCCCTTCAAGGGGATTTATACATTTCTTACCAAACTTGGTCAATATTATGCCAAGACATTTAAGATTGTAAATAGCATAGCAATGAATGATGTTACCATGGTAAATGATTAAATTTGGCAAAAAGGAAATCAGGAAGAATCTCATATCTTACAAGAGCATTATCTGATATAAAACCGGTTGAGTATGTTTCGTCATGGGTCATTCATAGAGTAATATGTACAAAAGCTGTCATAAGGTAATATTCTTTTAAAAGGTACACCTCCGTATTTTAATTACTTCGAAAGGGTGCATATTAATGCCTTAAATGCAGAGGCGGATCCAGGGTGTGGCCCCAGCTGAAATCTGATTGGCTGAAGCCTGAAGTGCCTCTGCCCTGTCACTCATTATAAAATTCGAGCTGTGCAAACACCGCTCATTAAAAAAAAAAACTTCCACAAACTGTCTTTGGCTTTCTACATTTGACACATTAAAGTAAAATATTTTAAACTGGTACGTTCATGTTTCTGAAAAGGTGCATAAGGATTTTGTATTGAAGCATCCATTGAAGTGTAGAAGCACTACTCAATACCCCGTTCGCTTTCAATGTTTAGATGATGTCTGGGAGGCTCAATGTTTACACGTCTGGGGGAGTATAAACCCATGAATGGTGTACTGATCAATGGATTATAAACAGTGTTAAGATCATGTATTTTAACAGTTTTTAATAGATGTCTTTTAAGCCTCTTTCGCTGGTTTAGAGGTATGTGGTATCCAAAAACATTCCCTGAACGCATGTTATCCTGCTGTAATGTGTTCCAAACCTGCTCTTGCACTTATTTTATTGACCAAAATATAAATTTTCTTGCTGATTTATAACAAACCAAAATATTAATACACACAATGCTGATAATTGAATGCATACTTAAAGAACCTTTAAAAGGGATTATTATAGTGTTCAACACTAAATATTCTTATAATTTCAGATTAGTGAACCATTTAAAAACAGAATATAGAAAAGAACTAGATGAATCTCATGAAAAATGTTCCGTTTCAGCACCAAAATCCAAAGAAAAGCACTAAGCTATTAATATTTTTCAAAAGATGATTTATTGTTATATTAGTAGATATGGCTGTGAAGGTTAAGATGTGAACACCTGATCAAACAAGGGTGCAACAAGTAATATATAAAATGCACTTTTTAAGGTGTGAATAAGATACAGAGATCAAGTCCCTTGAAGAGGATTTGCTCCAGTGAAAAGCTGCTAAATCCCTATTTAAAATAATAATAATAATACAATAAACCTAAAAGGTTTAAATTCCTAGTAATTAGGCCTAATTATAGGAATTCAAACCTTTGAGGTTTATTGTATTTTTTAAAATAGGGATTTAGCAGCTTTTCACTGGAGCAAAGCCTCTTTAAGGGACTTGACACTCTGTAGCTTATTCACACCTTAAAAGGTGCATTTTATACATTACTAGTCTTAGGTACTAAAATGCACCTTTCAGGAGGTAAAGAACACTTCAGAAATCAAGTCCGCTAAAGAACCATTAAATCAAGGGCGTAACTTTGAACACAATGGGACAAAATATTTTCGATTTGAATCCCATTTCCTTGATGTATACGTTTAGGGACTATGGTGATACAAAAACCAGGAAATAATTTGATTATAATGATAATGTCTTTTTCTAGACAAAAAAGAATAGTAGGCCATATTTATAAGGAAAATGTCTTACTTTCTTTATTTTTTTATAGGGGCCGATTTGCGATTTGATTACTTTGTTGTACAACAGATGGAACTGGACAATTTTTCTGAATTAAATTAAATTAAGCGCTATATAAATAAAATGAAGACTTGACTTGGCCGAATCTCCAAGACTTTTAGAGAATAATTTTATTAAGTTAAAATGTTAGCCATTAATGTTTTGTGTACGCTGTAAAAATATTTTCAAGATTTGTTATGCACAACATTTTTTCTTTTGTCTAAATCAACTTCAATAATTTATTTAGTTGAGATAACTTATTATTTTGAGTTTTTGGTGATTAAATCAATCTCCTTTATTGTATTAACTCACTTTTTCCAGTTCAATCAACTTAAAATTTTAAGGCAGTCAGGTTACTTACTTTTTTAAGTTAAACCAACAATATTTTTTTACAGTGTATAAAAACAAATGTAAATAATGTGAGCCTCAATTTCCACTGTAATGTAGAAACAAAGATGGTATATTTAAAGGGACAGCTCCACCCCAAAATGAAAATTCTGTCAGTAATTCCTCATCCTCATGTCATTCAACCCCGTAAGACTTTCATTCATCTTTTGAACACAAATTAAGATATTTTAGATGAAATCTGAGAGCTGGATCACTCCTTCATAGGCTTCTTGCACTACAGTGACTGACAATGGCTCAACCTTAAGCTTTATCAAGCGTAGAGAATACTTTTTTGTGTGAATAGTTTTAAAGTTGAATAATTTTTTTTATTTTATTTTTTTGCATACAAAAGTATTCTCGTCACTTAGATAAACTTAAGGTTGAGCCACTGTAGTCATACTGGTTTTAGATTTTTGGGTGAACTAACCCTTTAAAATAATTGTTTCATGGCTTCTGATGAAGGCCAGTATCACTGATGATAGTATAGCTACTGCATGTCTCGATAAAATGATTCACAAATTTTCAACATTCACTAGGCTTCAAAAATAAAACAACTTATAATGGGCTCTATGCACGGCGGTATTTCCGGTGAAGGCTAAGGATGCTGAATTCTCTTCCGCCGATCGTGAGAGTCCAATGCTATACTAGAATTTAATTTGGTTTAATTCTATACTCTATGGTTATATGAAGAAACGTTAATCACAAAAACAGACAGAACAGACACCCCTCATTGTGTCTATGCTTCTTTTTTTAATTAGATTAAATAAACATAACTATTTATAAAATTACATCTAAACGTTTTAATGTTTTGTTTCAAAGACGGGAGGACAGTACATTATGAAGACTCTGCCATAATCCCGTTTTTCCTCGGTTTTCCTTCGCTTTAATTCTTCTCTGACTCGGAAACAACAGAAGAGCATCCATGCGTCAAATGCGGAACTTATGCGTGCATGTAGCCCATTTAAGTGAACTTGAAACAAACCTTACATCAGACAGCTTCAAGCATTATTCTAGTCAAGAGCAGTCATTTTTTTGTTCCCTTTGTTCTTTGGTTAACTTTACTGACAGAGAGAATTAGTGGCTGCTGTCACTTTAAAGGAGTAGTTCACTTTTCAAAAAACCTTTGCATCCAAGATGTCCATGTCTTCTCTCTTCAGTCGAAAGAAATTAAGGTTTTTGATGAAAACATTACAGGATCTCTGCATATCAATTACCTTCTAGATGGGAACCAAACGGTTCAAGGTCCAAAAGACAGTTTCAGTGCAGAACTGTTGAAGGGCTTTAAATGATTCCAGACGATGAATAAGGGTCTTTATCAAGCGAAGCGATCGCTCATTTAATAAATAAATAACAAAGTTTACAGTTTATAAGCTCAAATGCTCGCCTTCGCTTGTTCTGCGATGCGCGTTCGTGGCTCTCCTGTTCGAACTCATTCATCAAAATGAACAAATCTTTTTTAAGTCAATTCGTTTGTTTCGTTCTGTTGAATCAACCAAATGACTCATTTTAGCTTAAATTGTACGCTTAAATTGTTTTTACCAGTAACAATTCAATTAATAGAGACTTACAATTCAATTATTACTAGTAATAATTACAATTAGAGAGCTCTACATATTCATTTTCACTAGTCACATGTCTCCATTGACTTCTATTCATTTTTAATTAGAGAGCTCTACAATCGAATTGATAAGAATTAGAGAGCTCTACAACTGAATCTGTAGAATAAAAATTTGAGAGCTTTCTAATTCAATTATTACTTGTTTATAATTAGAGAGCTCTGTAATTGTAATTTAACTAGTAATAATTGAATCTAGAGAGCTCTCTGATTGTAATTCTTACTGAGGAATAATTAAATTAGAGAGCTCTCTAATTGAATTGTTACTAGTAAAAATGCAATTACGGCGAGTAAGGCTGGGTACAATTTAAGCTAAAACGGCTTGCCATAAGAGTTCTCTAATTGAATTCTTACTAAGTAAAAATGCAATTGCAAAACTCTGCAATTCAATTTAAGAGAGCTCTGCAATTGCATTCTTACAAGTAAAAATCTAATTAGAGAGCTCTCTAATTGTAAGTGTTATTAATTGAATTAGAGAGCTCTATAATTGTAATTGCTACTAGTAGGAATTAAATTGTAAAGCTCTCTTATTGAATTCATACTAGTAAAAATGCAATAATGGCGAAGTAAGGTTGGATAGAATTTAAGCTAAAACGGCTTGCCAAATGCATAACGTTACCAGACAGCATCTCACTTTAGAGCTGAGCTACCCAGTGCGGTCAAAAACGGTGCTGTGATTCTCAAATACACAGTAACAGCGCCACCCAGTGGACAACAAAAACTGTTCCATACAACAAATGGCTTACAGCCTAGTGTCTAGATCAGACTGTAAGAAATGGTCAAGATACATCCACTTTTAATTTTATGTCTATGCATTGACCATGTAGAAAATAGCATGAAAAGGTGACCGATTTTAGCTGCAACTTCAACTCTATTTATAATGAAGGGGCGATACACTTCAGATTATACAGTGCATTTGATTGGACAGAAAATTGCTGAGAAGCTGAAGTGCAGAGTGATGTTTTTAAAATCATTGATCCTTGGCGGAAGTTAGAGGTAGGGGAGCGCGGGGCACAGCGTAACGCCGGGCTAGTTGTAACTTCCACACATGCTGGCATGACGAAACTTGGTATATTTACTAGTTGCCATTTCAACACTTTATCAGAAAAAAAATTGCGCCAAAATTCCAAAATCTTTGTAAGATATCACGGAACATTTATTTAACCATAGCAAAAGTACATTTCTTAATTAAGTTAATTTTTCAGTCTATTTTTTGTGTTTATTAAAAATTAGACAAATCTGATATTATTTTAATCTCCAATCTGTTGTTAAACAGTTGATATAGTTCTTTAATGCTTTGCTAACTAGCAGAAGACACTAGCAGGGTTTAAACCCCAGTTGTGCAGTTGGGGCATGTTGTAACACTGTGTTACAATGTGCCCCTATTAGAAATATGATATTATATTCTATACTTTTATGAATTCTATTGGGAAAACATGAGAAACATGTAAATAAAGACTGAGAGTCAATGTTCAGAAATTATTAAGTATTATTGTGTTTTGAACTATGCTGTATAGCTGTGTTTTCTGATGTGTTTTTTGTCAAATTCAAAAATTAGTTTATTTTTAATTATTAAAAAATGCCATTATTTTATATTAAAAATTTAATAATTGTATTTTAATAAGAAAATATTTTGGTTTGACTTGTATATTTTTTTATTAGATCAGATAGCATATTAAGCTGTTATATGGTGATGTTACAATGTGCCCCTCACATGTTACAATGTACCCCACCTATGGGGCATGTTGTCACATTTCACTTCCATTCTTTCAGGGTAAATCAAGAAAAAAGTATACACTGTATTAATAAAACAAAACCACATAATTGTGCTAGACATGTGGGAAATTAATGTGGGGAAAAAAAAACTCTAAACCCTAAGTAGATGTACACAAATTGACAAAGTCAAAAAGTGTTACTTTGTGCCCCGCTCTCCCCTACGTTTCGAATGCAAATTGTGTTGTTTTGGACCACACTCACTAGCTAACACACTAAGCTTAGTGTCATTTCATAAAAAACAAATCACTTGAAAACTTGATTTCATGGGACTTAATATTAACTGAGAACACATCTTGTGGATTTGTGCCAAAAAAACAAAAACAAAAAAACATCACATATGACGTTACAAAGTTTTTTTTTCTAAACTAAAATCAAGTGATCTTGCATGTTTGAAAACGAGGTGAGTGAGAGGCAATTTTTTTAGATAGTCACACTCACACATCCGACCAGTAAGTTATAGGCCTACAATTGTTGAATATTATTTAAACTAACTGTGGTATTTTTATATTTGTAAGAATGTCGCTTCGATAGAGAAGAGACAGAAAGACGCATATTCAGCAAATAGCCAATGTAAAACGTGGCCCTTGTCAACAACATTAAAAAACTACAATCCCCAGAGGGAACGTAACTTCCGCCATCTTGATTAAGGCGGTCCACAGACAGCAGAGACCTACCACGTTTTGTTTAATGCACATCCATAGAGGCTGAACTGGTAGCGAAGCGTGCAGGAACATTTTACTAGTCGACTGGTGTTTTACATTCCGTCTGCTGGACGTGCTTAAAGCCATGGCCGAACCGATACGTGCTTTGTGCGATGAGCTTATAAAGGCTGTGAATGTGATGATGGAGGCAGAATCCAGTCAGACATACCGCCTGGAGGCCCTTAAGGTGAATTATCCTATCAAATACAATAACAAGGTTATTATGTATGTATTAATACGTAAATCCATTTTATGGAGGTCACATTTAAATAACATTCTTTTTTGTGGAAAATCCCGTTTTCGTTTCATTATTCAAACGACCAAATCTTATTTTGTTTATGTTCGTATGTGTTGCTTTATAATATTAACCTTATCGATATCAATCAAGAAGGTTAACTTTACACTACTAGGCGACATTGTGTCAATGGGATCTCGCATAGCATACATAACATATTGTATACTAATACATGCACATTCACTTGATCATCATCATACATCAAGGGATGCAGTAACGTTATAGCGAATACACACAATGACATGGATGTGTATTATTGTCATTGCAATACCAAAACTTATAAATAATTAAATAAAACTAACATTGCTGTCTGCTGATTAACACATTAACTTACACTAGACCAGTGGTTCTCGACCAGGGGACGTTTTTTAAAACGTATTTAAATTGAAATGTTATATATATATTTAAAAAGAAGTATCTAAATATTAGTTAAAGAAGTTAGTTCACACTTAAAAATGAATTTGTGTCTTCAATTTCTCCCTCTTGTCATTCCAAACCTGCAATACTCATCTTCAGAAAACAAATGAAGACATTTTAATGATCTTTTCTGTCCTCTTCATAGACAGTTACAACTGCCCACTTTGATGCTTCAAAAGTTGTTAAAGATATCTCTAAACAAATCCATATTGAATGGTTCAGTTCAATTTTTCTGAGAGATTATCGCATGATGAACAGATTTTAATTTTGGCTTAGTAAAATTGTTTTTCAATGTTTTATTGTTTTTGTTGTTTTTTATAGTTTATTGAAGATTTCAAAGATAAAAGTCCCTTCTGCGTTGAATGTGGACTTCAGTTAGCGGAGAAATCACAGACGGCAGTGGTCAGACACTTTGGGCTGCAGATACTGGAGCATGTAGTCAAGTAAGTGTCTAAAACACTTGTGTGTGTCTTGTGTGTGTGTATATAATAGCTACCCTATGTTTCCATCCCAAGTTGAGAATTTACCTTGTGTGCAGAGTCTAGTGCACACAACAATTGTGAAAAAGAAAAAAAAAACAATTTGAAGAAAAACAATTGTGAAAAAGCACTATTTCTACCCATGTGTTCAGAGAATAAAATCATCACTTCCTTGGAAAATGGTGGCAGAATCAGAGATGTATAAAGTTACTAGAAACCCGGACTTGAGTAAAAGTACAAGTGCTCTATCAAAAAAGTGACTTGAGTAGAAGTTGAAGTGCTCTTTAAGCACCACACTTAAGTAGAAGTACTAAAGTATTCAACATTTTTTCTACTTAAGTATTGCAAGTAGTTTATTTAAAAATTCACTACTTAAGTACTAAAAGTAAAAGTACAAGTATTGTGTCATGTAATTATTAAAGAAAGCAGTCAAAAGTTTGAACTACAGTGTAAAAAAATTGGAGTAGGATTTACTTGAAAAATGCTTGCTAAACTATCTCACTCAGAAAATGCTAGTAAATTTACAAAGATTTGCCAAGTAAAAACCTAAACATATTCATCAGTAGCTTTAATTAGAAATCTTTAAGGTAAATTTACTTGGAATATGGAATTAAGTAAACTTTACAAAAAATAAGTAATTTTAACTCGGCTAGTAAAAGGTTGATTAACATCGATTTCCTTTGCCTTTGTATTACATTTCACAAAAACAATAATCTTAAATTTGATTAGTCTTTTAGAGTATGTGCTTTACTTAGATCATCTAAGTAATCATGTCAGATGTTAAACATCATGTGAATGCAAACACCTCAATACTTGGCAGACAATACACAATGGCGGTAACATTTGATGGGTCGTTTTGTGTTTGAATGTGTCATTTTGAGCAAAAAATTTACTTGAAATGTCACAAAATGGCAAGTTACTAATACTGACAACAAAAATCAATGATAAAACAGTGTAAATACAGCTGGAAACCAGTGAAAAATGAACCTCATTAATTATTCAAGGTCCAGTGCATGATGGGAACCCCAGTATCAGAAAAGTTGAGTAATTTTTACTTAATTTTATTGAGTTGATATTTACACTTTCATTTCTACTCGCTTGAATTAAGTACTGATATGGAATTTACTTAGTTTTTTTTAATTCTTGCCTGAACTAACTTTTTCAAGTAAATTACATTGTTTTTTTTTTCACTAGTATTTACTTTTTTATTTATTTTTTACTATTTATTTTTTACAGTGTAGCAATCAAATAAGGCGCTTTGGCGGGATACAAATTTGCTTTGGCGGGCGCCAAAAAATGTCATTGCAGGACAACCCCTGCATTAGTTGTCAATGTGTGTGTCAATGAATACCATTTACCCTATAAAACTGTCATGTGATTGCCACAAATGATTCGATAAAATGTTATAATTGTAAGCGAGTAACTAGCAGCCAACATTAAAGAAATATCGAGAGTCATCGTATCAAATTCAGTCGAAAATATCTACTACCTGAAGTCTAAAGTAGAAGTATGGAGAACAATACTCTCATTCAGTACAGATACAGCATTTTAGTATTAGTACAGTACTTACGTGGCCGTCTGAACCTATATCATCTCTGTGCAGAACACACTGACGTTTCTGCAGATTGGTGAAAGCCGCCGTTGCCTTTCTTTTGCATATCATGAATATCATGTTGGCTGAAACGCAATAAACTCTGTCTGTCATGTTATCTTGCGATGTCTGTTTTTTGGAAATGCGATTGTGGGATATGCTCCTAACCATTCAGTGTTTCCCACAGGATTTTGTGTGGAATCTGTTGTAGATGTGCCTCGTTCCCTCTAATGGGGTCTAGAGGTCATGCTCCCTCTGTGAGAAAATATTGCACATTTTAAAGTTAAATTCATCAATCTGGTGCACTTCTAAAGAGTTCAACATTTAAGAGCTCAGACCCAGTATTCAGTGTTGCAAATTAGAACACGGAAAATGTCAGTGCATTGACTTGTACCTGCACATTAAAGGGGACTCAGACCTCTTTTAGTTGTGATATGGTGTCTGTCGAACATTATTGACTAAGACGCATTGCTGCCACATACATATTATTTTTCCCTCAATTATGTCGTAATAACGATATCTTATGTCGTAATAACGATACTTATGTCGATTAAAACAACATACTTTCTGATTATAACGACATAATATCTCGTTTTAACGAACATCAAATATCTTGTTTTAACGACATAAATATCTCGATTATAACGACATAAATATATTCGTCATTTCGACATAAGTGAGGGACGTTGTAATATGCATTAAGCTGCATTTAGCGTTCTTATAATGAGTTTTCTATGTGAGGAAAATGCTTAAGCGCTTTTACGTTCATATTCTGGACGTAACTATCTGATTTTTGTAGTATACTTTATTATGATTTTAGTATTGATAATGCACGCACTTATCAGTGAACTTAATAAATGTATGTTTTTATTAGGCTACTATATCCTCAAAATAAATTGCTTTCATTTGTGTTGCAAAATTCAGAATTTAACGAATGTGCAGCGTCACTTTGTACTTGTGCGTAAAATACATTTGTTTTTATTTTGTATTAGTGATAATTTGCGCGTCCCTTATTGGGACATTCTAAAACACCTAACGTTAATAAAGGCTTAACGTGGCTTACTGTACTAAGACAGTAATATTAAAAGACCGAACTCAGTAAACATCATATTAATAAGCTATACTTTGTGTTGTGCAAAAAAAAATCATGAGCACAGAATATGAACGCAACGCGTTTAATTAGCCTACACATTAAGCATTTTCCTTCCATAGAAAACCGTTATTAGAAAAGGCTTAACGTGGCTTAATGTTCTAAGACAGTAATATTCAAAGACCAAACTCGTAAACATCATATTAATAAGCTATACTATGTGCAAAAAAATAAATGAGCCCAGATGAATGCAACGCGTTTAATTACACGTTAAGCTTTTTCCTACCATTAGAAAACCGCTATTAAAAAGCTTAACGTGGGTTGCATAGTCTATAGCTTATTAATATGATGTTTACTGAGTTTGATCTTTTAATATTAATGTCTTAGTACAGTAAGCCACGTTAAGCCTTTTTAATGTTAAGCGTTTTAGAATGTCCCAACATAACTACAATGTGTTCTTTAATTCCCAGTCTTGAAATGAATACAAACCTTAACATAACGGACAGTGTTCAAACCACAGTAAATAATCATACTAATAAAGTATATGTACAAATCTGCTGAGCTCAGAATATAAACTCAACGCGTTTAATTACACGTTAAGCAAATTGCCGTCAAATGAGATCTCAATAAATGGACGCGCAAATTATCACTAATACAAAATAAAACAAATGTATTACACAAACAGTCTCTATTTGTACAAATCGCTGCACATTCGTTAAATTCTGAATTTTGCACACATAACTGAAAGCAATTTGTTTGTGGATATAGTAGCCTAATGAAAACATACATTTATCAAGTTCACGGATAATTGTGCGTGCATTATTAATACTAAAATCATAATAAAGTATACTACAAAAATCAGATAGCTAATATAAATGCAAAGCGTTTAATTTTCCTCCCTTAGATAGAAGCTCATTATAAAAACGCTAAATGTAGCTTAATGCATATTACAATGTCCCCTTATTATGTCAAAATAACAAGATATTTATGTCGAAATAACGAGATATTTATGTTGTTATAACAAGATATTTATGTTGTTAAAACGAGATATTTATGTTGTTAAAACGACATATTTATGTTGTTAAAACGACATATGTATGTCGTTATAACGAGAAAAGTATGTCGTTTTAACGACATAAGATCTCGTTATTACGAAGAAATATGTAGTTTAAACAACATAAGATTTCATTATTCGACATAAGATCTTGTTATCCGACATAATTGAGGGAAAATAAATATTGTATGTGGCAGCAATGCGTCACCGTAATTAATACTACACAATAATGTTATTTTATTATTCCTATGACCCTAATAGCCATATATTACAAAACAAATGCACTGAAAAATAAATTGTCCAAATTTCTATAATAAGAGAATCCTGTGAGCTTTTATTTTGACAGAAAATAAGTTTAAAAACAAGACTAGCGTAATTCTGTAATCATCAACAATGCAAATGTGAAAATAATGCATAACTGCAATCCCAAATGCACATGAGCAGATGCATTCATTCACTGTAAACACAGTTCTTTGAATAAAGGACACAAAGCCTTTTAGCTTGTTTGACAGCAATGGCGCTAAACATGAGATTAAAGACCTTTTATGATATCATGAGAAGTAGATAATAAATGGGATTTAACGCCACAGTGAATGAGTGGAACACTAAAATTTATTTGTGGCGTTCAATGTTGATCTTAATCTGATAAGTAATTGAAATAAATCAATGTATGGGAAACACTGCATTCTGATGACAGACATTGACTCGGATGTTTCAGAACCACCAAACCAACATTTGAGATGCTGTGCAATGTGATTGGTTCTCCTGTTAGTGCTGTTATCCAATCATATTCTCTGTTTAGGCAGTGTCACGCAAATTATAAAGGGATTTAATCAGTAAATGTTTTTCCTTCAGTAGTTTATATGTGTTGTTTTATTGGATTTAAAAAAATCTGCCTAAGTTGAGCATAGGAGTTTTCTATGCACATTTTTTTCCATTCAGGTTATTTTATTTGATATCCCGAAATGGCAGGACGTGGACGTTGAACATTAAACTGAACACATTCTTCTATGCACAGGTTTCAGTGGAATAACATGGCACCACAAGAAAAGCTCCGGCTGAAGAGATTACACTATGGGCCTGTTGTCAGATGTGAGTATCTTGGAAGTGTCTCTACTCAGTTGTCCTAGTGCATGCTTTGTGAAGATTTCATGATTGATTCATATGGCTGAATGTCTTGTTTTAGGGTACACATCCAATTCTGCAAGAGGAATGTCATGTCAGGATGCGCTCTCACGCATAGTAGTGGAGATGATCAAGAGAGTGGCCGCAGCACTAGGCCCGACATGCTGACGGAGATGGAGGCTCTGGCTGCTATGGGGGTATGAAGAGTTGTGGCTTGATGTTGTCAGGACAGGTCTGCTTCATCCTGCTCCTGAAGTTATGCCTTCCTGTCTGAGTTTAGTTTCAGAAACTAAAGTATGTGCACATCCAGAAACTGAGAATTGCGCTAATTTAATTGGAAGAATGGAATATGCACCATGTTGGTGTTACAGCAGGGTTTCCGCAGAGATCTTAAAGTCTAAAAAGTCTAAAATTCTGAACTTTAAATTTAAGGCCTAAAAAGTATTAAAAGTGGCAGATATTCATCAGGTCTTAAATTTGATTTAGTCAGGTCTTAAAAAGATTTTACCCTCGTTCATTTGCCAAAACTCTGGCCGCAGAAAGTTATTACAAAGTAGCAAAAAAGTATTGAGTCGTAGCCTACAAAGCGGAGCTCTAGTGCAGGGGTTCAAACCGGTTCAAACACGCCGCTCGCATGCTAGCATTAGCTCGTGGCTTGATACGAGGTAGCTCGCCAAGAGGCCAGTTCACACACCGGGTTTGCGCGCTCAAGTTCATTCAAATATAGGCGTGTCGCATCCGCAGCGAGATTGAAAAAATCTCACCATTTCAGATTCAGAATGCCGCAAACGAACCGAAGAACCAACCAATCAGCCCCTTCCGTAACAACATTGAAAGCTCAGTCAACATGAAGGATCGCGGTGCACCCAAACACTACCGGTGTTTTCTCTTCTCCGTGAATAAATCTTGTAGCAGACCTAACGTTACAGCAAGCGTTTCTCGGTGTTGGAAATCCATTAGCTACTAAAACGTCTTTGTCGTTGTGGAGAGCGCAGTGCATGGTTGCATAGCAACGACAGACGCAACAGGAAAATTGGCCCAAATTTTACTATTAATAATAAAAGATAAGGGGATGTGAATGTCAGTAATTTATCATTTTTTGACTCAATCTTTTTATAAAAGTTTATTTAAAGACTTTATTTTAACTAGATAACCTGTTGCAAGACACTCCTTTAAAATCTGGCCATCATTTTTAATGGTATTTTAATGTTTATGTAAACAAAAACTGCATATTAATGCTAATTTTATTTGCTGGGTTTCGACATACATTTTGCAAATTGATTTCAGAATAATCATGAAATGAAATGTTCATGCCATTTCATCTCTAGGTATGATCAACTAAAATTATGTGTTTGTACAGATAAAATGCAAAGTACAAATTTCTATACTTTCTGTAAATGTTATTTTCTCTGACGCTCTTTCACACACACACACACACACACATATAAAATATTTTTTTCAGAATATTTTTTTATTTAAAATTTTGGTAATGCGTCGTGTAGGTCTTAAATTTCAATGTTTATGGTCTTAAAATGTCTTAAAAAGGTCTTAAATTTGACTTACTGAAACCTGCAGAAACCCTGTACAGTAACGTAACTACTTTTTCGGGGAAAAGTAGTGTAACGCGCTTATGACTGAAAATATGGTAAGAGAACGGTACTTTTTCAATTCGGGGCAAAGTTACTTTTCCCAGGGACAGATTTGACAGCGATCTCCGTCATTTGACAGATTTGATAGCGATCGCCATCTCCTTGAACAGCCTAGAAATTAGGGCTGTAATCAACCAAAGAAATCCTCAGTCGAACCGAAGGTCTTGTCTGCGCAACGATTTGAAAAAAACGGATGTTTTGATTGAACATTTTTTAAACAATTGTCATAGAGCATTTATAAAACAACAACGAAAAAACATAAAAAATAAATAAAACTATAATAATAATACAATTCTTTGAAAATTAAGTGATTTTTTTTTTAACTGCAAAAAGTGAGGAGCACTAGCTCTATGGTGATGGTCACAATCGTGCACCTGATCACACCACACGCTACACAATAATATAACTGCTATCTGCCACATAATGAAAAATCCTAACAAAAGCTCTCGTTTATACAGGCTGTATTCTTCTTTACTTACAAAGCTATGGGTTAACTTTTGTCCAGACGATCTGTTAGGCGTTTTAAACAACAGACAAAATAGACTAAAAAACAATCTGAAATCTAGGCTGTGTTGTAAGATAGCATATAAGTTTATTTTCGTTTTGTTACATTATTTAGACTACTTTCAAATGAGTCAAGTGTACAAATAAAAACCTATTAAGAAAACAATCTATTGAGTCAGTATGATAAAGCCGTTAAAAGAGCTGCTCACTAGTGATGCGCGGGTCGGCTTTTTTCCAACCCGCGGGTCCCGCTTTTATGAAATTATTTGGCCCAGCCCGCACCGCACCACTGTCTCTATTTTTACAACCCGCCCGCACCCGCGACCGTTAAATAGACATAGTAGCTACTAGGCATTGTAATGTAAATGAAAATAGCCTTTATTTCAGCCTGAAAGTACTTGGAAACATTGCCTTGTAAACTGGCAACAACAGACGATTATGAATGAACCATAAATCAGGTCATATTAATAAACATTTTCAACATTTACAAAGCAGCATTTGTATTCATCTAATAGGCTAAACCATTTTTTTATTTCTTAGACCCCCCACAAATATGTCTTGACATGCTGGAAGTGGACATTTTGTGGCGCTACTGTTTGTATATTTTTCACACGAGTTGCACTTAAGGTAGCCGAGACTACTGTTGTCTCCTGCTAGCCTGCAACTACTGCACTTATGAGAACCGCTCCCAAACATTAGATTTAGCAGCCTGACCTTTTTTCTTTTAATCATGTATATTCCTGACCTCAATTTCTCCCGCACCTCGTCTTCCATCTTCACTTATATTTCTCCGTTGTTGTTGTTGTCGAGGCTGGTGGCGGGAGCTGCTTGGCGCGCCGCTTCCGTGACGTGTCACGTGACACTCAAAGGTTTGGAAACCTCATGCAAGTTACGTTGCTACGGCAATCGTATTGTAACCTTATCAAATATCCTTTTAAAATATGAAAATAGATATTCCCAAATATTTAATATAGGCTGGAAATTACAAGCAACGTACATGGATAAAAAAAATAACAATAATAATTAATGACCCGCCCCGCAAATAAAGTGACAATTTCTTTACCCGCCCCAACACGACCCGCGGGTTACCCGCAGGGCCCGCGGGTTAGCAGTCGACCCGCGCATCACTACTGCTCACGTCTTTTGCGCGCTGAAGTTCGATTTCAAATAGGCACGCGATGTGCGCGCTCATAATGGAGCAACACGTTCGCCACCGTCGCCTACCACCACAAAAATGAGCCAGACAAAAGATTTAGATTTCTTGGACATTCTGTCGACTAAAGTAGCGTGAACTGAATGAATACAGCAAAACTACCTACCGGTACATCCCTTACTGAGCGCGAGCAGCAGCGCAGCCAGTAGGTGCGGTTCCCGAGTGTGTTATGTGTGTGCGCTAAACTGTGGCGCATTTAAAGTTGGGGATAAAACATAGGCTAATTATATTTAGAATACAGTAATAAATAACTGCTTTATAAAGGAATAAATATCAAGGAGTAAATCATTGAAAATATATTTCTATTGGCAAAAATAAATAAATAAATAAAAAAATAAATAAAAAAAACTGCGACTGGTCGACCAATAAGAATGTCAGTCGCCCAAGACGGCATCGACTGATTAGTCGACTAAACGACTAAAGTTGACAGCCCTACTAGAAATGCACATAATGGATTACATAATCGGAGAGTAGCCTATTTTTTTGTTTTGAATTTTCATTTAAAGCTTTCTATAAAACAGTATAAATATATTTCTCATGTCTGTGAGGCACACGCTGAGTTTCGGTTAATTTATGATGAGATTCTCCAGTTCACGCCAACAACTGACCGCCGAAGCCGGTATTATATTGTCTGCTATATTTGCTTCTTATTTATTAAATACAGGCAATTGGTTGATTAGAAATGCTTAAAATTAAGATACAATTTATGCAAAACAACATTCACTTTAAAGAAATGCTTTCTTCAAAACAAGTGGTCAAAATCATGTTTCTCACCTCTAGTGTCTCCCGATATAGTGCGTATCCATCTTCGTCATGCTGTTCACTTTTCATAATCAACATAAATGAAAAAACAAAACAAAAAACATAATATTTTAACAAATATGAAACTAAATGCGCTTATTTAATGGCTACAACACTTATAGTAGGCCTAGACACTCTATTTGTACAGATTGCTGCACATTAATTTAATTCTGAATTTCTGTAGGCAGAACATTGTACCAGTTGTACCAACATCAACGTAAAAATCCACTTGCTTTCACGCTAAACACTTGTATTTTGGATATAACCATTTTGCAGTGAATAGAGTAAAGGGAGTGAAAGAAGGACAGGTGAGAAAGAAGCTTCAAGTGATTTGATTACACCAATCAAAAGATAAAACATAGAAACAAAGGAAATTAAACGTATATTAGCTAGAGGGCGAGCCGATATGGTTTCTTCACGCCGATACCGAATCTTTTGAAATCCGGGGTCGGCCAAATGGCCGATTAATGCTGCTGATTTATTTTGGCTGATATTTGCTTGCTTTTTTTTAACCTCTATTTGAAAGATAAAATGTAAAGAAATGAGAATTACGTAACATAGACAAACTTTCTCAACAAAAAAATGTTATCTCTCAAAAAACATGTTTTTTGTTTTGTTTTGTTTGTTGACGGCCAAAGACAAATGGACATAACCTAATTATCACAAAAAAGGAGAAAAAAAACTAAATTATTTAATTTTTTTTATATAAGATTTATTATATTTTATTTAATTTAACTTCTAACAATAACGTATTTCACTAGTAAATTGCTGTTGAACGACAAAAACAACCACCAGATGGGAAAATTATATTTTACAAAAACTTTAAATGCACCACAACGCACCATCCGTCTGTTGTTCTTCAGACAACGGCATCCTGCTGTTGGACATTTTAGTCTACAGTGAAATACAGTCACGCTTAACACTGTTTGGCCAGCATTTTAACCATGTTTAATCCAGCTGTAACGGTCAGTGTTGTGCCTGAACGTGTTCATATTTCTGGGCAACGTCAGCGAACGTACTGTATTACTGGCTGATGTAACGTTTACCAGTAAGGCTTCCTTTTACAGTCCAGTTACCCATGTAAATACTATGTACTTATTCTCAGTAACTACGATTACTGGGTAATAACTGGTGCTAACCCTGAACCTACCCCTAAACCTACCCCTGTTCCATGTACTTACCTTATATTAGCCAGGATACCAGATTTCTGTAGAGCCCTTAGGCGAAAACCCGGCTAAAACACATGTAAACAGGCCTAATGTAGCAAAAAAAACCACCCAATCTGGCAACACCAGCCACCAGTATCTAAAATCTGTCTGAGCATCCAGAGAAGCACTGGCATAACAGTAGCACCAAACTGAAGTACAGAATCCGGCATTGCTATTGATTGCAGGAAGATAAGGTGGTTGAGGTTCCAGTGCTGATAGCACCAAGTCTGTCTGTAGCTACCGCTCAGCAAAACAGTGCGTATAGTGCGTAATTCTAATTGGTTTTATTACTTATTTCTCTGCATTAACCCTCAGTGTGGTGTTCAGGTCAATTTGACCCGAGAAGATATTTCCTGAAAATACTAGTTAATGTTCTCGCTTTGGACTGAAACTTTGTGACTTTGTTCCCAAACATATATCGTAAATCTCGTTTGTTTTTTGAAAATGTTCTTATTTTTGTGTGAGTTTTGTTACCTTGTTCACTTGTAGTGTTACCGAATTAGAAAATGGCCCGTCTATAAAAAATAACTTATAAATCACTCATTATGCCATATTTTAGCCAATCTTGAATTAAATCTTTTTGTCAACTTGTTCTCATTCAATTAGGACTGGTTTTAAATTTCTGTTTGCATCTTATTAATCGTAGGCCTCAAATCTGTCTGAGAGTTCAGCATCTCATTTTTGAGTAAAAAATAAATAATTTATGGTAAATTTGGAAATATGAATTTTTTTGTTGCGAAAAATGGGTCTGTTCATCACACTAGTCTATCTAATGTTTCACCAGGAATTTTGTTTTGAAACTTTTGTTTTGTAAAAAATATGGCACATAGTCACACTTGTGGTGTTCCGATAAAAAATAACCAGTCTCATAAAATAGCTTATAAATCACTCATTATACCATATTTTCACCCAATCTTGGATTCAATCTTTTTGTCAACTTGTTCTCTTTCAATTAGGACTGATTTTTATGTCTGTTTGCATATGTTAATTGAATGATTGGGCCTCGTTCTTGTGAGAGTAGGCATGGGCAGAAATTGTCACAATGGCCGACCATTGAAAGTGAATGGGAGAGACTGAAAATAACAGAACAATTTAGTTTTCTGGAGCATGTTCATTATTTTCATGTACACATATGAGCATGTGTGCTTGCAAACATTGGAGCCCTTGGACCTGTGCACTGTCTCGATACATTTATACACATGCTACCCAGACACACACATGTTAAAACACACAAACTTTGAGTATTACACACATTCTTTTTCCATAGAGAGAAATTTGATCCTAGCTCCAAAAGAATCTTTCTTTCATGTTCTTGTTTCACAAGTGTTATAGGGTTTTGAACACCACATGAGGGTTAAGTGACAAGACCCTCTACAAATATAAGACACACAAACAGAACAAATAAAAGTCTCAGATTCACTCTGTAATAGCAAAATTATTGCTTATTTATTGTGACATGATAGCAACTCTTCTGTGATAATGCAACTTCAACTACGATCCAAAGTAGCCGAATGTCTTGTCGCTTATTCAGGTTTTTTTTCGAAGTTGGCAGTAACATATCAAAAGTTTTTGATTAAATATAAAGGAGTTATACGAACTGAATCATTGCCGTTAGCTCCTTAGGCACTGGATGAGGTCTGCTGCTTCTCGGGCTGAAAAATGACCAGGCTGCCCACAGATGCGCCTGCCTAATAATCGGCTTGATAAACTGGGATATTGGCCGAATGTCGATTATGTTAAAAAATGCCAAAAGTCGGCCGATTAATAGTTGCGCCATCTGTAATCATACGCCATCTATTAATTAACCAATCATCACAGCTGTGTGCTAATATTAAAGGTCGAACAATAGGTCGACCTCTAATGTTGGCACACAGCTGTGATGATTGGTTAATTAATAGATGACGTATAAATAAATGAGCAGGTAACTGAAGAGAAACTAGGGAAAATAATTGTAAACAATGACACAAATAGTAATATTAATAATTTGAGAACATGAAGAGTGCGAGAAAAAAGTTAGAACTGTGAGATAAAAAGTCGAAATTACTATTTATTTGCTGCACATAATGTGAAGGAAATGAAAATGGAATGAGATTGACATGACAGGCCTAAACCAGCCAAAACAAATGATTGGCAAAAATATTTGACGTACATGTTTGAAACTCAACAGAAATCTTCAGGACATTCTGTTGATCTGCTACTTAAGCATTTTGTATGCAAATAATCATTGTCTTTTTGAATAAACAATCACATTGTAATCTCTTTAGGATGCTCAGACAGAACTTGTAATGCTTGTCCTGCTGCTGGTGTAGCTGAGGACAGTGATACACGTTTCAGACATTACCCATTCAAAGGCGGCGATATCCAGCAAACCCTTACGCAGAACATGGACAGCATCTTCACCTTCCTGCTTGGCATTCTGCAGCTTCATGTGAACGAGTACAACAAGCTGGTGAGTTCTTCAGACGTCTATGATCACATGCAAAAAAATTTTTAATGATTTGTGTGCTTTTTCTACAGTCTCGTCACATGCATCAGAAAATTGTCTGCGTTCATTTGATTTTAATGGACTTATTTATGTTTTTTACTTAGAAATGTGTCGCCGGTCTGGAATTGAAGGTGAGTGGGTCTAATGATCTTTATTTATCAGTTTTTTTTGTGAGGGGGTTAGTGCTGCTCTTATTAAAGGGAAAATATCAAAGGTTCATCTAAAAATGTACAGTGTGAAACATGGATAAAGATAACCAGGGTTTAGACTGACCAAAGCTTAAAGGAGCTGTATGTAAGATTGTGGCCAAAACTGGTACTGCAATAACATTCAAAATACCGTAGAGCAGTGTATCCCCTTCCCCCGACTAGAGGTTTGCCAGATGGCGGCAGGATCCAACAATTTTTTATCTGACACATTTGTAACGGCTGACCGGTCAGATCGATGGAGGTGGAGCATCATACCAAAACACAACATGACAACATCAACATCAGTTGAGGGCTGCAACTTTACTTTTTAAATGACAATATCCTGGCTGGACTACTGTTGTCAGTGATATAAGTATTTGAAATGAACATGATTTCTTAATGTCTAGTGATATATCAGGGCTAGGGATGGCGAAAACTAAAAATTTTCTTGACCGACCACCGAGCCTCATTAGCCGGTTAAAACCGGTTAACCGATTGGTTTTAAAATATGCGCACACACACATACACACAGCCAGGGCCGGCGATTGCTATAGGCGAACTAGGCGGTTGCCTCAGGCGCCAAATGTGTTGGGGGCGCCGCGGGCGCGCGCTCTAACGTCGCCCTTGACCTACTTCACATTCTCTGCTACTTCCCATTAATCGAGAAATCACAGAGTTAGAATGAAAAAAAAGAAAAATGTTTATTAAACATGGTCATCCTAAGGCGCCCCTCAGCCACACGTTTAATTACTTAATTAATGATTATTAGATTGAATTGATGATTATTGTCGATCTTTTCCGGGGGGTTGCGTTACGTTGGGCAAGTGCTCAGCTGCTGTCGCGTTGATCGGAAATGAAGCGGTATAAATAAACCCTCTGGTCCACAGGGACGAACACAGAGAAAGCAACACAATAAAAAGAAAGTCCAGTATAAAGGTAAGCCTTTCTCATCTCAGCCATTAAAGTGTCAAACGCAATAAATCAGGCGTAGCAGCCTACTTGAGATTCCCGGTGACCGACGTGCTTTTTGGGCCGAGACATCTCATAGCCTACTTTTATTTATTTTTTTGTCTTAACGGCCCATAAAACTCGTACATCGGCAGCCCATTCGTTTTGTTTTGCTTAATTGCCGACGTTGAGTTGCTTCCAAGTCTAGCTTACTTACAAGTATAGAAATTTGTACAAAACTAATTATGAAAGTTTCTTTTTCATTGCATTTGTTTTACAATATAGCCTATTATGTTGAAGTGTAGCCTAATGTAGACAGAAACTGTAACTAAAAGACGTTTTAATTTTTCTTTGTTCAATTTGCACACTGAATTGCACCAGATTGATGAATTTAACATTTAAATTTGATTTAAAAATGAATTAAACATTAAAATGCTCAACAGTTGGGACTCCAAAACCCCCTTATAGTTGTAGCAGCCAGGTAATAATTGTAATTTATCTACAACAAGTTACATTACACAGATAAAACAATGCAGCTATGTAGGATGATAGAAATATCCTTGAACGTTATTTGTAGCATTTGTATGAACAATTTATTACAGATCCTTCAACTTGTTGAAGTTTTGGAGTGATTATAAGAGTATTTTTGTTAAGTTTAATAAATACTCATCATCAGTTTTGGGCATAATTCTTAAAAAAATTATTAGTTACAGTTACTTCTCACAAATTCTCACAGAGTTAGTAACTGAATTAAATCATTATAAAAGTAACTAATTACCAGGGAAAGTACCTATTGTGTTAAAAAAGTTAAAATAGGCCTAATTTGGATGCACCCAATATTAAATATGTTAAATTAATTAAATGGATTGGACACTATAGAATAAATTATTATTATAAAACATTGTACACTTATCTACACTATTGTAATGTTGCTGTGGGACAATGTGGGTGACACCAATAAAATGCAATATATTATTTTAAAAATTATCATTACTATAGTAGAACAATACATAACATACATACTGTACATAATACACAATTTTAGGTTTAGAATTTTTAATATTTGATATTGCACAGACCACAACTGGCCAACAAATAAGTTGGAAAAAAAATTATGCTTAAATGTACCAAAAATAAAATAATAATAAAAAATGTGGGAGGGGGAGGCGCTAAAATCAATCTCGCCTAGGGCAACCAAAGGGATGAGAACCGGCCCTGCACACAGCCCCAGCGCAGTCACTTTTTAAAATCCCAATACAGCGCGAAATACGAGTCCAGGGGGTCGCACACCGGACGAGAAGCTCAGCGCCACATCTTTAACACATTATTCTCTATAAGTGTACACACACCGAACGAGTTCGGCGTCTGTACGCGGCGCCCAGCAACGGCTCAGGGCCGTGTTCAAAATCCTGCTGCGCCACAGATCGCCATTTACATAGTTTTATATAAAATTTAAATTATTTTTGTCTCAAATCGTTGCTAATGTATCCTGACTGCGCCCTATGCTGCCTGCAATATACATGTAGTTTTGCATTCATTTACAGAAATCAGCTGCTTGAATGACCATCGCTGATGTTATTGGATTTTCAGCTGAGATTCTCAATTCATTCAGTTAACGGATGCTCTGAGGTAAAGTTTTCAGACTGCAGACTCAGCAACGATTGTATTTAATTGTACTGTACAATCATAACATAGAACAGACATTATCTTCATTTCATGTCATTAAACAAAACAACGGTGCTGGGATACCTGTTGTCCTACGTGGCGCGGCGCAGCGCTTCTCATCCGGTCACTCCGGTGTGCGCGACCCCACAAGCGCGGCGCCAAGGCGCTTGTATGTAATCGGAGGCTCCTTTTTAGTTTCGAAATGGTTTGGGTACAATGTGATCGCGTTGAAAATAAAGGCGTTAGTAGCGTTAGAAGCTCATTTGAAACATTGCCGTGGCTCAGTTAAGAAAATGACAGCTCTGAGGAGACGCTGCTTTAGTTTGAGGTAACGTTAACGTTCAGTGCTAACAATAATAAAGAAAGATGATGATCATTGATCACTCCATCTGTTACCACTGAAATGTAAATTTAATGTATTTCCAAATCTAAGCCCTGTGTCATTCTTTTAGGTGAAATGGTCCTACACACTATTTTCTTTGCACGCTTCATCCTGTCGTCTGCCCTCGTTCTAACCTCGAATGTTTTCGCAAATATTATGAGCACGCGAACCCAAACGCTGTGACCTCGCGTCAAATTATTATTTTTTTAACCGACTACTGACAACTTTGATCGGTTAACGTTAATACAAGTCAACCATCGAGTTAAGACGTCATCGGTTAACATCCCTAATCAGGGCCATTTTATGATTATTTTAAATAAATTTCTTACATACAGCTCCTTTAAATGAAAGTGCTTGAACCTAGAAATCCCAAGTTTAAATGTTCAATTTCATATGTAGTCTGTTGAAAATCTGAGATCTGGTCATGTCTCTGGTCAGAGTTTGGAAAATGCTTTATTTCAATCATTTTTTATAACCAATATTCGAATCGTTAGGTTCATCATAAAACAAACAAAATTAATAAAGTAGTGTTATTTTTTAATAAAAAAAGAAAAAGAAAAAATTCATTATTAAAAGCATAGTCAAGAAATATGTTTTTTTATGTTTTTTTTTTTTCTCTGATTTGTACTTTAATAGGATTTTTACATCAGAACTGTCATAATTTAGAAATAAACTGCCATTTCTACTCTTCTGTTTTCAGGATTTGTGTGGGGTAAAAGGGGAAAAATGTGTGTGTGTACAGTAGTCAACATTTGAAGTGGATCAAAATCTTTCATCAAAGTTATGCATGAATTTGGAGCAAAACCCTTTCTTGTCTTTGGACAACTTTGAACATTTGCTCTAAAAACAAGTTTATTCTGTTGGTTACAGAGCTAAGGCTAGTAGAATTTTCCTTTCATGCATTTTGGAGAAATGAACAGATATTAAAATAAGATACCAAATTATAAAAAAATTAACAGTATTGTACAGTAATTGTTTTTGATTGTGTTCTCAAATTCTTGGGTCACAGGAATAATTTATTTAATGGACAAAAGCCAAGTGGAGGAACTTTTACAATATTATCATTTTGAGTTAATAGGAAATGCACCAAATGCCTATGATGACTTTAAGATTAATAGTTAAAAACTTTTAATAGCTTTTAACAGATTAAATAAGCTGTTCTCGGGTAATGAATTTATGCCATTTTTGGGACTGTAATCTTGGCCCCATAATTGCTTTTGCAGGTTTTGTATTTAGGTTAAAAAAAAATAAAGTTTTTAATTTTTAATGCTTTCTACAGTTTCTGCTTTACATTCACTGTACTCACATATCTGTCTGATGAAGTTAGCTCTGATTTTTGTCTTTTATTCCCAGACAAAAGCTCACTGGCGAGTTGGTGTGGCCACTCTCAACACTCTTGGCTGGCTACATTGATTCGAGTTGTCTGAGCCACATCACCAATGAAAACTGCCGTCTTTTGGAGATCTTTTGCCTGTTGCTTAGTGAACCCGGAGCTTCAGTTAGAGCGGCGGAGTGTCTGCTAATTGCCATTAGTAGGAAAGTGAGTAACTGCTGCATTTGCATTATACTTCTTTGTCTTTTCAGCTGCTTTTCTGAAATAACAGTTTTCATTTATTTATTTATATTTATTACACTTGAAAATGCAATGAAATCAAGAAACTGGGATTTGTTAATTCTCTCTAAAGCCTTTATTTATCTGACAAAAGTACAGAGAAATGATTTTCAGAAGTGTGCACTGACCAATTTTTGTGTTTTGTAAATAGGGTTAGGGTTACATGCTTATAGTTGTAAAACCATGACAACCAGAGGCCTGGTTTTATTGCTTTTGTGGGTTGTGCAGACACCTTAGCACCTTGTTTTGTGGTTGGTGAGGAGTTTTTAAAGAGTTATTTGTTCAATATAACAGATACTCTGTCGTAACAGTGCTAAATTGCGTAATTTTTCCCTGCTAATTGCCCTCAAACATTCAAATACACACAAAATAATGTTAAAATGCTGGTCTTGATGAATATGACGCAAACACCATCAGTTATGTTTAAGTAAACATAGGTTTAGAGAAAAATGTATGTGTAACAGCATAATAGATCTGTGTGTCAGGTCTTAAAGTGAAAGCAGTCTAATATACCTGATGACAAATTATGAAATCTTAAAATATCTATCTGGCAGTTTCTCCACATGGTGTCAATTCAGGCTGGGCGATATGGACAAAAATAATTAGCACGATCATTTTTTTTAATATCAGTCAATGTCGATAATTATCATGATAAATGTCAAATCTTTATTTCTTTCAGTTAAAGGCATATTTTTGCTCTAAGTGAAAGTTGTGTTAATTGTGGTTTTAAACTACTCTTTATTGTTAGAACATATCTTGACAAACACTTGCCAAACAGGTGAACATTTCACAAATATGTGGTAGAACATTCAAACATTTTTCCTTAAAATAAATATCTGAATAGAAAATATTTCTTCTGCACAGTTTTGCAGTGCAGGCTGCAATATTCAAATTACATGTTTTGTCTTCGAAATGCATATTTGACAGTGAGTTGACTGTAAATCTGCATCCTAACTCAAGCTAATACTAAGCTAATGTTAAATTTATGTTCATTAACAAAAACAGTAACATCTGTTTTGTTTTTAATGTAACGACCACATTTTATTTGGTAAAATGTAATATTCTGACTGTTTGAGTTTTATTAAAATTAACCATTGGTCATCCAGTATCATGCATTTAGATCATGATAACCACAGATAAAACCAGGTATAGCCTATAACTTTGCACCTTACTATCATGGCAAAATGTAACTTTATGGTTTCTGTGGTATTTGTATGAAAACAGTAACCTAACAGTTAAATACATTATTAAATACTGTACTTATATTCCAGTAGTCATTTAATACATTGTCTACATTAATAATATTATACAATTTAATATGTATATCCCACATTTCATGGTGCAGTTAATATTACTAGGCTAACCTTACAGTAAATCCATGGTAGGCTAAATGGATTCATTATCAGATTCAGATTCTGATTAAGATTCAGATTAATCAGAATTAGAATTAGATTCACATTAATCAATTCAGATTAAGACCTTCAGTTCATCTTTGGAATACAAATTTAGATATTGTTGATTAAAGGCCATTGCACACCGAAGCTGAAATTCGCATCCGAAAATTTCGCACGTTAAAAAATTCGACCTCACGTTATGTCAATCATGCTTGCACACCGCCTCCAGAAACTTTCGTCTGTCATAAAATTAATTGGGATCGGGTTTGAATTTTTCTGCGTTTTTCGCATCCAGAGCCAGCATTTTGAGAGGTCTTTTGACAATTCAGGTCCGGAGAAGCTGATCCTCAAATCATAGCACATTTGCAGCTGTGCTTTCAGTTTCGGTTTTCAGTTCGATAAGTGTTTATGTTCTCTTCTCTATATTGGATTATGAAATTAATAAACCTCCCCTTTCAATCAGATCTGAAATTTAGGAGTACGAATAAGATGTGATTGAGCAGCCAATTCGATAACTAATGTATTATTTGGGCTCAGGGATGGGACGGTATGAAAATTTCATATGACGATTATAGTGTCCAAAATTATCGCGATTATCAATATTATCACGGTTTTACTTAAAATTACATGAAAGTGTTCAAAAAAGAACTGATGCTCACACTGAAAACATTTCAACATGTTTTATAAATGGAACAAACAACAAATAAACAAGCAGCTCTATGCAGTTTTCAGCAAGATCTATTCTATGGCATTTCCTTCTTTATAATGCCCAACAGTAAATAGCAATGCATTATAACACACACAGCGCACATCAATATCACAACGGACACGCGCTCGTTTCATTCAAATACAACTTGCTGGCTGTCTTGTGTCTCCAGTTTTTGATTGTTTTTGAAAATGAAATCAGAGTTGATATATTGTTTACAGAGTTTGATAATATTGGTGTGATCATCTTGTCTGGACGGTTGTTTTATTAAATGAATTTATAAACCGGTAAGATTTAAAACATTAGCTAAACTCATTTATCAATTCAATATGTCCCTGTAAATATGTGGTAAAGGTTACAATGGGTGTAATATCCATGATTTGATGTTTATACATTACTATCCTTAAAAGCGTCAGCTCTTAGTAATAATCTTATTTGAAGATGTTCGTCGTGGCTCAAAGACACTTGCTGGGAATTTTTACTTACTTCAAAAGCTCACTTCTATTTTAGAGTGAGATCGCATAAATGTTTAAACTCAAAAACAACGTTTCATGCCAAGTATATTTCCCAGGCGTGCATTTCGGTATTGAGAGTAAAGTTCACTTTGCCTTGGTCGCCTATAACAGCGGGTGATGGTTTTACACAGAAACGATGCGAGCAGATTTAAGTGTTTCTTTTGACAGTGACCTTTGTTCTGCAGCAGTGACTGTCCTCGATAAGTTTTCCCTCAGGGACTTCTGTAAAAGCCTGACTATGACCACATCCAGTTTGAGTCCTATTTAAAAGGCTGAATATTCCAGCACGGTCACTGCCTTCCGCCATCCTTCTCAAATAGTGATTATTGCGGTGCACACGCGCCTGCGTGAACTGCCAACAGGATTTACACTGGTTATTAAAATACAGATAATGGAACCAAGTTTTAATGGTGTCATTTTTGACGATGGTGTCACCCGCATGTTGTTGATAGTTTGTTGTGGGAACAACTTGACTCCATCCCTAATTTGGGCACGATATGCTTGTGTGTGTGCGCGCGTGTAAAGTA
>JAQIUQ010002224.1:0-80000 GCA_030378365.1 Hybognathus amarus
CAGCACCTTGGTTCATTTAGTATTGCTGAGTATTAGTAGACTTAATATCTGCTAACATTTTATTTTGATGCTCCTCCAACATACATTATACTGACTTGAAGTAACTTGAAACTACATGTCGTCGTATTCAATCCCCAACCGGACCCAGTCTACTAATACTCTGACTAACACTCTAGAGTGTTTGTAGAGATGTAGGTGCAACGTTACTTATAGTCAACTGAACGTGTTAAAAGGACCATCCAAATTAAGTGAAACCACGTCTGAATTACACACTTTTCAAACACTCAGCATGATTATGTTCACTGTTGGGCTTTACTTACAGTTTTAATATTAAATCTAAAAGGAGAATCTATTTCACTGTGGCTGTCATAATCTGTCAAATGCGACTTTCCTGAGCTCAGGGGCTCTTGCCGAGCTGTGATATTAAGAAAACGCTATTGGCTGTTTTACTAAAGCTGCTTGATACGTTCCGCCCCTCTTCCCATTTAAGTGAAAATTATGTCAACACTGAATAATGCTGTGCGTTTCAAGACACTTTGGTGGGCCTTTAAGGGAAAGAGGAATGAATTTTTCTCAGAATTTTGTTGTTGTTATGCTGGTTAAAAATATCTTCACATCCTGAAAGCAATCACTAAGCTAAAAGAAGTAGTTCACTTTTTAAAAAACTTTTGCTGATAATTTACTCACCATGTCCATGTCTTTCCTTCTTAAGTCGAATAGAAATTATGTTTTTTGATGAAAACATTCCAGATATTTCTCCATATAATGCACTTTACTGGGCACCAAACGGGTTCAAGGTCCAAAAGACAGTTTCAGTGCAAACTGTTCGGAGGGCTTTAAACGATTCCAGACGATGAATAGGGGTCTTATCAAGCGAAACGATCGCTCATTTAAAAAAAAAAGTTCAGCCCGTTCTCTCCCAAGACGTCATCTAATTAGATGACGGCTATCTTACCCTAACCCTACCCAGACCTAAACCTACCTGCGTCATCTAACTGACGCTAAAAGGCAGTGTTGTGCCCGAACGCGTTCAATGATCACGTTCATATTTTGGGCGAACGTGAACTGAACATACTGTATTACTGCCTGATGAACGCTACTGTGAACGTGTTCATTCTGGTGTCTGTGAACGCACACGCTCTCAGTTTAACTTTGTACAATAGGATGCCAGATTTTTATAGAGCCTTCCAGGCGAAAACCCCAGCTAAAACACTTGTAAACAGGCCTTAAAGGGCAATTCCACCTCTGGAAAGATGAATGTGTATTTAAAATGGGTCATTTATGTAGAAGAAATGTGAAATTATTTTTTAATTTGGAGCTTTCTAGACTGAGAAAAGACAGAAAATGTATTTTTGGCTTATGTGAATGAAAAACATCAACTCCCAGAATTCATTTGCTTCGCTGCCCTAGGAGGCCACGCCTACCGCTAACCTCGCAGTATGTAAACAACAGTCTACTAGTGATTCTCCGTGATGAGTCTGTCCGAAAATGTGTTTCGAGATCGCCCAAAATGTCCGCGATTCGGCTTTTGCGTTCTACAGTCGTCATTCATCATGTTTACTGTGGCAAGCGGAACGAGTGCGAGCTGTATGTATAACGGCGCGAGACGGAGCCAGGTTTACTGTGTCGACCGGGATGAGTGCCGGCTGTGTGGATAACGGCGCGAGGCCGGTGGCGTGATTACCGATGAGCGGCACCTAAGACGTAAGTTACCGGTCTCGTATCTCTCACGGAGGAGCAGGAATTTTCTTAGCAATGTTAAAACGCATCAACCGATCACTTGTTTGGCGTTCATGTAAACACAACAGTCAGATTCACCAATCATAAGGAATTGAGTTAGATTGAAACAAAAGCTGTAACTTACATGTAAACAATGAATGGCGACTTCAGAAATTAAAAGCTGAATCCCGGACATCGACGGCCGGACATGTCCAGGAAAAAGAGGACGGTAACCCCTACTACTCAGCTTTCTCCACAGAACAAGAGCCTGCTAGCTTCAGCGTCCAAAAAAGATGTGTAATGTTAATCCCAATCCTCCATAACGCATCCGTCAGCGTATTCAGTAGTTTCGTCCACATTTTCAAAACGTTTCTGCCAGTGAAATCAAACGCATTGGCACTGATCTGTGATAGGTCTGTTAGCGCAATAGGTCCAACCCCCTATTGGCGGGTTTGAAAGGGTGGGGACTCGGGCTTGTAGTTTTTTACTGAAATCGCCCTCTCTTACACTTCCGCCAACAATGACGTAAAATGACGATTTTTGCGTCATTGTTGGAGGAAGTGAAAAGGTAAATAGCAGATTTCTCTCGTCTCAGGGGAAAATGATAAAGTGTTGCATGACCATTCAATAGTATAACTGGGTTTCTAACAATGGAAAGCTTAATGCAAATGGGTGGAGTTGCCCTTTAATATGTAGCAAAAAAACACCCAATCTGGCAACACCAGCCACCAGTGTCCCACGAGCCCGATCTCATGAAAGTTCGTATCTATAGCACGAATGTCATTTCTCGTGGCATTTATATGGCCAAAAACAGTTTGTGTGTGTATATGGTACGCATTCTCATCCTTTATCGTCATATAGAACGCTATATGACAAAACGCCGCTATACTCACGCACATGGCATCCGTTCTCGTTAATATAACACGCGCTGTGATGGTTAGGTTTAGGTGTGGGCTAGGGTAGGGTAGTCTCATATTACACTAAAGGATTTATTGAATTTATTACGCCTTGGGTTCGCGTGTTATATTAACGATAAATGGTGCCATGTGCGTAGTATAGCGCCGTTTTGTCATATAGCGTTCTGTATGACGATAAAGGATGAGAACGGGCTCGTATATGGTACGTGTTTTTGCGTGCATATGATACGCACTTTTACGCACAACTCATGTTCAAGAAGAAAGTCAAGTTCATGAAGAAAGTGAGGAACTTTCCCAACACTGGCTAAAGGTAAAGCGTCAGTTAGATGACGCCCTGAGGAAAGTGTTGTTAAGTTGTATAAGCTCAAATGGTCGCCTTGGTCTGTTCTGTGATGTGCGTTCGTGACTCTCCTGTTTGAACTTGTTTATCAAAATAAACAAATATTATTTCGTGTCATTTGGTTCATTCAACTGAACGAAATGAAGAAATTGAATCTGGAAAATATTTGTTCATTTTGATAAACGACTTCAAAAGTCACAAATGCGCATCACAGAACAGAACAAGGCGACAATTTGAGCTTATAAAACTTAAACTTTTTTTTTTTTAAATGAGCGATCGTTTCGCTTGATAAGGCCCTTATTTATCGTCTGTAATACAGGTGGAATACCTAAGATTTTTGCATTAAAATATCCCAAAATCACAAGGCCAGTGTTATATATTTAGTTAAGAGGATAACTTACAATATTCCAAATGTTTCAAACTATGTTTAAAGCGCGAGAAAATTGAGATTTTAACCAAGGAAACGGGGCGTGTGTGCAGGGGTGAGCTGGGAGTCGCCAGTTAATCGCGTCATATCAGTGTTACCTCGGTTTCCGCTCGTACTACGTGTAGTCCTGGACAAATGCGGAAGTTGTAGTTGTGCGTTAGCGTCTATCAAGCAAAAAACGTCAGCTTGTTTCGCGCATTTGTTATGGAATGGTGCACATTCTGGTGCATTATTCTTTTCAATTATTCTCGGAATGTGAACTGTTTGCTGTAAAGGAGGTCACACACCGGACGAGATGAGCCGTGCCACGTCTAGGACAAAGTCTAATATCGCACACGGATGCGCACTTTCTCATCAGTATATGGCCAGCAATATTGTTAAGTTTATTGACATGAAAGGAAGATAATGTCTGTTCTATGTTATGATTGTACTGTACAATTAAATACAATCATTGCGGAGTCTGCAGTCTGAAAATTTTACCTCAGAGCATCCGTTAACTGAATGAATTGAGAATCTCACCTGAAAAATCTAATAACATCAGCAATTGTCATTCAAGCAGCTGATTTCTGTAAATGAATGCAAAACTAAATGCATATTGCAGCATAGGGCGAAGTCAGGATCCATTAGCAACGATTTGACTTCAAACCCTCTCCACCATAGCTTCGTCCAGTGATTCGTACAGTAACATCTGTGGTAACTAATTTACTTTTAAACCTGACTTTTCTTGCGGCTATTTCAGTTTAATGAAAAACAAGCATTTCATTAAACGCAACATTTATAGAAATCGAACTTTTTGCAGTTTGCACTGGCTTAAGTTCCAGGCATGGGTTGTGACCACAGTACAGTTCCATATCACTTCACCAAATTATTTCAGCTATTTCAAAGGTCTTTACAGCCCACAGAACTAAAGCCCACAACATTACCATTAACACAGTGAAGACAGGAAAGGTGAAGATGTCTTTCCTGGCATTCTGTACAGCTTTCACTAATTGACCCTGCCTGGTGTCTGTGATTTCATCGTGCGGCCAACGCTAGCCCATAATGCACTGCCTCTAACCTTGTATTGGTGGCTGCAGATAAGAGAGTGGCAGCTGCACGAATCTTCTGTACCGTTATGGCATAGACGCCATGTCTGGGGTCACACAGGCTAATTGGTTTATGCACAATGGGAACAGATCATTAACCATGTCATCCTTGAGAGAACACTGCTCTCTCAGCTCCCATTAATGGGAATTTTCTCTACTATGAAGACAGCTTTAAGTAGACAGGGGGGCTTTTTAAGATACTGTTTAATACCCATATTTTTTTGTTATCTATCAAGGGCCCAGTAGCCCCTGAATATGATTCCTTGCATTCCAAGAATGCTCAATGTCATTTTGAAGGCAATTTTGCTATTAAGTGCATTTTAATTATGTACTTGGCACACTGAGTCCTCTCATGTCAGTGTTTTGAAGGTTATTTTGAACTGCTACTTCTACAAATACATATCTATTTATCAGTCTCTATCTCTGTAACTGTCTAATCTGTATATTTTTCTATCTGCCTGTCTATATTTCTGTCTGTCTTACTGTGCGTTCACACCAGACGCGAATAGCGTGTCCAATGTCTCAGTTTGACGCTTGACCACTTTGTGTTAATTCACGTGTCAAGAGTGAAACTGACGCACGTAAAAACAAAAGTTTGAAGCGAAATTTCCACGCGTCAGAATTGGAAATCCGTTGGTGGCCATTTTTTTTATGTCGACCGAGCATTCATCGAGAGAGTCACGCTCTGTATACGCCTTATTCACGGCAGCGCCATCTTTGATTTTTAATGAGAATGGAAGCGAGGCTGTGAGGGATAGACTTGCATCTCTTCAATGGGCTGTACTGTTATTTAATGTGTTTTCGGATTGTTCTGCTCATGAAACACTAAAAAAATATCTTTCCAAGAAATTTCCGTTGACAAAAAACTCCCGACAATGTAAGCTGTGGAAAATTGTAAATAATCTAGGAGCTTTATTCAGCTTTTTACAGCGGATGCCATTGCAAACACGGTAAGTCTATCCCTCACAGCCTCACTTTCATACCTGTCATGGCGCTGCTCTGAATAAGGTCTATTAACTCTGGAGAGCAGAATGCTACCATGCATTTAGTCATATTACAAAATAATTTATTGAAGCATCCAGATACTTTACCACGTGAGCAAGCAGCTAGGCTCCTGATTGGTTAACGCGGCGTGAATTGACGGCAAAGCTCAGATTTTTCAACTCGGGCGGCAGACGCGAATTGCGTGAACGCATGAGTGCACAAATAGCACTAACTAAATAATTTGCGCGAAACACGCTTAACGCATCATACTCTCAATCCGCGCGAACTCGACGCACGAATGAGGCGTATTCGCGTCTTCCGCTCTATGCCTCATTCGCGCCGCAGGAATTTTTATGCGCGTAACGCGTCTTGCCATTGACTTAAAGGGGTCATGAACTGGCTTTTTAAATGTTTTTGTTTTGTTGTCTGAGGTCAACTTATGATGTTCGCTTGGTTTTTACATTCAAAAACATAAAAATGAATAAGTAATGGGCTATTTTCTTCCCTGAGTTTTCAGCCTACTTGAAAAATGCTCGGATTTTATGGGCGTTTCGCATTGAAGACTAGGAAGTAAACGCCCACTGCTGTGAGTGGATAACAGTTTTGCATATTATAATGAGCTTCAACTCTGTCGTTGGTTTCGGTCGGTGCACGTGGGGGAGTTTGTTTTGAAAACCACTGTTGTAAAATGGCAACCGAAATGATTCGCCCATAAATGTTTGACCCAGAGTCCGATCCCGAATCGCAGGACAATGAACCAACAGCACCTCGAATACAACGGATACTTGTAGACACATACACATAATTATTAGATATCAAACGATCCTTAACAATGCAATGCTAGCCGAGTAGATTATTATTTCTAAAATAAAAATATTACTCACATAAGTGTGTTGCACCACTTCTGTTGGATCCAATATAGAAGGTAACGTAGACTAATCATTTTCGTACAACAACGATGTTCCGTACAGATGAACTTTAACCGCCGATCGCTGAATAAATACTTTTAGGTCATACACAAAATGCATATCTGTGTCGTCTTTATTTCTCCCTCTTATATTCCCCATCGGTGACTCAGTGCATGTGGGGGAAAACGTCCAATGTTGTCAAATGGTGATTCGCCCATACATGTTCGACCCAGAGTCCGTGTGTTGCACAATTCCTGTCAGATCCAATATAGACGGCACATCGTTCTTTTTCTCTTTTTTTTTGTGATCAACATTTTTATTGTTTTCTTGGGGGGGGGGGTTACAGACATCTCCAACATCATATGTGACTGTATCATGAGAAAGAAAAGAAAAAAAGAAAACGAAAAACATCACAATGGTAGTGAATGGATGAGTGAGACAAAACATATAATAATACAATACATAAAACAACAGAAATATGTTTGGCAGGTAGAATTCACATCAAAGATTGCCTAGCTGTTGTCCCTGGACCAAGAAATAATCCTAGCTGAGAAAGAGTTCCAAGCTTGTACAGTCGCTGGTCGTGCCTTATTAAGTCGTGCAGTTGTATGTTCAAGGTTGACAATGCTGACAAGGCTATGAATCCAGAATGATTCCATACACATATCCGGAAAGAACCAGATTTTCAAAATTGTTTTCTTTGCAGAGGTAAACCCTGCGAACAACATTTTAAACTGAATTTGCTTTAAATTTACATCAGAATTATCATTAAGAAGACAGAAACCAGGATTAGGAATATAAAAAATGTCAAGAATATCTGCTAAAGATGAGTTTACATGCAACCAAAAGTTAGAGTGTTACATATATGACAGTTGTGAGTAGGTTGTAATTTCATCTGGAATCTCCTATAAGGTGTGATGTAGGCTCTATGTATTGTTTTGAAGTGAATTAGTTGATGCGCTAGGTTCTTAGAAGTTCTACTTAGATTATCCCATATTCTTTCCCAATCTAGGTTTACATTTAAACTCCCCAACTCCCTGTTCCATATGGATTCAATTGGTAAAGTTTTGGCCCTATGTTGAATCAGTGCACTATATATTAAAGAGACAGAAGGTCTGCCCAGTAATGGTGCAATCCATTGTAACATGGGATGTGAGGGGAGAGGAGAATTCCAGGGAACTCCATACGTTTTTAATGCTGATCTTAGCTGAAAGTAAACGAAATAAGAGGATGCAGGAAGACAAAAGCGTGTTCTTAAATCTTGAAAGGAGCAGAGACCTTGAGTATCATATAAATCACCTAAAGTATTCACCCCAAGGGATGACCAGGATGGTTGATTAAATGGTTTGTTACCACATAATAATCTCTGGTTATGCCATAGTGGCGTGTTCAGACAGAATTTAGGTGGGCCGCCCATCCACCGTTCTGCTTTCTTCCACACTTGTATAGAGTTAGCAATGATGGGCCCAAAACTCTCTTTTATTGTTTTGTTTGTTACACTAGAGAATAGGATATCTTGCAGTTTTTGTGGTAATATTTTAGCAGATTCAATCAATCTCCATGCAGTGGTAGACTGTGGGTCTACCCATTTGCTGAGTGCCCTGATCTGAAATGACCAATAATAAAGTTCAACGTTTGGTACTGCTAGACCACCCAGCAGTTTGGGCCGTTGCAGTGTATTCAAACGAACCCTGGGTCGTCTACCATCCCAAATAAAACTGGAAATCATAGAGTGAATGTCTTTAAAGTAATTTGGAGGGGGGCCGAGTGGTAACATAAAGAAAAGAAAATTAAAACGGGGCAATATGTTCATTTTGACTGTATTAATTCTACCTTGAAGAGACGTTTTTAGATTCCTCCATCTATGAATGTCTGACTTTATTTTGCTTAACATAGTGTTGAAGTTGTCTCTGTTAATTTTATGTATGTTTTTGTATATTGTAATGCCCAGATATGTAAAAGAGCTTTTGATGTGAATATAGCTGGGAATAGGAACACTTGTGTGTATATTATTTAGAGGCATAAGTGCAGATTTTGTCCAATTAATTTTGTAGCCTGACAGACTGCTAAAATTATCAAATTCTTTAATAACTGGGTGAATAGAGATGTCAAATTTATCTAAGAACAAAATTATATCATCCGCGTACAGAGATATAATATGATTATGATGACCGATTACCATAGGGGAAGCTGTAGATTGCCTGATGGCTTGTGCTAGAGGTTCCAGAGAAAGACAAAATAAAAGTGGCGAGAGTGGACACCCCTGTCTTGTACCACGCTGCAGGGTAAAAGGAGAAGAGATTATGCCACCTGTTAGAACACTTGCTAAAGGTGAGTGGTATAGCGCCTTGATCATTGATATGAAATTATGCCTGAAACCGAAACGTTGTAGAACTGCCCACATATATTTCCACTCTATCCTATCGAAGGCTTTCTCTGCGTCCAGTGAAAACACAGCACAAGGATTTGGGTGTGTCTCTGCCACCTCTATAATGTGTAGCAGCCTTCTCATGTTATCCGATGCATAGCGTCCCTTGATAAAGCCTGTTTGGTCTTCTTTGACTAGAGATTGAATAACTTTTTCCAGGCGCAGAGCGAGTACTTTGGCATAAATCTTCAGATCACTTGTAAGTAAAGATATTGGTCTAAAGCTAGAACACTCAAAAGGATCTTTTCCCTTTTTCAAAAGTAGGGTGATGAGTGCTGTTTTTTGGTCTCTATGGAAGGTCCCACTTTGGATTGCATAGTTAAACGAATCCAGCATGAGTGTGCCCACCATGTCCCATATCTCTAAATAAAGCTCTGGAGGGAGGCCATCCAAACCAGGCGATTTGCCTTTGTTGAGACATTTCACAGCTCTATGAAGTTCGTCCAGCTCTAATACAGCCTCCAGATCATCCTGATCAGTTTGCTTGAGGCAGGGAAGCTCTAGTTTGTCAAGAAAATGTTTGCAGGTAGCATCGTTGTAAGAAACTTCTGATTTGTATAGGTTTTCGTAAAATGTTAAGAATGTATTATTGATGACCTGCGGATTGGTAGTAATTTTGCCCTCAGGTGTATTTATTGCTGGGATGTGAGCTTTTGTTTCACATTCTTTAAGCATAAGAGCGAGTAGATGACTAGGCCTCTCTGCTTCAAAGTAGTACTTTTGTCTGGTTCTATGCAAGATAAATTCCGCCTTTGATACGGCCAGTGTCTTGTATTCATCCTTCAAAGATGCCAGCAATTTAGACTGATCATCTGAAAAGCTATGTTTTTGCAAATTCTCTAATGATTCTATTTTATTTTCGAGATTTGTGATCTGGGAAACTTTAGTTTTAGCTAAAGTTGAGGAGAATGAGATACAGAAACCACGTAGAAAACACTTTGTAGCCTCCCATAGAACTTGCGGATTAGGACAATCCTTTGTGTTAATATCTAAAAATTCTTTTAATTTTGCTTTGAGTGAACTAAGAAATCTAGCGTTAGTTAGTAAAGATGTGTTTAAACGCCACCTGGGGGCCTTCGACTTGATGTTGGGCAGATCGATGTTGCATATAAGTGCAGAGTGATCAGATAATAGAATTGGTAAAATAGTGATGGACGTATGTCCTGCAATTAGGGTTGGGCTAAGAAAAATATAATCTATCCGGGAAAATGATTTATGTCTATTGGAGAAAAATGTGTAATCTCTAGCAGTAGCATTCTGTATACGCCAAACATCCACAAGATTTAAATCTTTGAGAAGTGAATTCAATAAGGTAGATGAAGGATTGGCCGTTACATCTGAATTAGATTTATCAAGAGACGGGTTAAGGACTGCATTGAAGTCACCTCCCACCACTAAAGAACAGTCATTTTGTTCTAACAATGTGTTTTCAATGTCAGAAAAGAAAACTCTGTCAGGATCATTTGGGCAGTATATGGACACAAAAGCTAATTTATGATTGAGTATACAAACCCGGGCACAAGCAAGTCTTCCATTCTCATCATGTCCAGTAACATTTACATTGCATGATATTTTCCGGTTAAGAAGGATGCATACTCCCTTGGTTTTATTTAGGGTGCACGATGATGCAATTAATCTATAATATTTATTCTGAAATCGTGCTACATCGCATTGTTTTAGATGTGTTTCTTGAATAAGGGCGATGTCTACCTTTTTACGGTATAGATACTCAAGAACACGAGTGCGTTTGATAGCGGAGTTTAGGCCATTCACATTGAGTGATAATATATTCAAAGACTGCATCGACATATTATATCACTAAGATCTGTCTTGAAATATGAACATGTTAGTATATAGCATCCTGCCAACTATCGATACCGATGTCCCACTGCTGATGTTCTATCAAAAAAGTAGGAATATGTCTGTAAGAAGGGGGGAAACTATATACAAAAACAAACACAGGCCGCACGGGCTAAAAGCCGTAGGTCTGTAAGAACATAAACATCGTCTGATACGTGACCAATCCAGCCCAATGTCTGGCTATAGTATCAGATAAGCCCACACAATCGTAACACATTAAATGAATATATTCGTCACCTCTCGAACTTGTAAAGCAAGGTTAAATTAACATATTAGTTTTAAGTCATTTCAAATAAACAATATGATCAGAGGATGTAGCAGTAGTCTAACTAGCTACACTTACATTCCAAAATGCCTTGTGGTGATGATCCTAAGATTGACCATCCAAAAAACCTTGTTAGGTGATCTGAGTTCATTCCTCCATGTCCACTAAATCGCCTTCTCTAGCGTGAGGAGAGTCCCCGTCGTTCTTTTCTTTGGTCGGATTTAAGGCTGCATCAGTAGCACCACCGTCGCGCCGTACAGGTGTAGATGTTGACCTCCGAGGAAGAGAGTCTGATAAAATCTTCGGCGGCCTGGGGGGAGTCGAACGTCTTCCTCTCGCCTTTATATTGCAGTTTAATCCGCGCGGGATAAATAAGGAATGGCTCCAGGCCCATGTCTTTAGCCTTCTTCATGGTAGAGCTGAAGCTCTTTCTTTTTGCTGTTGTCGCTGGACTATAATCGGGAAAGAACAAAATAGTGCCGGTTGTTGGCGCCGAAGTATGAGCGGGAGACGTGAGCAGGTGAGCGGATGCGCGTGAGCGGGTGGCACCGTTGGCTGCGTATTTCACTGGATAAACTTGACGTGCACCGTTCAGGATAGCCGTTCTGTCTTGCCAACGCAGTAATCTGAAGATAAGGGTGCGCGGCTTGTTGGATTTAGCCTCTCCTCCATCGTACACACGATGTGCTCGTTCAATTTCAATGTCTCGTGTCCACCAATGAGGGGATCCACCTGGGAAGATTCTCTTTCAGGTAGCCGATTGCATCCGAACCCTCCACTGCTTCCGGTAAGCCAACCAGCCTTACGTTATTCCTTCGTCCCTTGTCCTCCAGGTCTGTCAACTTTGTGGTGAGCTGGTCTAGCTGGGTCTTTAATTCGACAACCGATCGCCTGTCCTCTCGTGCAGCCGTCTGAACAGAGTCCAATCGGCCTTGAATCTGTTTAGAGGATTTGGCTACGTTTCTCAAGTTCAGTGCTAATCTCCTTTACGGTTTCATTAGTCTTTTGTATTTCGGTTTCGTAAATCATGTAGTGCTGGGACCAGGATAGAGTCTACAGCTTCCCTGACAGCGGAGGCTACGGCCACATCAAGACCACATTGTTGTTCTTGGAGGGCTAGCTTTATGCCATTAGCAATAGCTGTATCGAGCTCTTCCTTGGAGATGGCTGAATCCTTAAATTTTTTCTTCATAGGCGATTGTTCATTTTCTCTTTTCCGTGCTTCTTTGGTTGGGGAAAGGTTCATGATGAGAAGGATGTCGAAATATTTAAAGTATTTGATAGGATAATTGAAAAAATAAGATTATGCGAGCAGAGCTGAAAACTATGCTGGCATCGCTGTCGATGGGTCACGTGATCTCCCGTTCTTTTCTCTTAATCGGTCTGCAAATCCAGCCTCGAATTGTTGACAAAACAATCCTCGGTGAAATGAAGCGAACATCCGGATAATGTTTTACACTCATCTGCTGGAACGTCATTAAAAACTAATTTTAACCAGGCAATCCTAATATTGGAATCCAGAGGAAGCTTATGCAGCAACTGTCTTCTTCCACAGTCAGGCTCGGCACAACATTTTGTCAACGGAATGTTTATTGCTGGTAGCTCGCTCCGGTGTGTCATCAGGAGGTATGCTTTTGTTTACCTATGCGTGAATGCGCGAATCGGTGGGCGGGGCTGGAACCGGCCGTGTTGAAGTAGGCGTGATGAGCGGGTGGGGTTTCTTCGTCTCTTGACGTCATACTTCCACGCTTTCAAAACGAAGCGTTTGTTGAGGCTGGTGTCAGTAAAAGCTTTTATTGGACTAACAAGGTCGTTTTCAGTTCTGAAACTTACAGGATATTCTTATAATATGATGACCTCTTAGATGTCAAAAGATCAAGGAAAATTTGATTTCTCAGTTCATCACCCCTTTAACATTGAAATCATTCGCGCCTGACGTGCTATTCACGTCCAGTGTGAACGCACCATTACTGTCTAACATTCTTTCAATCTGCCTGTCTCTATTAGACTGTCTGTTGGTTTATAATATCTATTTTTCCTTTTCTATCTCTCTCTATATCTGTCATTCAGACTCTGTCTACTTTTTAAAACCATTCAGGCTTGGCTTTTTCACGCCATTAAAGGTTGACAAACTTTCCTCTTCTGGTTTATTAGAACCATATCTCTACATATTTCACCATTTAATTAATGGTTTGAAATTAGACTGCAGTAAATTAAAGAACCGTAAATGATAATTTGGTTAAATAGCAGTTCAGTCAGAGGTCAATCCAGATACTGATAATTGACGGTGTTGTTTAAGTGTATATTTATGATGCTGAGTTGAAGTAGCACAGTACGTGAAGTAGTTAATTAAGACGGAAATATATCAAATATGGCAGACTGCTATATTAGTCTTCTTTTCCTCATCATCATTCTAAGCAAGCAGGTTATCAGTGCTGTAGCTCTTCATTTGGGGAGTACGGGGCAAGATAAATTCCACATCATTTCAATCTAATGATGTTGCGTCTAGTACCGAAGTATCCACCGTAGGAATTTATCAGTGTGAGGTTTCGTTAAATCTGGAGGGTTGTAATCTGGATGTGCAGGATGTAATCTTGTCAACTCACCTAGTGTTGCCGATCCTTAGTTGATAATGACTAGCTGGCTATTTTTTCTTAAAAGTAAGAGGATGGACTGTAGTCGCAGACATTTTCTTTTTTAACCTTAGCTCTAAATCTGTCACCACCGAGTGAGCATTTCATTAGTTTCATTCACGCAATCTTTGCCTGCAGCTCCTCTACAAAGGGCAGAATATTTTCAGACAAAACACCCAAGGCATTTTGTCAATGTTTTGGCACCTGTATCAGCTCAATTACTTAGCAGCCTCATCCGTGCATGGGATTGGAATGTGTTCCATGGAAGATTCCCATGTTGCTCCTCATCACGGTGTAATTAGAGGGAGATGGTAGAGATTAAATTTGCAAGGCGCTCTGCGTGGCACCGTCTACAGATCTCTCGCTGGGGGGAACAGTATCTGGTAATTGAGAGGTGAGCTGGGAAAGAAGTGGAGGTTGATGGAACATCTGTATAAGACTGTTCAGACTCACTTAATGTGGAGGGCTGACAGCGTTGAGGAAGGCAGGGACTGGAAACAGCAGCATGCTACAACAGCATTCATCAATTAGAGGTGCTTTGGCTCCTGACAGTGACTTCTTCTTGTGGATGTGTCCCCATTTAATATTTTGGCAAAGATCTCAACTAGCTCAGTAGCTAACTAGCTTTGAACAGCAAAATCCTGAGTCAGTCATGTTCAACACTGGCAATGTGAGGCAACTGTGTAAAATATGATGAATGGAATTATCGATAGAAGATTTTTCCAATTACAGAATCTTTAAATGTATGTGCACAAGAAGGAGGTGATATAATAATGTTTTGTCATTAATTGATTGGTTAGTTTATGTCTGATAATTTGTCTGATAAATATGTCTGATAAAGGCGGGTTTACTGCGATTTCACTTTTTTCATTTTAAATAGTGTGTAATGTTGCTGTTGGTGCATGAACAGTATCTGCAAAGTTGCAGCACTGAAAGTTCAGTGTAAGCAGAGATATCTTCTTTTAAAAATCAGGAAGTAAAATTGCCTACAAAAACGACTCGTTTTGGACTACAGCTGGGTTATGGTAAATCGTCATTAACCCACACATTTGCAGCAATTGGCAGTTGTTGGGCCACAACATGTACGTAGGCTAAGACTTCATCATTTTAAATGTATTTGCATGTATATTTCCCGACGTAGCGTTGTGTTTGTTTTTTGTTTGTTTTTTCAAATGCCAGCGCTGGCTTTGTAGGCTTTATGGGCTAGTTAGGCTATTTTGTGTCTACGGCAAACACGTACAAACATTATGGACCTGAATTTTGTATAAGTACTAATGTTGTAAATGTATTTTTCATATATATATGCTTTATGACTTTATTTTCGATTTTATCAAGAACGTAAACCTGCAAACGCTGTTTGTGTTTATCATTAGTTAGCCAGTCAGTTGCTATCGTTGCCAGTCAGATGCTATTGTGTAAAACAAACGTGTATAAAGTTAAAAAAGTGAAGCAAATTATCATTCAGAAACCTTTATTAAGAGCCGTGTGTGGAGAGGTTCTGCTTAACTAGAATCCATCGCGGCTTTCTCGTGTTTGATCCTGCCTCACTGATACTGCAGTCTCGACATCATTATTTATGTATCCACCGTCTATGTTATCCACATTTGGCATGCCCACCCGTTTCGCCCGTAAAGGTCATGGGCGTTCAATCTTCCGGACAACGTGAGCGACAGTTTAGCCAATCACAACACACCGGCCCAACGAACCAATCTGAGCCCGCTACGTGGTTCTGAGGGAGTGTTTTCATAGACTCAGGAAGTCAACCGCTCGTTCAGGGGACAGAGGAGAGCGCGGCTGACAATAAAGGTGAAATTTATGAAAAATAAGACTTTTAAAAAAAAAGAAAAACCATGGATACATGTTATATTGTATCCGTAGATACAAATACAAATGTGGATACTGCCCTTAAAAGAGCAGTAAACCCGCCCTTTAACATTTTAGAGTCTACAAATACTGAAGCAAATCACATCTTATTACATTCTTGTACTGCAAATGACCATTGTGAGCAAATTATTCAAATACACATATATATATATATATATATATATATATATATATATATATATATATATATATATATATATATATATATATATTGTCTTTTGTTCCATAATGGCTTTGAGTCCAACATTTCAAATTGACTGTAAATTAATTAACTGATATGCACATTTAAAAAAAAGAAGTCTTTCTCTCTATTTAGAGAATCTAATTATCCCTCTATTACCCTGGAAATTTAATGGGCTTTCAAAGCTGTAGTATGCCAGGTTATAAAAGTGATTCTTCACTATTTACTCTTTATGACCAATAATAAATATACGTTATTTTCTTTCTGAACAGTAATTTCTCAGCAATTTATCAAATAATTATAGAAAAAAAAAAAAAACACCAGAAAGAAGTACGGAAGCCCTGAACCACAAGGTGAGAAAAAAGAAGAAAACATATCTCGTTATAACGAAATATTATGTCGATTTTAGCGACTTAAGGATAACTAGATATTATGTCGTTTCAACAAGATATTATGTCATTTTAACTAGATATTATGTTGTTATATCGAGATATTATATCGATTTTAACGACATACTAAGTAATAACAACTTAGTATGTCATTAAAACGATATAATATCTCGATATAACAACGTAATATGTAGTTAAAATGACAATATCTTGTTATAACAGACATACTAAATGCGCTAAAACGACATAATATCTTGTTACAACATAATATCTTGTTAAAACGACATAATATCTAGTTAAAACAACACAATATCTCGTTATAACGACATACTAAGTCGTTAAAACGACATAAGCCGTTAAAACTACATATCTTGTTATTTCAACTTAAATATCTTGTTATTTCGACATAATAAGGGGCGCATTCTAATATGCATTAAGTTATATTTAGCGTTCTTATGATTACAGAAGCCCTGATCTGCAAGGTGAGAAAAAAAGAGAAGAAAACGTATTCGTTATAACGAGATATCATTTTAAAGACTTAAATCGTTTAAACATAATATCTTGTTAAAACTACATATTATTTTGTTATAACGACATAATATCTCGTTATAATCGACATATCTCGTTATAACGAGATAAGCTTTCTTCTTTTTCTCACCTTGCGGTTCATGGCTTCCGTACTTTTGTAAGAATATGATGAATACATCTTGATTTTTGTTTTTTTCATTATTTAAAAACAACAACAGCAACAAAGCTTTAGGCCGTGTGTCCACCAAAGCGTTTTTCCACGCGCCTGGCGTATGTTTTCAATTGTTTTCAATGGGAGCGCCACATTTTTAAATGCCATGAGCGTACTGAGGCGCTGAGTGTTTTCTCACGCTGAAGCGCCGAGCCTACCGTTTCACTGGTCGCTGAGAGTTGAAAAATGTTCAACTTTGGATAAAACGCAGTGCTCATCACTGTCACTTTTTAACCAGCCTTCCAATCACAGTGGAGGAGAGGCGGGACTAATACCACACCGACCAACTGTCACAACATTCAAACTGCTGCCGCTTGCTGCAGATATTCTGTATCATAGCAACGAAACGTCTCAACGGAAAAAAAAAAAAACGCTGCACTGCCAAAACGCTTTGGTGGACACACGGCCTTAATCTTGTGGGCCCCTTGGAAGTGTGCAAAGGCTCCCCTAGTTGGGAACCTGTTTTTGCGAATATGCATGGGCAGCCTTTATCTCTAAAAGCACATGCCTCTCACTGGCTGGCAATAGCAAGACGTTCTGCCATCCAGTGTATGAAACTATAGGATAAATTTTACCTTAATTGTTTAATAAAACTGACTTATATAGTGCCATAATAGGGGTCCCATGTTTCCAACGCCAGTGAACATGTTCTGTGAAAATTATCATCAGAAGGATCACAACAGGTCCAGCTGGAGATTTGGAGTTCCAAATGGATTACTGTCAGCTAGCATTTAATTAAAGAAAAGCCAGGGATTCATTGTTCATTTCAGTTCTGCACTTTGCGTTCACAAGACAGTAGTAGTTCTCTGTGCAGTACAACACCGGCTGACATTTTCAACATGAATATGGAAGGGCAAACATGCTGTATCTCTCGCTGTCTTTCCCTCTCTCTTTCTGCATCTGTAATGGTTTTATCGGTGTAATGCCAACACTCACTATCCTGCTGTTTTAAATGCATTCCTCGCTCTCTGTACATTTTGTTTGGTTGCACACTGAACCGTGTTATCAGTAAACAGACATCAGAAACTCAGTTGCACAGTAAATGATTAATTCTGCAGATGTGTTTGAAGTAATGCGATTAGAAAACAAACTCTCAAGTTGCCAAGTTACCACCAGAGGGCATCCCATCATTGTTGTCATGAGCTTCATCAATGTCAAATGAATTTCAGGCTTCAGAGGCATGCAAACGTTGTTCAACACTGGATGGAAAGGTACAACTATGGAGAAAAAGGGTTGCCTTGCTTGACAAATATGTAATTTGCATGCAACTATATTTATTGTGTTGTAATTTAACACAAATTTATACCAAACAAATCAAATTTTGTGTAAGTTGTGTTTTTATCACTGGATATTTTTTGGACATTCAGCATGGTATTCTCTTTTAAAACTAACTAGGCTTAAAGTGATGATACACAGGGCAACTTTTGAGCAATGTTGGTGGGCTATCTTGCCGAGTGATTGTTGCTTGGGCACTTTCCTATTTAAAATGGGCAATCAATTTCTATCTGGATACTTTAGATCAGTCATGGACCCTGTGTCTCATGTGGTTGCCAGTTGAAAAAAAAAACAACCCTAGAAATGTTAAACTACATGTCAACTAATTCTTAATAGAGTGTTAGTTATGAGGTTAGTCAAATATGTTGACATAATTGCCAACGCTTACATTCCTACGCTATCTACGAGCTAATTCGTACGAATTCATGACGAGCGATTAAAAAGTGGCTAATTCCGTACTAATTCATACAACCTCACTCGTACGAATTCGTATGATTTGTCTGAAACCCACGTGATGGGAGGTTTAGGGGCGGGGTGAGGGGTAGGTTATTCGTACAAATTCATAGGAATTGGCCAATTCATAAAATATGTACGATTTAGCTGAAAATCATACTGAATTTGTATTCAGGTGAGGTCGTACGAATTGTTACGAATTAGCCACCTCGTAAAATTCCTACGAATTCCTGTGAGATCGGGTTGTACATTCAGTAACTGTGTAAGTACATGTCAACCATCAAATGAAAGTGTTACCAGATATTTGCAAATATACTTAGTAGAATGTCTAAAGTGGACTATCAAAACCATGTTACCCTCATTACAATGATTAATGCCAAAGTATTATGACCATCTGATTGCATCACTACCATGGCACAAAGGGTGTGATTTGTATTGATTATTTGTATCTGAAGGGTATGATTTTTTTTTTCTTTTGTAACATTTTATTTTTGAATTATAAAATATTTTATAAATATTTTATTTAATTATAATTTTCTATTAAAGCCTCAAAAGAATGGAATGATATCCCAACGTCAGTTAGAGAATTAAATAGTTATAATGAATTTCGTTCTTCTTTTAAAACTTAGCTTTTTAGCATGCAAATATGTCAATATTGATTTTTTTTTTGTATTTTGTTATGTTTTAATTATATTTGTTGTATTTACATTGTATTTTTAGGTTGCCTATTGTACATCTGGCCTGAGGACTGCAGATGAAAACTGGCCTTTTGGCTAACTCTGGCATATTTTGACTTGTCATGTTAATATGCACTGTCCTTGTAATAAATAAATAAAAAAATTTAAAAAATAAATAAATACATGCCCAATGCCCAAATATAGTAAATACATGTAGTTACTTTATATTACTTAGTACTTAAATGTATAATTACAGTGCATCAACAACACCTTAAAATAAAGTGTAACAATTTTTTTTCTTTTTTGTACATGGTACCATGGTAAAAGCTTGTTATTCTTTAAAATATTTAAAATTACCATATAACTATCATGACACATTCTTTTGATATAATGGTAGAACAGAATATAGTATATAGATTGTCTGTGGATGTGAGAGATCCTGTAGTAGAGCTGAGTCACCTCTGTTGATGGTGTTTAGATCAGTGAGATGTTGTTTTGAGAGCTGGTGGATGTATAGTTGGAATAGGAGAATTCTCAGTGACTGATTGCCTGTTTTTGCTGTTCCTCTAGCGCTGTCGTCCCCTCTTGGGCTTATGCTCGGTTTTCATCTGACTTCCTGGAAAAAAACGTAAAGGTCAGAATAGCTGATGTCTTGAGTGATTATGTGAGTGAAAGCTTTGCGTTTTATTTATGGGCACTTTGGTTGATATTTATTAAAACGTTATTAAAAAAAATGAAGGTCACATGAAATTGTGCTTGCACTGTTTAGACTGTCTTCCATGCCTTTATATTTTGTTTAGCAGTATTTTCAAAATGTTCTCTGGACCTGTAGTTAAAGATCAGTTCTTGATCAGTTTGTTTAAGTTGAAGGAAGGCCCTGCTCTATAACCACTGAACCTCTTAAGTTCCTTTTACGTGACTTTTTTAACCAGTTGTGGTTGTTTACCATCACTGCCATTTCCATTTAACCTCAAGCAAAAGCATCTTGAAGAGACGACAGAATTTCAGCTATATGATTTATGAAGGACACTTTTAAAAATCTGACTTTCCATGTGGATTCATCTATTGATAGAAAGGAAACTGTAAGGATTGGGATCTGAACTGGAATAAGGTCCAACTCAGCTTTTGCTAGATTGTTTTACATTTAAAAGGATTTGCTTGAGCAAGTTGAAAGTAAGGAGGAAGGCATTCTTGTCTTTGAAATTTTCAAAAGGTCTGCAACTGCACAATTCCGGCCACTGTGTTCAGAGCAGTTTTCATGATTCACAATCACATTGTCATAATTTAATTTCAGATTTGCACATTATAATTCTAATTCTGTCATCCTTTACTCACCTTCACTCACCTCCAAACCTGTATAATTTTATTTCTTTCGTGGAACAACAATTGAGAAGTTTCAAAGAATGTCTGAGCTGCCCTTTCCATACAATGAAAGTGAATGGAGACCACAGCTGTCATGCTTCAAAAGGACACAAATGCAGCATACATTTTTCATAAAAGTAGTCCAAAGTCCCCTGATTTCATATGATGCCTTTTGTAAATTAAATTGTTTTTATTCATTTTTGTGTGTGTGTGAAAATTTAGCTTGACAGCATGGTCGCCATTCACTTTCATTGTATTTGGAAGAGCAGCTGCTTTTGTTAAACTGAAGAAAAAGTGACATGAGATGATACACACAATGGGCTAGAACTATTAGCTCAGGATTCAATATGATATTTTTGAAAAATATTTTTTTATTAACTTGTAATTTCTTGATCTCTTTAAATGCCAGACACAGACACACATTGCAAACGATCTAAAAACTGACAAGAAAGGTCAACGGGTGCTTGTGTTGTTGAAAATACTGCAACAACTTAGTTGTGCAGATCACAGGCAAATACACACAGAGATTTTATTCATCCTAATAAGCATGAAACTGCCTCAGCCCTTTACATCATAAGCATTAATGCTGCCAGTGAAGCAACAAAGCCAAACCTTAATTGTTGAGGAAGCCTTGCACATTGTATCACTGTAATTTGTCCAAGTAAGACATGTTCCTGGAACATCATATTTTAACAAGATTCCTTGTCTTAACCCTACATCCACCCATAAACCTAACCCCATAACTTACGCCCTAATCAGATGAAAATGATAACACTGATGTAGAAGCACCTATCCCTGGTTGTAAGCTTAAACTTTAGATGTGTCCCTCAAATCTGATTGATGCTTGGAATGTTGTTTCAAGATTAACAAAGATGTTGATCCAGTTACATGTTGTTCTTAGTGCAATCACATTCACTGTTTGCACACACTGAGACGGCACGAAACATATTGACAGTCTTTTCTTTCCTATTGGCGACTGTCAGGATGACATGGCGACTTTAAAGCAGTTTTGGCAGAACTGTTGTGAAATGCAACAATTGGATGCACAAAATTGAAATATTGTATTAGAGTGGAAAGCAAGGTCATTTCAATTCGATGGAATTGAATTTGCTAAAGTAAATTTATTTTATTATGTAAATGTTTTTTATAATAGTATACTGTATACACCTGCAATTATACATACTTTTGTGTGTGTATATATATATATATATATATATAGTTAAACAGTTAAACACCGTTAATAACGCGTTTAACTGACAGCCCTAATATATACGTATATATATATATATATATATATATATATATGTATTAGGGCTGTCAGTTAAACGCGTTATTAACGGCGTTAACGCAAACCCATTTTAACAGCGTTAATTTTTTTATCGCGCGATTAACGGTCTTTTTGTCCTAGCAAACTGTCGTTTTTCACATACAGTACTTTTGCTACAGGATGCAGCATGCGTGCTGATCCATTTCAGCGTCTCACGCTCGTCATCCACTCAAAGCCGGCTTGCAAGCCGAAACGAGTGTGTGCGTCGTGCCTGTTGTTTTGTTTCCGGTCTAGCTAGATCCGCTTGCGCTTTGGTCGAAGAAGCAACGGAACGTCCTCGCGCGGCGCAAGCCATTGACATGAATGTGTTTCAGAGCGCAGCGCGAGGACATTTTGTGCCGCACACACTCGTTTCAGCTTGCGAGCCGGCCAAATATCAGCTTGCGAGCCGGCCAAATAGTAACGTTATGCTTTGAGTGGATGACGAGCGCGAGATGCCGAAATAGATGCCAATGAGATTCTGAATGTAAAGCGATGTAAATCACATTAATGCGATTAATCGCGATTAAATATTTTAATCGTTTGACAGCACTAATATATATATATATATATATATATATATACACACACATACATACATACATACATACATACATACATACATACATACATACAGAATTTAAGTGCAAATAATTATTTAATATATACATGCATGCATAGGTATTTATATATACAAAATAATTATATACAGAACACACAAATATATTATGTAAGCACAGACTTTTGTTTTGGATGCGATTAATCGCAATTAACTTTTGCACAGCCCTAATATATATATATATATATATATATATATATATATATATATATATATATATATATATATATATATATATAGTGTATTTTTCATATATAAAGTGGTGTTAAATAGTCTCAACAATTCTTCCTTTTCTTGCAGAATCTAAAACCATATTTCTTCTATCATTTTTATTTTATTTTTTTAAAGTCCCATTTTTTTTTTCTTTTGCAGATTCTACACATGTGTACACGTGTGTGCATATGTGTGTCCTTATACATTCATGCATACATTATTTATACACACATCAAGTTTCCTTTTTTCAAAACTACACACAATTCTCAAAACTGCACACACACAATGCCTCACATCTCCTTAAAATGCAACACTGCATTCAAAATGCCATAAATGTATGTCAGAATGAAGCATTTGCATCAAATGGCAAACACTTATTTCATAATAAAACATTTTTGGATATAGCATGTAAACACTGCTGTTCTAAATCTAAAGCTCTGTGGTCTTTTATAGACTTGTATCTACATTTCAATACAATGTTCTACAGTGAAAGTAATCTGCTGAGAGTGGTAACAAGTCACTGTAAGCACCAGCGCAAATGTAGAAACAGAAAATATTTATTAGGCCAAACATTTCTTTTGCATACAATAGCATACAGCAAAACTATAAACATTTACGCAGGCAATCAGTGTTTGCACATGTGAGGAGTGTGTCTGTGTGACCTGGTGAATAAGTGTAGCATTTTGATTGGTTGTGTCTGGAAAAGGAAAGCAAGTCACTTCATGATAGATCTTTGTGTTTTAGGTATGTAGTGTTTTGAAAAAGGTGTTTTTGAGTCAAAGGCTGAGAAATAGCCTATGGTTTTGAAGGTGTGGCATGTCGTTTTGCACTTTGAGTGAGGTTTCAAAAATCGTGTGACATGAAAAGATTTTGTGTGTAAGCAGTTAGTAAAAACTGTAAGGCAATTATCTAATCAACCAATCACATGGCAGTTGCTTCGATGCATTTACGGGTGTGGTCCTGGTCAAGACAATCTCCTGAACTCTAAACTGAATGTCAGAATGGGAAAGAAAGGTGATTTAAGCAATTTTGAGGGTGGCATGGTTGTTGGTGCCAGACGGGCCGGTCTGAGTATTTCACAATCTGCTCAGTTACTGGGATTTTCATGCACAACCATTTCTAGGGTTTACAAAGAATGGTGTGAAAAGGGAAAAACATCCAGTATGCGGCAGTCCTGTGGGTGAAAATGCCTTGTTGATGCTAGAGGTCAGAGGAGAATGGGCTGGCTGATTCAAGCTGATGGTAGAGCAACTTTGACTGAAACAACCACTCGTTACAACCAACGCATTCTCATCCCAAGGCGCCATATATGACACTTTTGCAAAAGCGTAAATATCCAACGCACATGGCACCCTTTAGCGCCAAATGAGACGCTTTGGTTATGGTTAAGTTTAGGTATGGGGTAGGGGTTAGGGTTAGACCACTAGGAGGCGCCTTCTGCCCGATTTATTTTTACGTCTCATTTGGCGCTAAAGGGTGCCATGTGCGTTGGATATTTACGCTTTTGCAAAAGCGTTGTATATGGCGCTTTGGGATGAGAACGGCTGTTACAGACCGAGTGTATGCGGTTGTACCCCACCGGGTACCACTCATCTCCACTACAAATAGGAAAAAGAGGCTACAATTTGCCAAAGCTCACCAAAATTGGACAGTTGATGACTGGAAAAATGTTGCTTGGTCCGATGAGTCTCGATTTCTGTTGAGAATGATCGATTTCATTCAGATGGTAGAGTCAGAATTTGGCGTAAACAGAATGAGAACATGGATCCATCATGCCTTGTTACCACTGTGCAGGCTGGTGGTGGTGGTGTAATGGTGTGGGGGATGTGTCCTTGGCACACTTTAGGCCCCTTAGTGCCAATTGGGCATCGTTTAAATGCCAAGGCCTACCTGAGCATTGTTTCTGACCATGTCCATCCCTTTATGGCCACCATGTACCCATCCTCTGATGGCTACTTCCAGCAGGATAATGCACCATGTCACAAAGCTTGAATCATTTCAAATTGGTTTCTTGAACATGACAATGAGTTCACTGTTCTAAAATGGCCAGCACAGTCACCAGATCTCAATCCAATAGAGCATCTTTGGGATGTGGTGGATCCCAAATCTCCATCAACTGCAAGATGCTATCCTATCAATATGGGCCAACATTTCTAAAGAATGCTTTCAGTATTAGTATTAGTATGGTACAAAATGTGTGTATTGTACTGTCTGTTAAATGTTGAATCATGATCCATGTAAAAGCCTGTGGAGCAGATATATTTAAATACAACCAGCACACAAACCTATCATATGGCTTCACAATTTTAGACTACAGTCAAATGGTAGAAATAATATCTGATACCTTGCTTCTTTTTTGACGTTTCATTTTTAAAGTTGTCAATTACTATTTTTTGTTACATATTTTGTTTAATTTAAGGAACAGTTTGTATTTTAATTGTCTTTGTGCATTCATTACTGATACAGAAGTGATTTTGTAGATGTACACATGCCAGTAATACTTTTACAGTAATACTTTTGTTTTCAAAAACCAGTTACTGTAGTTGTTATGACTTCAGTAATTTGCCTAATTGCCTTTTTTTCCAAGGATGAGTCAAGAGTCTATTTATGAGTGGAAGTGGTTTGTCAGAGATAAGGGTACAGTGAAGTGAGTATCTGATAGTCATATCTCACCTGGCTGTTGGCAATGACACCCACACAGTACTGGAAGTTTACAGGTGCTAACACACTACAAACCCCTGAAAAGTTTCTTCACGACCCACCTTACATTCCCGTATGGGTTTAACACATGTTCTCGAACTGGAGGGGGTGAGATAGTAGAGCTGACATGGGGGCTGAGAATGAACATTGTGGTCTGGGGTGTTCAAGGTGAGAACACAGGAGCAGCGTCACTTTCAAGAATGTGAATTTGTCATAGATCTTGAAAGATTGGCTTTAGTAGTGCTATAGTCTCCTAATTTTATCTTGAGAACTGATATTGACATGAGAATGCCTGTCTGTTCTGTTGTTTTGACCTCAGAAGAACTTTCATCAAGTGTACGAAATACGCTTCAAAGCCAGCATAGCCTTGCAGGGTTCACAGGGGTACCGCATGCAGCACTTACTCACATGGTGTTGTCGTATTTACAGATATCAACACTTTGGATGAGTTGTTAATGTAAGTCCCACAGTACTTTCACTGAAAATTGAAAGTAACACTAGGGTTCATAACAATGATCATTAGCGAAAACTCAGAGGAATGAATTTGGTAGCTCAGGGCATCCATTTATATTTCATCTCAGTATCAACTTGATGTTTCTCATAGAATTCAAGACATTTTTGACGTATGATAAAGTATGTAGAATGAAATTAGTTTTTGTAGCATTTTGCCTCGATTTGGATTGAGAAATGGTTGTTCATATTGAAATCTTGTAGACTTTGGCTTCTTGGCAGGTCTGAGACATTATTGAGATCTCTTCTGAAACTATGCAGATTTTGTGAGATTGATCAAAATCTTTTGCTCTTCATTTAATCTCATGACAAGAAACAGTTGAGATATACAGAGATCTCTTGTATTGTTCAAGGTACAACATTTCTGTCAGGTTTTACAGGTTTCATTTGCTTTATCTTGTCATTGTTTTTATGATCCATTTTCAGTGTTGAAGGTATTTGGATCACTGTAATTTTTCATCACATGCAGTCATTTGAATCCACATAATGTTTTGTAATGAGAAATGAATATTCATTACAATATATATATATATATATATATATATATATATATATATATATATATATATATATATATTAATTTCTCATTACAAAACATTATGTGGGTTCAAATGACTGCATGTGATGAAAAATTACGAGTGTCATATATATGTTTAAGGTATTTAGACCACTTTTTAAATGTTCATCACAGTAATTTCAATCTGAATAGAAGAATGTAGCTTTTGTTATTAACTTTCCAAATGTTTATATCTGCAATCAAGCAACAGAGATAAGAACTTCTGAGAATTTCAATACGTGAAACATTTGTCAATTTACAGTTAAAATCCAAAGAAGCATTTTGCTTCTCGCTTATACTGATAGTGAAACCGTTATCCTCTCTACCATGAATGGATAGAACGGCATCTTGATCTGTGGCGAACTGAAAGGAGGTTCGTGACTCAGTACTGGACTAGCACTGTAAAAGCGATGAGCAAAACTTTTGAGTTTATTTAGGCCAATTGCTTTCAACACAAAGAAACCCACCTCTATGAACACAATAGGATTTCTGTGAATAGTCTTACAATGAATTCACCAGCTTTCAGGGATTCCTGTAAACCAGTTTAGCACTCATTAATGGCCAAATTGAATGTTGGAAAGTCCATCTGTAGCGTAATATGTAAGTGTGTGTGTGTTTTTTCCACAACCACGACAGTAACAAAATGATGTGTTTGAAGTATAAAGCCATGATGGAGTCAGTTCGCAGAATAGACTGTGACCACTATGATTCATAATGTTTCACATTACTGAAATTAGCTGTAATATGTGCAATTTCAGTTCTTTCCACATTTTCCTCAGCACATGGGAGACAAAGATTCACATATAAATGAAAAACAAAACAGTAACATTTACCAGGTTTTCATTCATTTTAACTTTCATTTCCAATTCATTTTACAAATGTGTGATTTGCGATTCAATCAATGAACAAAGGGGGCAGGTGACAAAGACTAGACTGATTTTTCTTTTTTTCTTTTTTTTTTACTTGTCGCAGCTGGACCTGCATTTCATTACTGACTGTAATATCACGAAAAATACGAGTGTCAAGTATTTCCTTTGGGGTGTGAGACCTTTAGCCTCAATAAATGGACTGACATGGCGCAGAAAGCTTTTAATGCTGTTAGTAGGATTAAAATATCATAGCCTCTGTAGTACCATAGCTGTACAGCACATTTAAGTAACTTAACATGCTCTCTTGAAATCACTTTAGGAGTTTTACAGAGAAAGGGAACACTCATCTGGGAGAATATCCTTATTTTGCCATTGCCAGTATACAAAAAAAGGAAGAGTGTTGACTTTGAGAAAAGCTGCCCTTGTTTTAAAGATTGTGCCAGTTTACAGAGCACATGTATTCCCAATAACCCTGAAGGGTGATAATGATATCATAATTTCAATCAACTTTCGATTTTTTTAGCGTTTTAATCATTACCACACTTAAAGAAATGGCTCAGCCAATTAATGAAAGTGGTCCGTGTGAGTTGTGTGCTGAATTCCAAGTCTTCTGAAGACATAGCAGGGTTGAAGGCTAATTATTCACTAACAGTTATATCAACGCATTCTCATCCCAAGGCATCTGTCATCTAACTGACAATTTTGACCATGCTTCAATATCCGACGCTTAATCCTCAGGGCGTCATCTAACTGACGCTAAAGGTAAAGCGTCGAGTTAGTTGACTCGGGTAGGTTTAGGTCTGGGGTAGGGTAAGGATTAGACGACAGGTCCTCAGGCGTCATCTAACTGACGCTAAAGGCGTGAGATATTGAAGCATGGTCAAAATGCTTCCCGAGGCGTCGAGTTAGATGACGCCTTGGGATGAGAACTAGTCCCTCAAGTGAGCTGTTAACCACTGTGACTGATTCAACTGATTCCGATTTGGTGAGATGAACTTTCTCAGAGAACCAGGTCTGTTTAGTGAACAAAAATCCGACATTGCTGATTGTTTGCAGTCAGTTTTACATACATCATTTTGAAGGAATTGTTTCGTAGATGGACCATCTTTTGCCTTTTTTTTGTCACAAGTGCATTTAAAGCTTTTATGGAGCTGTTCTGTATATGTAATACTTTTTCGAAGTTCATTTTTACAAAATGTTTGTGTTGATTGTATTGTCTGTCGAATGTTGAATCATTATCTGCCATGTAAAAGCTGATACAATACAACCAGCACATAAACCTGTCAAATGGCTTTACATAGACTAGAGTCAAATGATAGAAGTAATATCTGATACTTTGCTTCTTTTTTTTCTTTGATGTTTCAGTACCTATTCATTATGATTAAATGCTTCAGAATTTCAAATTTCATGAAGAAAGTCGTGGCCCTATGGGTTTTCAATTGCATGAGAGGGAATAATAGTCGTTCTAAGAATGGTAAGGAACGGTTCCAGTTGTTTCCACTTGAGACTGGTACGGCACGATCACGAATTACAAACCGTTTTCATGGAATTCGCGGCACAGTTGGCGAACCTTGCTGGTGAACGCGTGTAGTAACTTCGCAACTCAGGATTGGTCATTTGTCTGTTGCCTGGCTAGTACCGGTTTCTCTGTTGCTGGCTAAGTGAGCTATTTCAGCAAAGTAAACCCTTATAATTCAAATAATAATTAAAGTAAAAGAAATCCAATCACCTCAAATCGCTAGGCAAATACACGTTTGTATTACATTCCAAAGAGCTCCATCATCACCCCTGCAGTGAAAAATGAAACCATATCCATGACGGCTGGCCCTGGGATGTGATTCCCGTACAATGATGAAACTCGCTGCTTCACTACCATAGTGCCGATGCATCGATTAGAGATATCAACTAGCTAGTTCCGACTGTTCCCGAAACCCGTCGCAAAGTAATCGTTCAACCATGTTGGTTTCGCACAAGGTGGAGTAATAACTACTTTTTATGAAACTTTTTGAGATCCAATTAACGCTATTTCTTAATATAAATTACAGACATGTAATCTAAGGACTATTTCTAATTGTTCTCAGTTATTTTGCCTTATTATCAGACTCAATATTTGGCTCGTTCTTGCATAGTAGAGCACGATTCAGCGCATGCGCACTATTCAAACACGGTACTTACGGTAAAACTTACGGTAAAACACGGATTAAAACTAAAATACCGAAAATTACATTTGTGTATTATAAATAAAAGGCACTGGTTGTAGTGAATGTCAGCTTGCTTATTTTGCTCAAGATAAGGATTTATTATGTCCATATGTCATGCAATATAGAAACTATGCTTCTAACCACAGGTTGAGAGCTGCCGTTCAAAACCGCACAACTTTGCTATGCTGTTTGCAATTGTTCGTTGGAACGTTTCGGGAAACACTGACTCGTTGAACTATGCTGATAACGACAGAACTTGCAACCATAGTTGGCTAGCAGATACTTTTGGTAAACGCACCCCCAGACCGGCACGGAATGGAACGGTTTAACCGAAGAGAATGGTTTGAACCGACGTTCAAACTATTCCTGTAAAATATCGTCACTATTGGGAAACTACTAGTCACATCATGCAAACCTAAGTGCATCTTAGTATTTATTTTGTCTGTTGATCATTGTTTATTGCCATTAAATGAATGGTCTCATTTCGTGCCCTCCATCCTGATGTTGTTTCAGCGAGCAGGAAATGATCTTGGTGTAGGTCTCAGGGGCTTTGCTCTAAATGTGGTGTTGATAAAGTCAGCAGGCGATGGTAATCATTTTTGTGGTCCCAATGACTCAGTGAAGCGCCTGTGGGTCAACTCATGATTTCTACTTATGATCTAATAGAAGTGTAGGTAACCCACTTTAGGCTCATGCTGTGGCAAATGGTTGACTTCATTTTTCTCAATAGTATAGTATAAAGAATGGTTTATAATTTTGACACATTTTATGCAATCAACTCTCTTGTAATAGACCCATGCTCAGAACTACTCACACCATTTGGGCTCATTTGCAACAGTAGGATAAAAGTAGTGATGCTGCTAATACTGTTTTCAAAATAGTATAGCTTTTCCCTTAAAGGAGTAGTTCACTTTAAAAAAAAAACAAAAAAAAAAACGTTTGCTGATAATTTACTCACCCCATGTCATCCAAGATGTCCATGTCTTTCTTTCTTCGGTTGAAAAGAAATTAAGGTTTTTGATGAAAACATTCCAGCATTTTTCTCCAATAATGGACTTCATTGGGAACCAAAAGGTTCAAGGTCCAAAAGACACTTTCAGTGCAAACTGCAACTGTTCAAAGGGCTTTAAACGATTGACGATGAATAAGCATCTCATCAAGCAAAACGGTCGCTCATTTAATAAATAAATAACAAAGTTTAAGTTTTATAAGCTCAATGCTCGCCTTGCTCTGTTCTGTGATGCGCGTTTGTGACTCTCCTGTTCGAACTCGTTGATCAAAATGAACAAATCTTTTTCTGAGTCATTTGGTTCATTCAACGAACGAAATGAACGGATTGACTCGGAAAAAGATTAGTTCATTTTGCTAAACGAGTTCGGAAGAGGAGAGTCACGAGACGCACATCATAGAGCAGAGCAAGGCAAGCATTTGTGTATATATGTATATATGAAGAGTTCAGATGCAAAAGCCTCTAAATGCCATTTGAAATTTTCTTCTAAAATGATCATTTTTATCAAGCTTGTATTTTTAAGTTCAGTAATTTCACCTAAATGTCAATGAAGATTACCTATTAATTGTCATTTAAGTGAAATTACTGAACTTAAATATACAAGCTTGATTAAAATGGTCATTAGAAGAAAATTTCAAATGGCATTTAGAGGCTTGCATCTGAACTTTTGATATATACATGTATATATACAGCTGAGATTTCTATAGCCATTACTCAAGTCCTCAGTGTCATATGATCCATCATAAATCTGTTGAAATTTTGAAAACTGTGCATCGTAATATTTAATAATATGAATTATTAATACTTTATAATATTTTCCAAAAACATTTTTTGGGGGGATTCTTTGTTGAATAGAACATTTTAAAAGAACATAATTTATTTCAAATAGAAATCTTTTGTACAAATGTGAATTTCTTTGCTGTCAGTTTTGATTAATTTAGAGCATCCATGCTTACTTTATTTTTTTTTTAATGACTGACCCCAAACTCATGCTTCTTCCAGACACTTCTCATGTTTAATGGCATGCACAGAGCACAGCCCCCCAATAAAACAAAAACTGTTTACTTACATTAATAACCCTGTCATCACTCTGGTCCTCTTGACCATTATGATCAATGAAGTTACATTTGCATAAGTTAAAAGTCAAAAATATTGGCAGCTGTATATATTTGATATTTTTTGTAACATCCTGTAAATATGTTTTCACTTCCTTTTTGGACACATTATGTTCAGCCTCAATCTGTGTCTGCAAGTTGTTGACTTTAAAATCCATCCAGATTGTTTAGTCTCTTACATGCCTTCTGGCATAATGCCAGCCATGATATGAGATATGATTTGGGGTTTTTCAAACCAACTATGTCTTCTTCTTCCCACACTTAAATAGGCCAGGGTGGGGGCAGGGGGAGGAGGGAGGCTCGCCTTGGTTGAAACCGTGTGCGCATTCTTTTTGGTGTTTTGTTTTATTTTATGATTTTCAGATACATTCAGCTTTTCCAATCACAGACATATGAATCTTGGGATGGAGGCTGCAGGGAAATACATCTAGATCAATAAGGCAGCTATGAGAATGTGCACGTCAGGACACATGGCAGTCATGAGCAAATCTCACTGTGAATTACAGTGCAATCCCTATTGCTCCCTAGATTTTATTAAAAATAAATTTTGTGAAACGTTGAAGGGAAAATTGTTTATTTCATCAGCATGTGTTGGATCTATAGTTCTCTGCCTCGAGCAAAATGACAGAAAACATCAACATTCATCTAACGTAAAATTGAGCAAGGTTTGTGCTATATTTAAAACATTGAGAGTGCAAACATGAGTTTAATATTAATGTTTATGTTTTCTTTATTTTTTTGTTTTTTGTCTTCGTATCTATGGTTCAGTCGTATTTTAAGAGAGGGTCAATTAATTAAGTTATTTATCTGATGAAATCTTTTTTAGATGTGAGGAGATTGAGTTTATCAGAAAACAGGCTTATTGCTAAACTTGATGTGTGAATATTGAATTTTGTTCAGCTGGGAAGATCTGGAAGACCAATAGTGCCATCTAGTAGCTACCAAAAGCTACATATCCTTGTCCTAATGGAAATGACAGTGGATATAAAGAGTCTATATACCCCTGTTAAAACAGTTTTACGTTTTTATTTTTATTTATTTTCTCACTTTAGTTTTCAGTGGCATTACATAGGTTGTAATATAACAATACAAATCAAATGTGGTTTTATTATTTATCTTTATTTAATTGTTTTACATCACACAAAAAGTGGGTGTGGTTATCATGTGCATTTTATTAATGTATTCCTCCATTTGTTGTGAAACACTTTGTGATTTTCATCTGTGAAATGTACTATACAAATACATTTTACTTACTTACTAGACACAATTTAGAAGTGTAGCTACCTCAAAATGTCAATGCTTTAGCTATTTTCCTACATTCACATTCTTTTTTTTCTGCACATCAGAACTTATTTAGTTTTATTCATTGTGATGGATGATTAAAGGAATTTTGCCTTTGCGTTTCCTCATATTTATACTCCTGGGAAACAAGAAGTAATAGACAATTTCATCCTGGTGTGTTTTAAAAAATATTAATTGGACTTCAGAGATATTTTTAGGGGTAGCAGAAAAAGAGAAGGCTAGAAGTAGCAAACAAAATCAAGAGGAAATGGAGAAAAGGTGAGAGAGAATCAGTGCAATTGCTAGTAATAATAATGGACATTAGTAGTAGATGAGTAGATGAAAAAGGGCATGAGGAAGAGTAAGTGTGTGTGAGACTAATTAGGGGAGATGAGATACCTGGTTCATGACAGTACCGCTCCCTCAATGAGCGCTGATAAGCCAAGTCATTGATGAGCAAGTGGTTCAGGACATCCCAGGAGGGAATCCTGCTTTTCTCCTCAGGGCCATACCCCTCCCAATCAACCAAAAACTGGTGACCACGACCCCAAGGGCAGACATCTAGTAACCTGTAGACAGGGTACCCCTCGACAAGGGTGGGACGGGGGGAAGGACAGAGAAGGCAAGCGAACAATGGGTTTAATACAAGAAACATGAAAAAATGGAAATGCGGAAAGGCCTGATAAATCGAGGAGCCAACTTGCAGGAAACTGACTGGAGAGGAAGGTTAAGGGTGGAAAGACATTCTCTGAAGTATTCACATATTCGCAGACGTATCTGGGGCTCTTTACACGACGTTGGTTAGCAGCTAAACGAGTGCGCGCTCAGGACTGACATAAAGCGGACCTCACCCTCTTCCAAGTATGTTTGCAGCGCTGAATAAATGCTTGAACTGATGGAACACTCAAATCGGAGTCTTGTGACGGAAACAGATGGGGGTTTATAACCCAGGCAACAGTGAAAAGGCAAAAGACCAGTAGCGGAGGACGGAAGGGAATTGTTGGCACATTCGGCCCAGGGAAGCTGTTCGGACCAGGACGTGGGACTGTGGAAAGCAAGACTTCGCAAAATATGACCAATAGACCCCTTTTCAGTTGGTAAACACAGTGACGTTTTTATGTGGGCGGAGATTAGGTGGAGGCAGAACGATCCCTCTGGCCGCTTCACTAACGCTAGTTAGCAAGTTTTATTAGCTTGTTTCTTTAACAATGAATGGAGAAAATCAGATTTTATCTTAATGTGTAAGGTCACTCACTAGCCATGTTTCCATCGACACGTTTTTATCCGAATTAAGTGATATCGAATGAAAAATGCCTTATGGAAACAGTAAAATTCGATGAAATTTCATGAAAATCGACTCAAATGAAATACGATCGGTCTCATCGGATTTTCTCTTGAACGATATACGGCTAATGCGATAAAAGCTGATGGAAACGCTATTTGCCGAATAAATAATGAATTGCGATTAAGTTTTATGACCTTTAATGGTTGCAACATGTCAGAAGACGAGTTCATTTCCGGCCAGTCTGTTTGCGCACACATGGCAGATGTCAACAAAGACAGATGTAAGTGGACAAAGCAAAAAAAAAATATGCTTCAACCAAAGGGTTATGAACCACGATCTCCCAGAACTGATGGAGCGCTGTCGTTCCCACACCACAGTCACCTCCGCTGTCATCGGGCAGTTACGTGCATCGGCATCATCATAGCAATGTTTTTAGCGTCGTTTTTTTCTTAGGTTAGTTTTGCTTGTTTTTACGTGGCCTGGTTGAGTTCTAATGTATAATGTGGTCTGTTATTTCTGGTTAACAGACTGCGGCGCTGCTACACACCGTTGCCATGGACGCAGTTCAGAGACGGAACAGACTATTTTCTTTAGCAGAAGCAATACTCGTTTTTAAATCAATAAACTCGTTTTTAAGTCAATATTTTGTGTCAAATTATTGATTTATTTATTTATTTGGTTGATTTATATGTAATAAGTAGGATAATATATAGCGAGGCGGTTGTTATAGCGAATACAACCCCTTCAACAACCGCCTCGCATACATCATCTCATTCATATGTCGCTATCAGCTGGCACATAAGCATTATTAGGCTTCAACTTGTGAAATACTTGATCATTTGTTTGTAGATGGTGCGATCGGTTTTGTCTAACAAAACTTTGTTCGCAAAAGTTTCCTTGAATGTTGTTCGATTCAGTGCGAAAATGAATGGAAACACCTTAAAATGTCTCAAATCAATTCGATATACCAATTTGATCGCAAAACAGCATGTGATGTCATTACGTACAGGTTTTTATTTGCTTTAAAGCCGTTTGATGGAAACACACTTTCACCAGCTTTATTCGCATGTGTTTTTTTACCGAACTTCAGATAATTCGATTGACAAGTAGATGGAAACATGGCTACTGTCCAGGACCGCGATTGTTATTTTCAAAAGTTAATTTTAACGGACAGAACCAGATTGGCCAACCCGTAGCCTTCACACGCTCACTCAATGCATGGACGTTCTGACAGGATTAACGTTACCTTACCTCGGTTGAGTGGCCTGACTTCTACACCTACCTAATAGAGAAACCGATCATAAAGAGAAAATGAGGGCATTTAAATCTTTAGATGCCTGTAACTATGTGCTGAATGGTCATGTACAAGACTTGTGTGTATGATCCGCAGTTCTGCCAAGCCAGCGCAGAGAATACGACAATGTAAACAGTGACATTACGGTGCGATTTTAATGATGCAAATATTTTTTTGAAATAAAAATTCCAGCTACAGCATATTCACTTTTCATCGATTCTTGCACCAAATAACACAACAAGATGACATTTAATAATAATAAAAGTAATTTAAGCTCCTTATTATGTAGCCGAATCTGTGGTGGTTTGCATTGGCCGCCTCCAGTTTTCACTTTGTTTTGCCTCCAGCTAGCGCCGTGACGTAACTGTGACGTCGGCGCAAAAGGGGTCTATAGATTAATTAGTCCATTCGAGTTGACCGTTAGTTTGCTGGTGGTAACCAGAAGAGAGACTGACTGAAGCACCAATTATCCAACAAAACTCTCTGTAGAACTGGGACGCAAACTAGGGAAGGCCATGGAATTTAAAAATGTCAACAACAGTCTGAGCAGTCTCTTTGAAGGAGGGGGGCTTAGGAAGAGTAATAAAATGAGCCGCCTTAGAGAAGCGATCGACGACTGTCAAGATATCGTTATTGCCTCCAGACGGAGGGAGGCCCATAATAAAATCAAGACCAATGTGAGACCACGAACGGGACAGAAGAGGCAGGGGTTTGAGAGGACCGGCGGGTTTATAATTCTTGGATTTAGTCTGGGCGCACAACGCAACATAGCGGCAAATGTCGCATTCTCAAGTGGGCCACCAAAACCTTTGGTGAATGGTTGCCAGACTACCCCTAATGCCCGAGTGAGCAATCAATTTGGAAGAATGACCCCATTGGAGAACGGCCGAGCGCACAGCGGAGGGTACAAATAGCAAATTCTTAGGGCAGGCTCAGGATACAACAGAGTGGTAGTTTGACTAGCCTCTCGACCCCCAGACTGTTGCGCCCACAACACATCCCTGCGAAAGAATAAGTCCCTCAAAAGCGGCAACCTTGGATGAACTAAATCAATGTGAGAGAGCGTCGGGTTTAACGTTATTTGAACCAGGGCAAAGTGAAATCGTGAAGTCAAAACAAGCAAAGAACAGAGCCCAGCGAGTCTGACAAGTGTTTAATCTCTTAGCAGAGCGAATATACTCAAAATTTCTGTGGTCTGTCCAAACAATGAACGGAATGGACGCTCCTTCCAAACTCTGACGCCACTCGCCTAGAGCTGAACGGTTGGCAAGTAATTTGCAGTCTCCTATGTCGTAGTTATGTTCTGAAGGGGAAAGTCGGTGAGAGATAAACCCGTCGGAGGAAGACCGTTGGGAGAGAATGACTCCAACGCCAACCTCCGACGTGTTTATATACCTCTACTATAAACTGTCTGGTGAGGTCTGGTGTAATGAGAATAGGCACGGAGGTTCCATATAATAAATAAAATTCCATATAAAACAACGGTAAAAAATTGTGAAGCCAAAAAACTGAAGCGCGACGCGAGAAACGGGTATAGGCCAATCAGTGACAGCATGAACCTTAGCGGGATCCATGTTGATCCCCTTCGCCGAAATGACTGAATCGAGAAACGAAACCGACGAGGCATGAAACGTACAATTCTCAGCCTGCACAAAAAGTTGATTCTCCAACAAACGTAGAAAAACGCATTGAATGTGCTGAACATGCACTTGCAGAGAGGGTGCAAAACATTTGCAGCCAAGATAAAATGAAGACAAAAATGTTGAGCATGTGTCTGAGAACATCATTTATAAGAGCCTAGAAAAACAGCTGGAGCATTGACCAGCCAGAACGGTAAAACGAATTTTCAAAATGCCCAATGAAGGTGTTAAATGCCTTCTTCCATTCGGCCCCCTCCCTAATGTGAATTAAATGTTACACGTTGCGAAGATCCAATTTAGTAAAAACTCTACAGGAATGCAAAGAGCCATAATCGGCAGGAGAAGAAGAGGGAACTATGGTACTGGTGCTGAGGGATTTAGAAAGATAATTTGTGAGAGCCTCGCGCTCAGGTGCCGACAGAGAGTAAAGTCGACCATGGGTGGAATAGATCCAGGAAGGAGATCCATGCTACGATCATAAGGGTGATGATGGGGAGAGAAGTGGCCCGGGAACGACTGAAAACCCCCGCAGATCATGGTACTCCTCGGGTAGTCACATCGAACAAATCAGCAGGCTCCTCCAGAAAAACAAACAGAAGAGACAAAAGAAAGAGCAGACACTAAACAATCAACATGACGAGACAAATTCAGGAGAGAATGATGCTTTTAGACCAATTAATCTGAGGGTTATGCTTGACTAACCATGGGTATCTCAACACAACCGGGGTAAATGGGTACTGAAAAATTTAAAAATTGTCTCATGATAGTTACCAGAGATGGTGAGACTCACCGGAATGGTAGCACAGTGAACCACAGGAAGAGCGCTACCATCCAGGGCAAAAACAAAGGTGGACCTTTCTAAATCAGTCAGGGGAATCCCCTGGTCGCGAGCCCATTTCTCATCAACAAAACTTCCCTTGGCTCCAGAGTCAATCAATGAAACGCAGGAAACAGAAGAACCAGGCCACCGTAAAAAAAGGAAAAGTAATGCGGGTTCTGGGTGGAGGGATTATTATAGTAGCACTCGCTAACCCTCTCTCTACTGGCGAGGCTTGGCTTTCAATGGACAGAGGGACACGAAATGACTTGCAGACAATATATGCATAGGCAGTTGATGATCCGCCATTCACGTTCAGCGATGGAGATGTGAACTCCCCCTAGTTGCATAGGTTCCGGAACGGAAGTCCTATGGGAAGCAGAGACAGGAAAAGGAATGGAAAGGAGAGTGGCCTCCATGCTCTGAGCCCAGTGGTGTAGGTCAAAGCGTCTCTCTACGCAAATAGTCAAGTCGATGAGGGGATCTAGACGAGTAGGCAGCTCCCAAGAGAGAATCTCATCCTTGAGGTCAACGTTGAGTCCCTCCAAAAAACGAGCGATCAGCGCAAGCTCGTTCCAGCTGCACGTGGTAGCCAGGGTACGGAACTTTATTGCAAAATCTGCAGCAGAGGGTTTACCCTGACGTAGTGTTGAAAGAAGGTGAGATGCTTCAACCACGTGAGCAGAGTGGTTGAAAACCCGGATTATCTCCTCCTTGAAGAGAACATAGCGAGCACAGCATTTCACCTCAGCCTCCCAGACAGCTCATCCAGTTAGCAGGAAAAACACAAACGCAACTCTGGCTCGGTCCTTAGCATATGTGAGAGACTGGAGGAAAAAAAAACCCTCCTCACACTGGGTTAGGAATGACACTCAGTGGGCTCACCTGCGTGACAAGGAGGATTATTTACCCTGGGCTCGGGAACACCAAGTGGTCCTTGGCGCGAGGCTCCGCGTGAAGACAATAAACTGTTGGGACAAATTGGACATCTGAGCAGACAGAGAGTCCACAAGCGTGACAAGTAGCGGAGAGCTCCTGCTCATGTTTGCCCAGCATTGCTCCTTGAAGCTCGACCATCCTTACTGGCGAGATTATTCTCTCAGGTGGAGAAGAGAGAACCCAAGAGCGAAGTGCAGGTAAATAATGTCTCTTTAATGTAACAGATAAATGGCCCCTTAAAGGGATAGTTCAGCTAAAAATGATATTTAAACCATGTATTACTCACCCTCAAGCTGTTCGAGATGCATATGTCAATCTTGTTTCAGGACGAACACATTTTCAGTTATTTTAGAAAATGTCTTTGACTCTTCAGTGGATATAATGTGAAGAAATGGGGTCCAGCTCCTTCAAGTCCCAAAAATGTGCATAAATCCTTCACAAAAGTAATCCATCCGGCTCCAGGGTGATAAACGAAGGCCTTCTGAGGGTAATCTGTGCGGTATTGTCGTAAAAATATACATATTTAAAACTTAATAAATGAAAATATCTGACTTCCGGCAACGATCGTCGCGACGGTTCCTACGCTACGTACATTCACGGGTGATGGAAGTCGGCGTAAGAGGTAGGACGTCAGCGTCAGGAAACGTTGCGACGTCACGACGGTTCCTACGCTACGTGCGCCGACTTCCATCACCCGTGAACGTCACGTAGATCATTGCCAGAAGTCAGATATTTTCATTTATAAAGTTTTAAATATGTATATTTTTACGACAATACCGCACAGATTACCCTCAGAAGGCCTTCGTTTATCACCCTGGAGCCGGATGGATTACTTTTGTGAAGGATTTATGCACATTTTTGGGACTTGAAGGAGCTGGACCCCATTTCTTCACATATGTATATCCACTGAAGGGTCAAAGACATTTTCTAAAATAACTGAAAATGTGTTAGTCTGAAACAAGATTGACATATGCATCTCGAACGGCTTAAGGGTGAGTAATGCATGGTTTAAATATCATTTATGGCCGAACTATCCCTTTAATGGGCAAAAGAGCAGTTCAAGAGAAATATTCCTCTTGAAGTAATCACACAGGTAGATAGAAGAGCTCGGGCTGGATATCCGTGGACAGAGACCGTAATTGTGGCAGGCACCGGGAGCCTGGATACAGGGTAGGACCATCCCTCAGCAACAGATTAGCTGGGCAGAACACAGATCAAAAGATAAAGAGCACTCAATGATAAAAGGTATCACCAAACGGTGATCCGGCAGGACACAAACAAGACTCAGACAGGCTTAGGAAGTGGCGTTTCCGACATCAGGTTTATACGAAATAACTCTAAAGGAAGCAGCTAAAGAGAAGGCTAGAAGTACCAAACAAAATCAAGAGGAAAGGGATGAACAGGTAGGAAGAATCAACATTTTGCTTGAGATAATGAGATAGATGAAAAAGGGCATCATATAGAAGAAGAGTGCGTGTATGTGACTAATTAGGGGAGACAGGAAAACGACCTTGTTAGTCCAATAAAAGCTTTTATTGACACCAGCCTCAACAAACGTCTCGTTTTTGAAAGTGTGGAAGTATACGATGATGCTAAAACCCACCCGCTCATCAACGACTTTAACACGGCCAGTTTAGCCCCGCCACCATTGCGCATCACGCATAGAAACAAAAGCATACCTTGTGATGACACACCGGAGCGAGCTACCAGCAATAAACATTCCGTTGACAAAATGTTGTGCCGTGCCTGGCTGTGGAAGAAGACAGTTGCTGCATAAGCTTCCTCTGGATTCCAATATTAGGAATGCCTGGTTAAAAATTGTTTTTAATGACGTTCCTGCAGATGAGTGTAAAACATTATCTGTATGTTCGCTTCATTTCACCGAGGATTGTTTTCTGAACAAGACACAGTTTCAAGGCTGGATTTGCAGACCGATTAAGAGAAAAGAACGGTGATGTGCCGTCTATATTGGATCTGACAGGAATTGTGCAACACACGGACTCTGGGTCGAACATGTATGGGCGAATCCGGTTGCCATTTGACAACATTGGACATTTTCCCTCACGTGCACGGACGGGTGAGTTAAACTCATTATAATATAAGAGGGAGAAATGAAGACGACACAGATATGCATTTTGTGTATGACCTAGAAGTATTTATTCAGCGATCGGCGGTTAAAGTTAATCTGTGCGGAACATCGTTGTTGTACGGAACATGATTTGTCTACGTTACCTTCTATATTGGATCCAACAGGAGTGGTGCAACACACTTATGTGGTAATATTTTTATTTTAGAAATAATAATCTACTCGACTAGCATTGCATTGTTACAGATCGTTTGATATCTAATAATTATGTGTATGTGTCTACAAGTATCCGTTGTATTCGAGGTGCTGTTGGTTCATTGTAACCTGGCCCTAGCCAGATGAATTTCGCTCCGCCTAGCTCCACTCATTCATCTGGAACCGAATCCATTGAAAAGGCGTTTCAGAAGGCTGGGCCTCATCAAAAATCCCTGCATATGATTGGATAAGCCACTTGTCTGTCATCTTTATCGACGTGCTATTTCGACCACTCACACCGAAGCCAACCTGTGACGCTGATGAGAGCGACGCAGGAAAAACAAAACAGAACAGCCGATGAACGACTACAAGCCCTCTTAGACGAACAACTTACAGGGTTTAACATTGTTACAAGTTCAGGAAAGATCATGTTGGATATGCAGTCGGTGCGGCAGATCGGCAGACTCGAAGATGCTTGCTCTGGCAAATTTTAGAGGATGGCAAAAAGCAGAAGCGGAACCGCTTTCTGAACAATCATCAGTCACTTTGTCACTACGTCACATCTATGAAACTCCCACCCTGCGTCCTGATTGGCTAAACCATAAAGTTGGTTGGAAAAATCACTCTCAATGGAAGAGGTTCCAGATGGATGTGAGTGAAGCTAGGCGGAGCTAAGCGGAACGACATTCATCTGGCTAGGGCCAGGTTAGGTTCAATGTCCTGCGATTCGGGATCGGACTCTGGGTCAAACATGTATGGGCGAATCATTCCAGGTTGCCATTTTACAACAGTGGTTTTCAAAACAATCCCCCACGTGCACCGAACCGAAACCAACGACAGAGTTGAAGCTCATTATAATATGCAAAACTGTTATCCACTCACAGCAGTGGGCGTTTACTTCCTAAGTCTTCAATGCGAAACGCCCGTAAAATCCGAGCATTTATCAAGTAGGCTGAAAACTAGGGAAGAAAATAGCCCATAACTTATTCATTTTTATGTTTTTAATGTAAAAACCAAGCGAACATCATAAGCTGACATCAGACAACAAAACAAAAACATTTAAAAAGCCAGTTCATGACCCCTTTAAAACCAAAAAGCTTAACATTCTGCAGTCAATCATGAAAAGCCTATGCACAATTCAACTAAACATCTGTGGTAATAGTTTTTAAAATGGTTCTTTTGAAATTGAAGTCTAGGAAACACAGGAATAGGGACTCAGTGATAGAACTCGCCAGAGCTACTATGAGAGGGTCTGTGGATGTATTTGGCTCAGTATGTTTAATTTTAAATCAATTAGAAAAATTCTGGATTTTATAACCTCTAACAACCTTGAACCTGATTGAATGAGAAGCATTAATGGCAGTTGCTGTCTAAAGTCATTCCACAGATGCTAAATTGGATTGAGAGCTTTGACTGGCCCATTCCAGGACAGACACATATTGTATATTGTAGCTCATTGTCCCATTGGATGATGACTCATCCTCTAAATCCCAGTGACTTGAGGATTTCAGCAGATTTAAGTTGTCTTTCAGTATTTTTCTGTGCTCTTATTCATGCTTTCTTCCATCTTTATGAGTTTTCCAGGCCCCTTCTGAAAGAGAAACACTCCTAAAGAATAATAATCAGCAGCACAACTGTTTTCAAGATAACAGTAAGAATTTTTTTTTCTCTCGCACCAAACCGGCATACAAGAATGATTTCTGAAGTTATGAGTTAGGACTGCTGAAAATTCATCTTTGCCTTCAAAGGAATAAGCTGCATTTTGTCTTTTTGATCAAATAAACACAGCCTTAGCGACCATAAGAGACTAAACTTTTGAACTAAACTTTTGAACGGTAATATATATTATTGAATATTATTACTCACTATACAACATAAGAGACAGTGTAGGCATTTTGTTTACATGCTGTCAGTTGGTGAAATGCTTCTTATGTGAAACATAATATGCTCGAGGTGCCTCATTTAGTCAAAAGCAGGAAATGGCTTTCTCCTGTGAAAGACCTTGGGTTGTTTCCAGTGATGGGTATATGAAGATGTTTCCTGTTTTAAAATGCATCAGTCGCTGTGAGAGAAGCCAATGTGCAAAAGCCCTGCACACTCTCACATGCTCTCAAACATTTTCACATCTCTGGCCATCCATCCTCAGTGCAGGGGTGTGCAGAGATATCCAACCTTATGTGTGATCTCAGTGTGGATGTCTGAAGCGTAAGCCTATCTGAGGTTGCTTTGGTTCTCTCTCTGTGTATAGAGAGCATAAGTCTGGTGACACACGTATCTGTGGTGAGTTAGTTTTTCTCGATTGTTTACACACATTTTCTGAAAGCATGCCTCATACTCTGAGAACTCTATAAACTATATCAAAAAACACATACACAATGAGTAAAACCCCTCAATTCTCCTGCAAAATGAAACTTTACATTCAAAACAATGGTATTCTCTTATTTTCAAATGACACACAAACCATCATATGAATAGACATTTATAAGAACCAGTTGAACACTGATGTGCTCAATGTAAATCACTATGATGAATGGAAAACACTTCTTCTCCATTTCTCATAATGACTTAGGCCTTTTTTGTTCAGTGTTACACTTGTACTACAGACATTACATGCATGTTGTGTTGTAAAATATTTGAGAATATTGGTTTTATATTCAGAACTAAGCTTGAATGAAGCTTGAATCGCCATAGAATGAACAATAAACAAGGTAATTGCGACTTTTTATCTCACAATTCTTTTTTCTCACAATTGCGAGTTTACTTCTCACAATTCTTACATTATTTCACAGAATTGCAAGATAAAAAGTCAGAATTGCGAGATATAAAGTCAGAATTGTGTGATATAAAGTTAGAATTGGGAGTTATAAAGTCAGAATTGGGTGATATAAAGTCGCAATTGCGAGATATAAAGTCAGAATTACGAGATATAAAGTCAGAATTGCGAGATATAAAGTCAGAATTGTGAGTTAAAAAGTCAGAATTGTAAGATATATAGTCAGAATTGCGAGATATAAAGTCAGAATTACGAGATATAAATTCAGAATTGCGAGATATAAAGTCAGAATTGCAAATTACGAGATATAAAGTCAGAATTGCAAGATATAAAGTCAGAATTGCGAGATATAAAGTCAGAATTACGAGATATAAATTCAGAATTGCGAGATATAAAGTCAGAATTGCAAATTACGTGATGTAAAGTCAGAATTGCGAGATAAAAAGTCAGAATTGCGAGATATAAAGTCAGAATTATGAGATATAATTGAGATATAATCAGAATTGCAAGATTTAAACTATTCTGAGGGGAAAAGTTAGTCTTTTTTTCCCTTCAGATATGGCCTGATTAGTCGCAATTGCAAGTTTATATCTCACAATTCTGAGAAAAGATGTCAGAATTTCGACATATAAACTCGAGAATGCAAACTCGCAATTGTGAGAAAAAAAGTCCGAATGTCTTTTTTCTCAGAATTGCCACTTTATATCACCCAATTCTGACTTTGTCTTGCAATTCTGAGAAATAAAGTCAGAATTGCGAGCATCTTAACTCGCAATTGTGAGAAAAAAAAAGTCACAATTGTGAGATAAAAAGTCACAATTATTTATTTTATTTTTTTATTCAGTGGTGGAAACAAACTTCCATACAGAACACATAAATACACGCTATTTTATTTTTTCCCACAAAAACAATGTACACATGTACATCCCAACCAACACAAAGTTGCACATACAGTAGTCTACATACAAAACAACCGAAACATTTACTGTTTACATTAAATAATAATAATAATAATAATAATAATAATAAAACTATGCTGCATCCTCTTGTATGCTAAAGCTCTGACTGCTAATTGTAATACTGTGCGACATGTGTTTGCCCATGTGTCGATTCAGTGTGCACATCTGAATTAGCTGTGTGTTCCTTGTGAAAATAAGAGATTTTCTGCATGAAAATTGAGCGAAAAGCAGAGAATTGTGTGTAGTGTTTTGAAAAAAAGTGTGTTTTAAAACTGCAATTTGAATGTAAAGCAGGAGTTTAGCAGAATTGGTTTAGGGGGTTGGTGAATGAGTTACATGTTGTGGTCATTGTGTCTCAAGTACCATCATTTGTGTGTAAACTATTGAGAAAACTGTAATACATGTTGATTATGTGTGTGTGCTTGCTAAATTTGACAAAGAAAACTCATTTTGGGCCTTTTCAATAATATAAAACATCTATTTTTTACTATAAAAATAAAAACATCAAATATTTAAGATGTAGTGTACAGTATGTGTGCTTGTTTGAGTCCATTAGAAAAAAGAAACTGGTGCAAAAGAGCTATCAAATAAGATCAGAAAAAAAGATCAGAAATACTGTGCAAAACATTAGAAAGAGTGTGCGTGTGTTTGTGCTTGTCAGTATGTGTGTGTGCACTTCAGGGGTACAAAGGGGTGAAACTGGGGGAGGTTAATGCAGAAAAAAAAGATAAACATTTTTTTTTTTTCGATTATGAGGAAAATGAGGCCTGTGGTTTAGGCTGTTTTTCTAATCAGTGGTTTTGTATGCTTGAATATGTGTTGCATGTTATACCGGAGTGCACAAGCTAAGCCAGATGAAGGTGAAACATATTCCTTCGTTTCGGTTTAGAGGTAATGAGACACGCTTCTCTTCTCGACTGAAACCAAGATACGTTTTTGCAACCATGATTGTCAAAACTCAATCATATGATCCACACTTTGCCAGATTTTCTTGTTTACAGACTTAGTTCCGGTGAAGTATCCTCCACAATTTTTTTAATCATACAGAGTCATATCCAAATAATCATTCTGAGTATACAGTATATATAAAAAAACAGAAGACATTCATATGGAAATCGCTCACCATAACTCAGTGAATAGAGGAATTATACATCTGTGAGATTAGTTTGAATCATATTCAATTTATAAGAGATGATTGTTCTGGTGAAATAGTTCATCCCCATCCAGACATATTTTGGCTCTATATTGTCTTTGTAAAATCCTTATCCTGTCTTCTTACCCTGATTGACAGAGACGTTATTGATAATAATAATAATTAATAACTTGAGTTTACTAATAATTTTTGACTTTAATTGAGTAAAATAAAGGGTACCCAAGAGTAACCGTACTGAAAGAAGTGATGAACTACAATCATAAAATGTTCCCTCAAAGAACCTTTTGTCCTTGTGGGGGGATTTTTATGCTCTTTTGTCCCCATGAAGAAACTATCATACTAAGTGATGCTTTTTTTAATGAAAATGAATCATACAGCTTTTTATCATAAATCTTCATTTACATGCCTATAAATCATACAGTTTTTTTTTTTTTTTTTTTTTAAATGTAAAAATGCAAAATATTTCCTGTGAGGGGTAGGTTTAGGGGTAGGATCAGAGTAAGGGGACAGAATATACAGTGTATAAAGTATAAAAACCATTACGTCTATGGAGAGTCCCCACAAAGATAGTAAACCAGACAAGTGTGTGTGTGCGTAGGTAAGTGAAAACACTAATAAGCAACAGCATTTTCCTAAATCCTTGCTGTTGCTTTTTGCAAACAATATAATCCATTTGAGAAAGAACAAAATATAATTTTTTGTTCATTTGATCTACATTTATGTGTAAAAAAATACAATCCCTGAAATTATCACATATATTTTCAGACATTGCACTTAATGATTTTCAGTTTTCAGTGAATAAATCAAAAACAAGTCCCGGTATTGGTGAATGATTGAAAGCATTTGAGCACCCAGACCCTACCACAAAAAAATATATTTTTATTCATAACAAACTTATTTCATAATTTCTTTTCAGAAAAGTCATGCTTAATATAGATCTCAATACACTTTGGGACCAAAAACATGCACGTTATCTTAATGGAAGTCTTTTAGCTCCATTATACCCAAATGAAAATAAAAGCATGCAATGTTTATTAAAATCCTCACAAATACAGAATATAATGACAAGGTTGAAATTCAGCCCAATTATGAGACATTATTTGAGGTTATGCAGAACATTTATTCATTAGAAAAACCCAGTCACCCATGATTAAACCAGCACAGGATGTACAATGAACTTCATGCTTCAGTTATCAGATTTGCTTTCTATTGTCAAAAGTGTGTGTACCCTTGCTACTGACTGAGTGTATTTCACGTCATCCATCAAATCCGTTTGAATCTCGTTTTCATATTGCAAACTTAATTTATTAATTTTGTATATACTTTTTATGTTTTATTAGATGACTAATGTGTTTTCTGACAACAATTTTGTTGGATCTGTTTGATGTGTGAATGTTTCGTCAAAATCTGTCCATCATGACCATTGTGAGCCATAAATTTATAGTCATGTTAGTTAAATTTGAGTCATTTACTGAGGAATTTTGTGTCCAGTTTTAGCCTAATCTGTTTACTGAAATGAAATTATGCTGACACTCACCTGAAAATCCTTGTTTAGGACTGTGGGCTTAAATCTACATCTGGGAGACTGTCCATTTACTGGCACTAAATAAGATCATGCAAGGACTGTGGAAACCATTACAGAATGAATGAGGTAATTCATAGATGGTTGAAACCTTAAAAAGGGGAGGAAAGTAGACCGTAATGTAAAAATAAATAGAAGAAAGAAAGACATAAAAGAAAGATAGGGGAGAGGGTGGCAGAGGAGGGGGGCGTCTAACGGTTTCCCCTCTACTTCAAACAGTGCTCTTTTAAACCATGGAAAGTTAACCAGCAGCCTCTGAACAAAAGCAACTGATTGTTATCTGAGGATACTTCTACAAATCAGAGAGTTGATGGCAGAGTAAAACAAACAATGCGACCTCAAAGAACACAGTTGGACATGCAAACGGTGACCTTATTACAGTACATTGTTCAAAGAAAATCATCTTGAGTTTATTTTCAACTAGATCACTTTTATAAATAAATAATACATAAATTATTAATTTATCAAAATATTAATTAAACGTGTAATATAATGGATAACGTTATTATCTACACACACGCACACACACACACACACACACACACACACATATATATATATATATATATATATATATATATATATATATATATATATATATATATATATATATTTATTTATTAATATTTTTCTTTTGTCTAAATCAACTTAAATAATTTATGTAGTTCAGGTAACATAATATTTTGAGTTTAAATCAATCTCCTTCATTGTATAAACTCAATTTTTCCTTTTAATGAACTTACAAGTTTAAAGCAACCAGGTTAATTAATTTTTTAAGTTAAACCAACATTTTTTTTAGTGTAGTCCATTACTGATTCCAAATTACATGTGATCCATTACAGTACATGTATTTTTTTTTTTTTTTTTTTGGTAACACTTTACAATACGGGTGCACTAATAAGCATTAATTCATGCATTAACTAATGCACAGATAATACTGAATTAATGTGTAACTAATTATTATCTAAACTATTCATTAATGATTACCACATTAGGAACTAATTAAGAGTCTGTAAGGTTAATGTATTAGTTCATACATGATTTTTTTGTAATTAAATATGTAATTGTGGATTAATTCCATAATAACTCATTTTTTTAATAGTGTTAATTAATATGTTAAACCAGAATGAGCCAAAGCCTTATATTTCAATTTCCAGATAATATGACAGGTACACTAATATGCATTAATACATGATTAATTACTTCATTGTTAGTGCAAATTCATGTGCAAATTACTACAATTACCAAATGACTAGTTAATAATGATGTGCCCCAACAAGTAAAGTCATAATGATACCTTTGCAAATCATTAGCTAATGATTAATTAAAGCAGGCAACTGGAAGTTGAAGTGCATAGCTTTCACTAATTGTGCTAATTACCACATTAATTTAAACTATTAGTTAATAAAATATGTTATTAAGGAATTAATACACAATTACACATTGAATTAATAGCATTTCGTGTATTACTTAATCTATTAATCATCTAGACTCTTTATTAGTTGCTGATGCAGTAAACATTAATTAATATTTTAGTTCTTCATTAGTTATACATAAACTCATGATTATCTATGCATTAGTTAAGCATGCATTAATGCACATTAGTGCACCCTGTATTGTAAAGTGTAACCTTTTTTTGTATTTTAATCTGACTACTTTTATAATACAATGAGAAAGAAAATACATTCTATTCTTTGTTATCAACAACATGAAGTACATTGAACATTACAGGGCTTCCCAAAGTCGAGGTTTATGAAAGGAATATATATATATATATATATATATATATATATATATATATATATATATATATATATATATATATATATATATATATATATTTTATTTTTTTAATAGAGGCTACAACAACCCTTTTAAAAAAAAGAAAATGACAGAAGAAGAATTAGAGAGAATCAATCAATTGTGTATATTTGAATCACTATTTAATCATGTAATCAGCAAAAAAGTAACTGTAATTTGATAATGAGTTTTAAAACATAAAATAAACTAATTACTTCATTTTTTTTGGATTTTGACTACTTAATCCAATTACATTTAATCAGTTACTACCCAGCACTGTGTATGTGTGTGTGAGTGTGCATTTATTTAAACCTTTGTTAAAGTAAATCTTTTAGATGTATCCAGGTGTTGAACATGCAGGTTTCAGTTCACGTTGTCAATCTAATAGTCAATGAAAGAGTGCTTAGTGAAATTGAAAAGCTGTTATCCTGTTTTTTTTTTATGTAACCTTCTTAAAACCCCTCACTTACAGTAACACATTTTAATATCCGCATCTTCAATTTACTGTAAAAGAAACAATGAAAAAATGGAAATGCACAACCTTTCATGACTAGCATGACCTGCTTCAGTTCCTCATTCATCTCAGTGTAACATCTCAGTAACACTTATTCTTATTCAGAACCTAATGACAGCCTATTCAGTCTCCAAGGATGATAAACAAATGCCAAGATAATTAGTACCTGGTTTGTCTGCTTGTAGTTACAGTTTTTTTGTTTTTTTGTTTTTCAAATAAATACTAACATTGTTTTGAATTAACATTACATTGTATCTGATATGTATAGCAGGACCTACTGTAATAATATGAATTTTAATGTTTGTTAAATGTTTCACTGACATCACCACCAGCTCTCCACAGTTCTGACAGGATTCCAACTAGGTCATTTGTGTATTTCTCTAGTCGACCAGTAGAGGGAGTCAAAGAGAAAATGACTGAAAAAAAAATATATTACTGATTAAAAAAATATATATATAAAATAATTTTGCCTATTACAATTGATTCATTTTCCCTTTCTTCCTCCACATCATCAATGGGACTGAAAAAATAAAATATAATAACGAAATAACGAAAACGTTATGATAGGCAATCATGGATGTATAAGGACTGCAGAACAACTGGTCATTACTAAAATCATAATGAATATATATTCGTAACAAATGCTTATATTGCTAATAATTATATTATATTAATCAGTTAACATGATGTGAATGTATTATAAAACGCCATGCATAGGGTTTCAACAGCAGCTTAAAATCAAGTTTCTCCTCCCTGTGTTCTTATAGATACAAAAGCCTGCTGGAGATCACGCCAAACGCATTTTAAATGCAGAGATAATGCGTCTAACGTTAATCGATTACCGAGCGGCACTGATAGATCGGTTTCTCTGAGTCAGACGGTCGCTGAAGATGGAGGAAGCAGGCGAAGGGAATCACTATTGCTGCGTGTCTATCGCACTGCAGTGGATACACAGTATTTAGACGCTGTCTGTAACTCCATATCAGATGAGATGGAAGTGTGTCACTTCGTACATCGCTAAAGGTAAGCTAAAATGTCCGTTTCGAATGTTAAGGTTTTCCTTTGTTTGTTTCAAGGCTTTATGCATCTGTATGTTCTGTGTTTTTTGACAGGTCCAGGAAGCGTCTGGGTCAGGGTGCGAATTATGGGGGAGTTTAACCCCACCTACCCCTAAAAACAGGTTAAAGAAAAAGGCGTGGGTCTCAAAGTTGTGTTATATGTAAGTGTTCTTGCTTTTCGTCAGCGTTTTCGAACAATGTTTCAGTAACTAATAAAGTTATATTACAAGTTCATTCCGAGATGTGCTAAACGGATACGTTCGCGAGCATAATTTAAGGTTACCATAGCAACAGGTGTCTGCTTCCTCGCATAAAACATAGTCTACTGTCATTATATATCAATTCGTACAATGACCTTGGCCACTTTTTGTGATTGTGAAATTCATTTTCCACAACAGTGTGCGAATTGGTAAAGGAATTTAAAAGGAATCAACTTTTGATTTCATAAAATGTCTGTAGGGCGCAATCAGGTAAGATTGTTTTGGCGCCCCTAGCGCGCGCATAACTAATCTTAAACTTTATATTTTAAAAGACGTTTCAAACACAACTAGATATTTTTGTGATTTATTTGGGATGGTTAAATCTGTATTCACGTGAAATAAATTACGCCAGTAGGCCTACGAAAGTTTTGTTAGCAGACAGTTCCTCAGGCAATGTAACGTTAACAAAACGTTTGAAAATCCTTTTAAACGTAGACTATTGCCTACTTGTGTGAAAACGATGATATAGCCTACTTTTAATACCCCTCCCAGCCTTGCCATTCGCCATCAATATGAATCGTGTTTGTTTGTAAATATAGCCTGATATTGCGCGCATTATAAGAATTCAATGAGGCGTCTGCAAAATGTCATGTGAATTAGCCTACTGTCGGCGTATGTGTCACATGAATACTGAGCTGCACATGAAGCATAAAGAAACACGCACACACTCATCCCACAACCTTTGATGGACTGTCAGACAGGTGGAATTATTGGGCTCTAAGCCTGTTTGTAGGCAGTTCCCATCATTTCCTTATTTATGGCTTAATTCCCTTGGAACCGGTGGATCCAGTTGAGTATTCGCCCCAGCCTGACATCGATTGACCCAGGTGTTGAACAGGCACAGGTTTCACTTCACTATGTCAAAGCAGTTTCAGATCAGAGGGAAGAAATCTAATAGTCGGGGGAAAGCGCGTAGACGCGTGTGAAATGGAAAAGCTGACGGGCTTGTTCGGCGCAAAGGAAGTCACCAAACGATAGAAACCCAAGAAGCAGCTTGCTTCCTAAGTTTTTTTTTTTTCTTCTTCTTTTTTTTCATTTGGGCAAGATCGTTCCCTGTTTGTGACCAATATGAACTCCAGTTGAACATGACAGTCATCAGAGGACTTCATCATCACTGTAGACTCTGAAAAGCCTCTGTCATTGGAAATAATTTCACGCGTTTCTTTTTCTTTTCTTTTTTTGCGCAAGGATTTCTTTGGAGACTTACTCTGCGTTTTCACAGGGGGAGACCAAACAAAAAGGTAAAAGTTTCATGCAATCATATTTAATGGTTAACATCTTGTAGAGTCTTGTAGTTTCAATTAAAGTCCAGAAAGACTTTTCTTCTAGATTATAATGCTGACATTATGTAGCCTATTAAACTTGCTATACCTCAAGTGACATCTACATCTTGCTATACCTCAAGCACAAATACAGTATAATATCAATTAACATCCGTTTATGGTGATGCTATTAATACTATTATTATTTTTTAATTACTTGTTCAACATTTCTTGTTAAAAATGAATAAGAATTGTGAATAACATTTCTTATTCAACATATATAGCCTATATATATATATATATATATATATATATATATATATACATATACATATACATATACATATATATATATATATATATATATATATATATATATATATATATATATATATATATATATCATATTATATGTTGTTATATAATTGTGAGGCTTAAAGTAAAAAAAAAGAGAGAAGACGTAACTGTCCGAATATTGTAAATATGTAGAGCCTATGAAGTCATTAAGGTTAATTATATTGAAAATGTTGGTGCAATTAGTTTGATACAATCTATAGGATCTAGTTAAAAAAAATGAAATCAATTTTGAGATATTATTGGGATTTTTAAAAAAAATATTATTAATATTTTAAAAACAATTAAGTCAGTTTGGTATAAGCATGCAAGACGCCATTTTGTTTTCATGTGACAATCATAAAACAGAGACCCTGTAGACCCTCATTACTGGGATGATTGTCATGTATTCTGACTTTTTTATTCAAATATTTTTGTTCAGGTCAAATAGAGTTACCCTAAGAAAAACTTTTTGATACTCCTTAATCAATAATAATTTTAAAATGTTAACTTGAAACTGTGTTTAAATAACCTGATGATGATTATATGGTGTAGGTACTTGAAAACTTTTTTTTTTACATGAGGGTTACACCACACACACACACCACATTTTTGTTTTCCTGTTTAAATGGTCCCCCCCCCCACCCTCCAAACATGAACCCAATGATTACATTTCTAAGGATATGTAACATGTGTTTTGCATTCGATTTTTAACAGTTCTCTTCTCAAATCCTTATTCATCATTGACCTCTATTATGCATGTAACATCCATTGCATCTCAAAGAGGTTTAATTAGATCAAAGTAGTCTACTGATATCCAGGAATTGATCCAGGACGATTGTGTTTTGTTGTAGTGCTGGATGATTAAGGTTGTGCACACGCGTGCCGTGATCAGTGTGCGCTTAGGTCCCCTGGAGAATCGCAGCGCCATACACCATACATAGGGCCAACTTCACTTCTATTGCTTTTTAATTTGAGATATCATTCTTGTTCTAATTTGGTTGTATTTCCATATCAAGGAGCTGTAATTTAGTGTCTTGTTTATTTCAGAAACTTTGATCAGGGTCAGAGTATCCAGGTGCACTCCTCATAATTAATGGGATATCAGGAAAGATGGTGCATGATATTGTGTAGTTCTTAAAAGTTAACTTCATATTTTACTGATTTATTATTGTTTAATGTACTGTATATGTGCACATTGTTAATGTTTAAAGCACCGTGCATTGCCACATATCGATATGGAAGAGTAGAGAGATAAAACAAATATTTATATTACTTTAAGTGCATTTAGCATCTGCGATTTATTAAAGCATAAGAGTGTTTATTTATTAAGCTGCTTAATTGGTTTATGTGATATTTACTTAATGGGTTTAGAAATACTCATAAATCCTAAAACTAGTAATTAAACATTTTAAAGTGTTTATAGATGTCATAAATGAGGTTCTGTAAGGATAATTTGGTACTAAGCCAAGATAATATATTTTTGCACTTTCCGTCCGGTGAAACATAAACAGCATACAGTAGCTCTTGTTTGTGGTGTTTCGTAAACGTCACGGAATTGCTATTTTTTTTGTCATCACAAGTGAGAATTACATCCCTCCCAGTCCGTTATAGAATATTAAACCAGTAAAAGCATATTAATGCTGTGCTTGTTTTTCTGTGTGAAATTGTGTGATGATTCATCTGATTATGCTCTAAAATAAGCCTCAGATTTATTTTTAGTTTAAAGGAATTGAACCTGAATAGCTTATAGAATCAGTTAGATATACATGTTTCTATCCAGCGACGAGGCCAGCTTTTATATGATCTGATGGACGATATGCTGTACAACACATCGATCGTTGATTTTTACAGCTCACTTTGTCTGTCCAAACTTTTTAATTTTAGACTTGTTTCAGAAGGACCTGAAACTCTTGAAAACATGTCAATTTTCACACTTTGCATGTATCTTTTTTTTGACTAACCAGGAAGTTGTCACTTTATATGTTACTTCCCTAATACTTCACAAGACAATTTAGATGTTTCATAAAAAACATGTTTTATTTTAAGATTATATGGCTGTGATGCAGACAGTTGCATTCAGTGCAGAAGCTAAAAACTGTAAGATAAAAGTTTAACATTGAGAAATCGTGCATTTTTCACGGCAGTTGCGTTTATGTGCCAGATGAAAAATGTATTACAAATGAACTGTCGACATTGAACGTCTTGTGAATGTACTTTGGTGTTGCATAATTTAGAGGAAAAGCAGAACATTATTATATAATACCGTGATTAATGATATTTAAAGATTAAAAAAATACTGCAAATATTTAAAGAATCCTGTGCCAGTAATGCTTGTTAAATGACCAATTTTTATTATAGAATAATGCAAAATCCCACATCTAATTTATAACTCCTCTTCATTTTCACAGCTCTACCCCCTGAATATGGACATGGAGGCGTCGAATGGCTATATTGCAAGTAAGTCAAGCGTTTGCATACACTTTAATGGCCACTTTCAAAAAAAAATATGAGCATCCTTTATTTAGCACATAAAAGCATCTTAAATTGCATTTTTCAGGTTAATTCAAAAAGTTTTTTAGCCTTAGTGAATAGTGAATTACTGAATGCATTTAAAGTTCATTTGCCAATTCTGTTCTACCAGACAAAAGCTAATTGGAGACAATGAAAGATTAATAGGAACATAATAACACAGTAATAGTTCTACTGTATTAATCAGAACGCATACAGACCTAAAATAGTCAAGCAGTTCCGTCATCACAATGTTATTAACATGTCACCTGCTTCGCTGTTTCTCTCATGCTGCGTGTGTCTGTGGAACACACTTCATTGGGTTTAAGACTCAAGCCTATTGATAATTGTCTTTTTTCCCTGACTTCTTAAAATGAGCGACACATATTTGGAAGGTTTATCGAGGAATGCTTTCTGTAAATCAAATTGGAAGACCTGGTCAAAAAAGCTTATCTGTTGCTTTTCCATTGTAAAATATGTTGTTGCTTTATTTTATTATTATTTTTTTTAATGTGCTGATTTATTTTAGATATGCTATCTATTTCGTAGAGCACTTTGGGAGTTTGTCTGCAGCTGTTAAGCCAGTTCTGCTTTATGAATATGTGCAGTAGTCAAGCACACTCGCTGGCCCCAAGATCCAGTTGAAAAGCGTCGACTCTTGGCTCCCCTTCGAGATTTGTTATCTGTGATGGGGCTTCAGTACCAGGTGCACAGTGGTACCTTCAAGCCCGTTAACTCCCTGGCAGATTCCCTCAGATGGAACATGTTGATAAAACGTCCCTCATCTAAAAATTCTTGCAGGTGTCTTGGAAAATGAAAAGTTTACAGTTTAACTTGGTTCCATAGACTCTCAAAGGCATTTTTTCCTTTGTTAAAGGGCTTGTTATATTTTAAAAACATGAATGAATGTCGAACAACACCTGGTTTTGAATAGCTTTATCACGTTTCAGAAAACGTAACTCTTTATAGTTTAAGATAATGAAGTTGTTAATGGCTTGAAGATGTGCTTAGATGTGTCTTCACAGCTTTTTTCTTCAGGTTTATTCTTTTCTGGTTTAAAACCTCTTGCTGATTGAGTCAGACAGCTTGCATTTCATAAAAAGACCATCCTTGCGTTTGTCCATCTCATATCACAGGCTAATACTTCAACCTTTTGTACTGTAAACTGCTATTGATATGCTAAAAAGACCTCGTCCCGCTTTTAAAGAGCAGTTCAACGGTGGCAGGTGGCAAGGAGCGTGAGTGGGAATGTGTTTTGTGTTTGATGTGGAAGGATGGCTTGGAGGTGTGTGGACGGACAGGATAAACCTGATCCACGCTCGAACTTTACACACTCGAACATGCCACAACCAATCACTCTCTTTCCTGGGAGAACCGATCCTGTTAAAAAAGTTTTTCTTGTCTAGTATCGCAACTCTGGCACACAACCTGTCTTCAGGCTCCACCCCCACTAATGTAATACAGCCGACGGAAACCATTGTGCCCAAATCACTTCAGCGTTCTATAAGTCAAACACAGTGATTCCACAGTCAACATTAAATCCAGATTGAATCCAGATGTATCATTTTTTCAAATGCAAATGTTATTTCAAAATCAAATACAAATTTTATAACTTTTTTTTCCATATTTAACATCCCCTTTTTATGATTCAATCAATACCTCATGAATAAAAGTAATTTTCCCCTCTCATTGAATATCCCATTTTGCTCTCAAAACATATTACAGAAGTCATTTAGGTTGATTTTAACCCGTGGGCCACTATTGAAAACACCCCCAATTAGTTTCCTCATTGATCCACTAAAAAAGTGAATGGAACAGTCCATTCTGTAGGTTGCTGTTTGATTTGTATACACAGTCTCAGCGAATGAGTGAAATCGGGATCTGATTCTGACTCAGCACTGTCACAGGCCAGACCTGTAGTCACTCCAGTAGTCTCCAATGGGCCTACGGATTTTCAGCATGCATCACTGCATGGGGGCAGATGGTAGCCTTATTAATATAAACTGTATGCTGTAGGCCGTCATTACAGATAGAGCTCTAGGGCCATCAACAATCATATGTGTGGGAATTTCAATGTGATTTATAGAACAAATAAAACAACGTGGAATCATTCTAAAACTGAGAAAACCACATATTAAAGTGCGTCAGAGATTCTTCAATCGATAACAATGCCAAAAGCACACTGCAAGACTGCATAGTTGGGAAGAAAGACCTATAAAGATACGAATAGAAAATAAAACAAATTTTTGCATAATTTATAATATACCACCATTGAAAAGTTTAGGGTCAGCAAGATATTTGGTTTTATTTTATTATTATTTATTTTTTTATTTTTTAATTATGGTAATTTAACACTTTTATTCATCAAGGATGTGCTAAATTGATTAAAAGTGACAGTTAATACAAGTATAGTGTAACAATCTATTATACTATTTATTAGGGCTGTCAAGTTAATCAATTTATCGATTAATATATATATATATATATATACATACATATATATATATATATATATATATATATATATATATATATATATATATATTTTATGTGGATGCACTGTGTATATTTTGTGTGTGTGTGTGTGTATATATATATATATATATATATATATATATACACACACATGCATGTATATTTAAGAAAAAAATATTATTTATATATAAAATATTTATATATAATAGAAATTATATATAAATCTATATACAGTATATACATGAAAATATTTCTTAAATATACAAGCATGTTTGTGTATTTATATATATATATATACAAATAATTATACACAGTGCACCCAGATATATTATGTAAACACAAACTTTTATTTTGGATGTGATTAATCATGATTAATCGTTTAACGGCCCAACTATTTATAATATATAAATACTATGTACATTTCTTTATAAATCCTGTTCTTTCCAATTTTCTAGAATCCGGAAATAAATGTATTATGGTTCCCACACCTCAACCATTTTCAACTGAGCACATATTCTTTAGCAGCAAATCAGCTTATTAGAATGATTTCTGAAGGATCATGTGACACTGAAGACTGGAGTAATGATGCTGAAAATTCAGCTTTGCCGTCAGAGGAATTCATTACATTTAAAAATATATTTACATAAAAATATATGTACATTACTATTTATTTATTTTTTATCAAGTGAATGCAACATTCGTGAACATGAGACTTCTTTTTAAAAACATAAAAACATCTTACCCTAAACTTTTGAACAGGAGTGAGTGTGTGTGGTGTAGATGTGGAAGAGAAACATCTAATTGACTTTTAAGTCAAGCTGTGAGTCTTTAAATGTGCTGACAACTATCTTCAGTCTTGTTGTATGCGTTTGGCATTAGATATGCATTTATCGCGGCTCTGTTTAGACGTGGGCTAAGAGACCTCTTTCAGCTGCTACTGTACAAGAGTTTACTCTCACAGATCTTTCTTCCTGAGAACCTCTCTCATGCCGGGAGGCCATCAGACACAACACTCTGTTATGGAAAATCCTCCCCTCGGCCGTCACTCAAATCGAAGTGGCTGCTTATTTCCCGTTGCCAAGGGACTGCCGGTTACCTGAGATTTCCCTCAACCCCGGCACCGTAACAGGAGACGGGCTTTGGGATTGTGTCATTGGCTTCGTCTCCCTGAGTTGCTCTCCCTGTCAGAATGACAGTGTCTGTCTGCCAGCTTGACAGCACAGATATCTGTCGCCTCAAAGGCCCTCGTTTACTGATTCATCACAAATGTAATGTTTTGAATCTGTTTAAAACCTTTAGACTGTAGTTTATGAAGGGTGGTGTTTGTTGTAGTATAGTACATCGAACAAGGACTTGTTGATTCTCAAGAGGAACACACACAAATGAATCATTAAAAATGCCATGAATACTGTTTTAGAGCCCTTTGGCAGACTCACTCTGCTACCTAACAAACCTGTTTAAAGGAGGAACTGACTAGATTTAGTGGATTGGTTAGACAGCGAGCTTAACGGTGACATCCAAGGTACTTTCCAGTCATAAACGTGGAGTTCAAGGAATGATCGAAGCCGTAATACTGCCCTTGGAGGTTGTGTGTATGCATAATGCAAGCATTAAGAGCTGTCTAATGTCGTTGCCGTTGTATTGAGTGTTTGGCTCTGAAGGGGTCAGTGGGTAACGGGATCAGGGAGCAGGAATCGCTCCCCCAGAGTGAAGCCATATTATTTCCCAAAGCCAGTGCGCGGAGAGATGAGGAAATCCAATCTGAATCTTAAGGATGTGGCTGAAAGCTTAACAACCTCTCCACAAACGAGTTGATGGCTCACAGTCTCTGTAAACTGAAGTGTTGAGATGATCATTGACCCTAGAGAAATTTCAGCTCTGGTAACAGAGACGGGGTGGTATTAAAAGCAGTGTGTGTACAGTACCTGAAAACCATGGGATATGTTGCTCTCCTTTACCAAGGCATCAGCGACTAATACAGAGGCACATTTTAAATGGTACTGTGCAAAGTGAATACAAGTAGTTGTTGTGTAATCTAACCAGTCAGATTAATTCAGTCATTTTATTATATTATATAAATATTGTTTTAATTGTTAAATAATATTCTCAGACAAATACAGATATTTATTTAAATCTATATACAGTATATACATGAAAATATTTCTTAAATATATACAAGCATGTGTGTGTATTTATATGTAAAATAATTATACTCAGTGCACACACATATTATGACACACAAACTTTTATTTTGGATGCGATTAATCATGATTAATCATTTGACAGCCCTAATATGCAAAGTATATACTGTATATATATGTAAGGCCTGTCAAACGATCGTGATTAATTCGCATCCAAAATAAAAGTTTGTGTTTACATAATATACTGTATGTTTGTGCAATGTGTATAATATATATATATATATATATATATATATATATATATATATATACACACACATGCTTGTATATATTTAAGAAATATTTAAATGTATATACTGTATATAGATTTATACATAATTTATATTATATATATAAATATAAATATTATATATATATATATATATATATATATATATATATATATATATATATATATATATATATATATATATATATATATTTTTTTCTTAAATATACATGCATGTGTGTGTATTTATATATATACAAAATAATTATACACCGTGCACTCACATATATTATGTAAACACAAACTTTTATTTTGGATGCGAAATATTATAGAATGTAAATATACAGTAGATATACATAACATTTTTTTAATACATTTGTTGGATACCTGACAAAACATATTATTACATTGTAGGGAGTATATTTGACTTAAAAACAGTATGAAAAGAGTATTAAGTAATAAGAAGGCTCACTGTTTTAACCAATCAGCATCTCAGACCTTTTTACACAGCGGTTTTAAACAGTAGATTGCAGTAAAAAGGTGTAATGAACTATTTAGTAGAAAGCATTAAATAGTAGAGCACGGTTGAAAGTAAGAAATTAATCTTTTTCTTACAGTTATCCTTTATTCTATGTTTTTATCTTTGAGTGATAATCAAAAAGCATGGCTTTTATAAGAGAGTTGGTCCTTGAACTGTCTGCTCATATAGATCTGAGCTAAGAGCTGCATTTAGCCACAATAGCTGTGCTGCCTGGAGCATGGCAATGTCTTCAGTGCACTTGTTTCTGTCTCCTAGGTAATGGCGACTGCTCTCCCAGGAAGGAGAACTCGAGAATGCTGGTGGACCTGTCGACCAGCACACCCAATGGCCAGCGTTCCAAAAGTCCTGATTCCCCTGCTGGTAAGTAGGCCTGTCTTCTATCAAGTCCACTCCCCTCAATGCCTGTTCCCATTTGACTTTCTTAGATTGATCAGCTTAAAGGGATAATTCAGGCAACAATGAAATTTCTATCATCATTTACTCACCCTCATATTGCTTCAACGCTGCTTTTATTTCATTCTTAGAATTCTTAGAACTAGACTGTCTGCTTAATATCTGCACACTTTAATTTTATGGTCATCTGACAGATATTCTGCTGGCTATAAAATGTATGTAAAATTAACCAATGATTTACATTTTTGTATCCGTGTTTGAATATATGTATTAGAATTAGCGTAGAAATGCATTAGAATTCTGTAATATAATCAAAACCCTTGGACTTTATTTTGATGGTTCTCCAAGAGATATTCTACTGCCTATAAGTAACTTTGCAAGTACATTTCAACTTAGGACATAACCCTAACCTAACAGTCTACTAATATTTTGGTCTAATAAGAGGTAGTTGACATGTAGTTGCAAAATAATGAGAGTTAGTTGACAAGTAGTTGCAAAGTTTCTTATAGTAGACCCTTACGCCCGATATATGAATAATTAAAAAATATACAGAATAATATATTGTGTTAATTAAATAAAATATATGCAATAATACATATAAGACACTTTTTATATAATGACAAATATGTTACAAAATATTTACTAATATATCATGCAATTTTATATTCATTAGTACACTTTATAATTAGGGCTGTCAAACGATTAATCACATCCAAAATAAAAGTTTGTGTTTACATAATATATGTGGGTGCACTGTGTATAATTATTTTGTATATATATATAAATACACAAACATGTATGTATATTTGAGAAAAAAATATTATTTATATATAAAATATAGATATTTAGATATAATATAAATTATATATAAATCTATATACAGTATATACATACTTAAATATATACAAGCATATGTGTGTATTTATATATACAAAATAATTATACACAGTGCACCCACTATATTATGTAAACACAAACTTTTATTTTGTATGCGATTAATCGCGATTAATCGTTTGACAGCCCTATTTATAATATATAGATATATAAGATAAGATATGGTACTGCATATGCACAAATATTTTGAACATATATTTACTCATGCAGTATAAACACATACAGTGTATATAGAGAGATGTACAATGTAGTTTATTTCTTATATTTTATAATTATTTACATTATAAATGTTTCATATGTTCAAGCTAGTTGACAATAGCACAAGCACACTTGCATGTACTAAAATATTTAGCAAAGGGACTACCACTGTGCTGAGGAGTGCAAAGCTATTACTTTTTAAATATAGTGACATAGGCTACAGTCTTAATGGTGCTCTGGCCAATCGTCAATCTAACCACAGACTCGACTCTTCAGAATAATGGTAATCCCAAAAACTCAGCATGCTGCATGTTGGACACTATATGCATGTGTTACTCATTCTGTGAATGTGTGTATGTATTGCTATTTTTGTCTTAATTTCTAAATACTTTATGTGTAACTATACAGCCATACATGTTCAATGCATATATTGCAGTATATTGAAAAAATATAAGCCCTAGTTTCCCATATATGGAAATTTATTATGTAATATATCTCATTATATTTTGCAGCATATATAGTCTCATACATTTTTGTTCCAAAAGGAGGATGTCTAAAGTGTAACCAAATAATGTGCTGGTCAGTCTTTTTCATAACTGGAGCTTTTAAGCTTCAAAAAGGATGCAAAAGCACCATCAAATTGTCATAAATGTAGTTCATATATCATATGAAGTCTTAAGGCTTGACAAAGACCTTGATTGGTCAAAACGATGTACTGTAAGTTATTGATATGTAAAAGTTTTATGGCAGGAGATAACACAGTGTGTTGTTTTTTCCCCCTTTTTTTGGAGCACTTTCCCAATTTTGAATTGATATTTATCTAAATTCTTCCAAAATGATATAGTATCCTTATAAGTTTCAGTCGCTAATTAAAATGCGCCAATAAGAGCTTGGGCTGGTTTACAAGTCATTCATTGAGTCATATTTTTTAAATGAATCTCATGATTTGGTTCTTAAAACTTGTTTTACATGATTTTTTTTCATTTGAATCCACTCACTGACTAAATGATCACATTGCAGCAGCAACAGTTGTCACATTAAAAACTTACTGGAGAGGAAGGTTAGATTAATAATAATGAATTGATCTGTTTTTCACACAAAGCTTTCATATGGCTTCAGAACATTAGCATCGTATTACTAATTTTATAACATTTTGCAATATTTAACTGTGCTTTTGTTTCCTTTTCTAAGCTTGAAAGAGTTTTAAAGTTTGAAAGAAGGGTGAGTAAATGATGATAGAATTGTTATTTGTGGGTGAACTATCCCTCTAACATGAGAATATGAAATTCAATCTCTCACTTTCCAATGCAAAATATATGAAAAAGGAGAAATTAGTGAGCATCAGCTCGCAAGGGACAGAGGAAGGACCTTTATCTTGCAGTATATATATAAAAAAAGAAGTTGCAGCTTTATCTACGATCTGATGGGATAGGCCCACTCTGTGACATCTCCCTTCCTCAAAATCAACAACTGGTTAAGATGGAGGGCTTGTCAGTTGTCAGCATGAGCGTGCACACTGAGAAAAGGGAAGCTCTTGCCGCCGAAGGATGGAGGCACAGACCATGATCCCAGATGGAGATTGGTCTTCTAGATAATTGATATGGTCATGTTGCACAGGATGTTGAGAAACATGTTACTGTGTAAAGAGAAGTCTAACCTACACATATACAGTTTAGTCATACAGGCATGCACAGATGTATCTACTGTATCATTCTGAATATAACTTATTCAAAGGAGATGTCAGTGCAAGCCATAATTTAATATTCAAGGGTTAGACATTTTGCAAAGGAGAAATTTTAAGAAAGTTAGACCAGGACGTCATTTATGCATCCGAGCTATGTTGGTTTACTCTGCTTTTGTTCTGTGTCTAGTCGATGACTCGGGTGTATGGATCCCCAGCACTGAGTGCGTTTTGTTCTCATTCATCTCCTTTGATCAGGATTCTGTATGTTGTCTGGGCAACCATTTCAAGTTCACTCAGCTGCAGCCATTATAGATACTCCATGATGTGTATGCTATAGATAGTTAAACCGCAAGCAGCTGTTTTCTGATGTCACGAATTACAGAACGGACAGAGAAATAGGAAGAAACATACAGTACGTCTCAACACATCGAGAGTAATGCCGTTCGAATGTGATGTGTTGACAGGATTGCACCGTGTTTTCTGTGGGTACAATTTTGCAATGAGCGAAGCTTGCGATTGTTCTTGCGAGTCATAAGTGTTTCTTTGAAAGTGAAGATCTCTTGTGCAATATTAAGCAAGTACGCCGTAATACTTCGTTGGAAGTGAGTGAAGTGCCAGCGAGTGAAGTGAGGGTTATCTTGTGGCACTGCCACACAACACTTACCTTTCAAATGCTCTGTGAACCTGCATGTCACCGTGTGTAAACAGTCTCTTAATCGAAAATGGGATGTTTTTAAAGAGATGTTTGAATGTAATTTAACTAACATATTTATGCTAATATGTGTTTCTGTATGTATAGCACTATTTAGAGGGGATCTTCTAAACGACTACCAAAATCAATTCGGATTTAATTATTTTTTCAATAACCTTTTTATTATTTATCATTTTTATATGCCAATTATTATCCATTATATATATATATATATATATATATATACTACCGGTCAAATGTTTAGGGTTCGGTAAGATTTTTTATGTTTTTAAAAGAAGTCTCTTCTGCTCACCAAGGCTGCAATTTTTTGATAAAAAATACACAAAAAACACAGTAATATTGTGAAATATTATGACAATTTAAAATGACCTTTTTTATGTAAATATATATTAAAATGTAATTTATTCCTCTGAAAAAAAGCAGAAATTTCAGCACCATTCCTCCAGTCTTCAGTGTCACATGATCCTTCACAAATCACTCTAATATGATGATTTTATGCTCCAAAAACATGTATGATTATTATCCATGTCTGAAAACAGTTTTTTATTTTCAGGATTTTTTGATGAATAGTTTTATTTTTATAATAATTGGCATATAAAAATGATAAATAATAAAAAGGTTATATAGGTAAATAAACTCAAAGGGCAGTGACCCTTTAGGAATGGATTTGAGGAAACCATATATATATATATATATATATATATATATATATATATATATTTCCTCAAATCCGTTCCTGAAAGGGTCACTGCCTTTGAGTTTATTTCCAAACCTATTCAAACACACCTGAACAAGCTAATAAAAGGTCTTCAAAGTTAATAGAGAATTGCAGATAGGTGAATTTGATCAGGGTCTGAACTAAGCTCTGCTGGACAGTGGGCCGGATTTTAGGAAACCTGGTATCTATGTATGCATGTCAATATTATATGTGAATATAGTAATGTATGGATTAATGAAGGTTACGTCACTCAGACTGATCAGACTTTACTTGATTTAAGCCTTCAACTTTTTTTTACCCAGAACTACAAGTTGGCAAAAAGGTCAAAATCCATAATGAGGGTTCAATGATGTGCTACAATATTCAAAGGTCAATATAAATTAGGATAAATCAAAAGACGGTGGGTAGTTTAAGTTCAGAGGTTTTACGAAGATTGTGTGAGGAGAAAAACAGTTTCAACAACATTTGAACATTTCAACATTTACCTCCTCAGGGAAAACCAGTCCCATTCGAGTAGTGTTCATGAGTGACATCACACTGGTTTTAGAGTCCGCAAACTGGGGATTAGAGAGATTTTAGTCATGCTTTCAGACTGTGACTCAAATCTAGCGAAACAGCAGAGAGGTTTGCCTAAGGGACAACACTCATACTGTACGGATGGGAAAGACGGAGGTGAGTCAAAGCTCTCGCCCAGAGATTAAACTCACAGTGAAATTACAAACAGGTTTGTCTGGATGGCATAGAGAGCTGCCTGCTCTTTTTCCATCTGCCGTGAAACCTGGAGCGTGTGCGTGGTTCGAGACGGAAAACTTGCGGGCCGGGCTGTCCGTGTGTTTACGTGTCGCTTTGTGTTTATACGTCCCTTTGCATGTCTATTTTTGTCACGCTCTGTGCGTCTCTGCGTGTGGGGGTGGCCTCCCTGGAGGTGCTCGACAGCCTGCGCGCTGAGATAATGGAGAGACCCGCACAGTCCAGATCTCGAAGCACTGGCCCGCCTCCTCTTCTCTGTCTCCCACTGTCAGTCATGTAGAACTCCACCTGCCCACAGTTTGCCTCCCTTCTCTAGAGACTACAGCTGCATCGGCCTTTTTTTTTCCTGTTTGTTGACATCCCAATGCTGTTGTCATGTTGGAGAACAGATTTCTTGGTCAGTGTGCTGTCATAGTAACGAGAGACTTCAAAAGAGTCTTTGACCGGTGCTTGATCATGTCTATGGAAACTACTGTAGTGTGCAGTGGGTGATGTTTGGCTTTTGTGTTTCGTTCTGTTTCAAAGCTTGAGTTTTTTCTTACAGCACGCACAATCAAACAAGAGGAAGGTACTGAAGAGGAGACGGAGAGAAGGCCAAGTGGTCCAGATGAGGCGGGCCACAGCGGTGAGGAAGGTTCTGGATTGGAGGAGCACATGATTGACAGTCCAAACAACTTACAAGATGCTGGGCCAGGAACAGAAGTGCAGAATGACACGGAATAAGACTGCCAAATGGTAAATATAATGGTAAATATTAAGATTAAGACTTAAAAAATATGTTCTAAATATCAGGAGAAATATATACATTTTTTTAATGTTTTTAAAGATACAGTCTTAAGGTAGGAAATCTTAAAACCTCATGGAGAAGTCATGGGACCTTCTAAAGAAAATATATGTCTTCTAGTTTTGCTCTGGTCTAAAAATGTCATCAGCTAGGTATTGGTCTTTCTGAGGGCTTGAGTAAAGCTTGAGCTTGAGCTAGAATAAAACTTGCTTTTAAATCAGCATACATTTGCATAAAAAAGAGAAAGATTATGGAAAAGGAATAAATAAAATGAAAGTTTAAAAGATATAAGATTTAGGCTATGTGTATTTTAATTATATGATGTCTGTTTTATTGCAAAGCATCATAATCCAGCAATTCAAAGTTCAAATGGTTTGCCTACATTTATTGTGACACATCTCAAGTAAGTTTCAACAGAGAACATTTCAATGACTTCCCATTAAAATAACAAAACCCTTTCGTGACCAAGGCTTGTCACTCATGCGTTCTTCCTTTTTTCAGTGTTAAAAGGGTGTGGAGCTCATAGCTGTTCTATAAGAAAACAATAGTTAAGACTAGGAGTTATTCTCAGGGAAAGCATCCCAGGAATCCTCCATAACCTGTTCCCAAGCCCTGGGCTGACGGCTGATAGTGCCAGACAACATGCGAGCAGTAAAGGGTCATATTTCACTTTTCCATGTTTGCCCATAATGATAAAACGTTCAGCATATCAAGCCACGGCAGCACCCTACGCTCAACCTGGGGTTAAAGAAACTAATTTCAATTTCTGTGTCCATCAAATGTGTTTTAGAGTCACAGGCTAAATTTAGAGCAGGTGCTCACGCGGCAGGTCTGATGTATGACTAATCCAATTAATTCAACATAATGAGGTTCCCAATCAACAAATTGTATCAAAGAGGCTTGTTCATAGCTGTGAAAGGTATTTTTTTAAGATAAAGACAATCCTTAGTGCTCATAAATGGCAAAAAATGTCAGTGTCAAATGACGCGCTATACACTACGCACTTATAAAATAAGAATGTATGCACTATATATGGTGCATATATAGTTGATATATAGTAGTATATATAGTTGAGTACATGAAGTGTCCAACATAATATGAAAAATATGAGGCCACACTGAGACTTCCACAAACATTTCAGATTATGGCAGAAATGAGTCCTTTATATAGACTGATAGACTGGCGAATATATTTTACAAATCTTAGCACCATCAAGGCTGCTATTCAAATTTACATTAGCTAAACCGGTGTAAGTATGTCTCTTGTTCGTGACTCTGTCCATCAGGTGAACGGCCGTTCCAGTGTAACCAGTGTGGGGTTTCATTCACTCAGAAGGGCAACCTGCTGAGGCACATCAAACTCCACACGGGAGAGAAGCCCTTTCAAATGCCCGTTCTGCAGCTACGCTTGTCGCCGTCGTGACGCCTGACTGGACATCTGCGCACACACTCAGGTCAGGCCACCACAACACTGCACATGCTATATAGAAGATGGGCGGTAGTGGGGTATTAATGTGTGCCCTTTCTGTGGCCACAGCGAACATGTTCTGGAAAAACTGAGCAGATCTGTTCTGTCCTGAGGGACGAGTTCAGACAGCCTAGCAAACACTGCGGTTAGGCCACCTGAGGACATGCTGTTGTGTTGCCTGCAAGTCTTGCGCTCCACCAAAGGAAATGCTCTCTGTCAACCAAAGGGAAGTGTCGCTTTGGTGAAGCATCACACTCTAACCCACTTTCATATCAGCCCACCATCAGTTGTTTAGCCTCATCATTGAAGATCCGGGTCATACGATACCATCAGCGCTCAGCTCGGGACTTCAAAAGCTGTCACTCAGGGACAGGCTCGTTGAAATGCACAGGGAGAGCAGGAGCGGCCTATCACTTCTCATCGTGTTTTTCTGCCTCTCTCTTCGTCTTTTGTCATTTCCTGTTTTGCAGCTCTAATCACAGCGCAGGGATAGTGCAGTTTTATAGGCCAGGCAGCCGATGTCTGTGGTGTCCTGTTTTTGTGGGCAGAATTTATGAAATAATTCTTTAAGACAGCTACATTTTGGTTTCATATATGCGCTGATGGTCGTGGTGGGAGAGCTTGGATTTGGTCTTCTAAACGATATCATTTTCATATTAAATACAGCTATCATTTAAGAGTTTGGGGTCTTTATGGCTGCATTTATTTGATCAAAAACGCAGTAAAACTGAACAATTGTGAAATATAGTTTTCTATTTTTATATATAAAATGTAATTTATTTTTGTGATGGCAAAGCTGAATTTTCAGCAATTTTAATCATTCTTTAGTGTCACATTAAAAATATGCTGATTTGCTGCTCAAGAAACATTTATTATTAGCAATGTTAAAAACAGTGCTAAATATTTTTGTTTGTAATTATTTTTAGGAGTGTTTGATGATTAGAAAGTTGAAAAAAATATTATAAATTTCACTTTTGATCAATTTAATGCATCCTTAAATGCGTCCCTGAATAATAAAAATATTAATTTCTTTAAAAAAATAATCTTGCTGACCCCAAACTATTAAACGCTAGTGTAAATTGTCTATGCTTGGATTTTTTTTTTAAAGCTTACATTTCTATGGAAACAGAGAGGGTTGGCATTTTGTGACCTGTAATCTAGACAAATGATAGAAACTTTGAAGGAGCTAAAATAGGCTACCAGTTTTTACTTTACTTTATTTGATTATTATAATTTCTTTTTAACCATTTTTTTGGTCACTAATTCCTTCCATTTGTCTTATTTAACATTTTTGATGACTAAAATGTCATGAATGGTCATGAGACAGTAGGAGTTGGTGTATCCATAGTAGTAGATATAGATTCTCCAACATTTAATCAACAAACTATGCAAAATATGTGGTGTGTGTGTCTGTGTGTTGTGGTCTATCATATTGATATCAAATGTCAGTGCGAAAACTTTTACCACCAAAGCCTACGCACCCAACTACCTCAGCGTATAAACGTTTGTGGCCGATGAGAGTCATTAAATCATTTGCATATCCATTTCTATAGGCATTATTAAGGAGATGCCACAAGAAAGGTTTGTTTTACCACAGTGTGAGACATGTAGTTGTTGCTGGAGACGTTTCAATTAGTAATTGGAGTACTTAAGCAGCAGTGTCACCTGGGGTGGTCTCAGCCCTCTTTGCCGCAAGTCCTTCCCCACTCCTTGGTGTCCCGTCCGCCCTCCCCGGCAGCCACTTCAGCTGGAGCGGAATGCGAGGAACTCAGCAGGTTTGTCGACTTCTTGTGCAACGAGCGCCACATGAAAGGACTCATCCTCTTTCGGCCCCTGGCAACAGGAGGATTGGTGGCAAACAGCCCCAGGAAAGTTACGTTGAGAGGGAGTTGAAACATTCAAACACAAACGGCTGTTGCTGAAATCCATATGCATGCACGGAGACCACAGACATTCTCTAAAAGATGAAACTGAAACGGCATGTACCACAGTTTTAGGCGTGATTCATAATGTCGGTGACTTTTCTTTGGGTTGCTTTGGTTGTCTTTGGCAGCTTAGTAAAATAAGAAACGTGAGGTGAGGGGCTAACACTTGATTCAGGGAAAGGATGCTTTGAGCCGGGTGCGTGTTTAACTACCAGTTGAGTAAGTTGAGCACTTTTGCTGATGCTCTACAATTGATAGGCATTTACTTGAAATGAAATGTCATCCTCATCTCACTGTTTCCTGTTTTCAACCCGAATGGATGCGGTTTAGAGGGCTTTAATGCATCACTGATGTGCACTGAATTTGCATTTGAATAAGTGCTTAGACAGGGATTTTTTCTAAATCGTCCAAACTCTGCTACAGGAACTTATAGGGTTTTGAATGGCTGGTATTAATCGATAAAACCATCGCATTTCTTTAGTCCCGTAACAGTTCGCATTTTTGTCTCCATCGCATAATTAGCATGATTGCCTGTTCCAGACTTTGCAGCTTGCAGGTGTTTTGACAGTTCATTGAACCAAACAGTTCAGTTCTGTTTTTCCATTTATAGGCTATATTTGTCTGTGTGGATGCGCTGTATCCTCTAAAATGTCTGCGCCAAACCATTTCTAGTGTGCTGTCATGCACACACCCATTTATTAGAGATATTGAAAGTGTGACAAAAAATGTCACTTTCAGAGCTCTCTCATCAGTTGAAACTGTTTCCAATACAGTCACCCACTGACATATAAAGACCGCAAAACAGAGTCTGCACTAGATCCCTTGATTACCTGACCTTTACAGAGTAAGACCAAGTTCATGAAAGACTATTTAATGTAACTCTACTGTAAATCGTTTTCTATTTAAATTAGACCTAAGCTACAATGTAGACCATTTCCACACTCTTCAATGATTTAATTATTTTATGTGACATTGTATTTCAAGCAAACCAGAGCTTTTTTTTTTTTGCTGTAATCCATCCTTTCCCACAGAAGTGACAGGGCCTTCGTTGTTTGACATGCGTTCTACATGGGAAAGGTCACCTCTCTCAGTGTCTCAGTCAGTAGCTGTCTCATTTTCACTGTTTGCTTCAGACGGAAAGCACTATGGCGCTTTGAAGAGGGTTACCGAAAAGTGTAGGGGGTATTTTTTTACATTTGGCACACTTACAGGTAATCCCACAGGCTTGCTAGTAACAGGTGTGAATTATCATTATTTTCTCACGTGCAGTAAGAGACTGGTTAACTGAGTTCATACAGTATGACTCAATTCGCTAGGCTGTTTTGTTTCACTTTATGAATAATTCTGAAAGTCCCTTACACCAAGGATTGACCACAGCGCTGACAGCAGCCCTGTCTCAAATTTAATTCTGTTTTTAGCTGACATAACAGAACAAGCGCAAACGTAATGGTGGGCTATGTTCCAAATTGATACCGATGAGTGAATGAGAAAAAAAAACATGACAGATAAATGAATGACTCAACCAATTGATGAATGAAACTCGGAATGAATCAATAAACGAATTGTTCCCTTAGCTACTGGAAAACTCACATCTGTTTCTGGAGGCTAAGCATCGTCCTCCTACAACTCTTCTCTGCCCACGACGGAAGGACAAGAAGCTTGTTTCTATTACATCTTTCTTGGGAGGTTTTGTCCCGCATTATCGCCCTTGCACTGACCTAATCTTAGTGGAACTGACTGTGAATCACTTCACACCTTATCCGGCTGAGGAGAAACACTCACTCGGTTTCTGTTTATTGTTCAAAGAGACTTTCCAAGTCATCACTCATGCTGCCAATTAGAGATGGATGACGATAAAATAGTACTATAGTACGTAATTCTATCCTCTTCTGGAGCAAACCCCCTCACCGCGTTTGTAGTGGTTGCATCATCACGAAATCTGATTTTGCCCACTTTCTCGCTTACTCAGTTGGAGACTGAAACTCAGTTGTGTGAGCGGTCGAATGAGTTATTTTACGACTTAATACTTATTTTACTACTCTTTGATGTCTTTTAGTGGGCAAACCACACAAGTGCAACTACTGTGGGCGGAGCTACAAGCAGCGCACCTCATTGGAGGAGCACAAAGAACGTGTGTCATAATTACTTGCAGAGCGTCGGAATGGACTCCGCCTCCAATCCTGGCCCATATCCAGGTGAGTGGCTCATGACTTCATTGAGACTGTAAAATGACAGTTTTCCACATAAGTGATTAAGTGTTATTGTGACCTGTTGTGAAATCATTTTGGTGTTGGATGACACAACGGTGATCCATGAGCTGGAATGTTTTGTGGAAACAAAACAATAGCAACTAACTTCTAAACAACTTCAATTTGCTACACTACACTATCATTTGTGGGGTACATTTCATTGACACCAAGGGTACAGTAGTTTTTCTGGTTAGCATGGTTAACACCTGCTGGTAGATGCCCGAACTACAAGCCTTTGGAACATTATCATTCTAGCTAAACCAGTGTTGCCTTGACATTATTGTTGTGTTTGTCAAGAGAAATTAGTTACATGGCACTTCGGGTTCAAGGACCTAATTTACTATGGATTTTATCCACCATCAAAAGTGAGGAACAAATTAGCTTTTTCAATGTTTTTAATACAATTTAAGTTTTTCGATGTTAAATATATCTGTAATTGAATTCATTCAACATTTTAATGGAAATAAATCAGCACAGTAAGCTTAAATATATTTTAAAGGAGAATTCTGGCGCAAAATGAACCTTTGGTCTAATAAAACATTGATACCTTGTCGAACCATTCTCTGAGATTTGTTTTCATGATAATCGAATGTAAAGAGTTTTATCTCTAAAACTGTTTAGCGTATAATGCTAGTATATGGGGGCATATAATAAGTAAAAAGAAATCACTAGTTTATACCGCTAACAAGGCTCAAAATAGCCCCACACTAACACAGTAACATAATGAGGGTCCCTACATGCAAAATGAAGCATTGAGAACTTTGAAAGTGTACAAACAGTTTAGTAAGAAGATACTTTATAAAGACAGTCTCTCTTCGTTTATACAGGCGGCACCATCTTCTGGAAAACAGTCTCAACAAGTCGAACCACGAACGCTGTTCATACAGTTCAGAAGTTCGTTGAACTTCATATAGTTCACCTCACTTGGCACATTGTTCATGGTTCTACTTATCGAGACTGTTTTCAAAAGATGGCTCCAGCTGTGTATACACGAAGTGGACTCTTTATAAAGCAGGGGTCTCAAACTCAACGTAACTGGGGGCCGCTGGAGGTAGAGTCTGGGTCAGGCCGGGCCGCATCAAGTATTCCAAAAAATATTTTATTTAAGTATTCCAAAAATGCAGCACAACTGATTCAATCTTCTCAATCTTTATTATTAACGTTTCTTCTAAACTGTTCCTCTGAATTTGAACATTCCTTTCTGTACATGATACAGAACATTCTGTACAAGTTCATTTTACAAACTTTCTTTGTCTTTCTTATACACAACATCTTTGTGATAGTCATATTTGCTTTTTATTTTCTTTATACAACACTATTATATTGAATGTTTTTTTTTAGGAAGGCACATTTCCTTTTATTATACTTAGAAAAACAATTATTGCTTTTGAAATACAGATAATTCTTTCTACACATGTATAATGTCTCAGGCAAATTACTGACTTTGCATATATCAAAGCAAACCTTCTTATCAATCAATTCATTACAACGTAACTAGTTCAAAGTTCAGTTCACAAATTTTAAAATGAACTAGTTCAGTTCATATTTCAAAAATGAACTAAGTTAGTTCATAGTTCTTTTTTCCATTTGTTGCTGCGAGCTTCTTTTTTATTATTAGGCTATTATTATTGCCACAGCCCATATACAACCACAGATAACAATTATCTTATCGACGGGCAAAGTTTGCAGACATGTAACATTTTCCCATCTCACCGACCTCATAAAACCCTTTTAAATGATCTCACAATGCCTCCTCGCTCCTCGGTTCACAGACGCTAGTGAACAAGTTCACTGTTACGTTCATCAGGCAGTAATACAGTAGGCTACGTTCAGTTCACGTTCGCCCAAAATATGAACGAGTTCATGAACTATCGCTCATTGAACGTGTTCAGACACAACACATATTACAAGCTCAAAATGTTTATTCTCATATTGTTTTAGAGCAGGGTATCCAACACGTCGCTCGTGAACAAACAGTAGCTGTGTCCTGATTTGGTGGTGGTAGCTCGCCTTGGGACTGTTCACATATCACGCTCACATATTTTTGCACGCTCAAGTATGTTTCAAATGTAGGCGCACATCGAGCGCCGAGCGTGCTCATAATTGAAGCGACGCACTCATTTTTTCCAGGCGCAGCCAGTATATGTTTGTACTTCGTGGTTGTCTATGACAACTACTGACAACAAACCCACCATAAGCTGTCACGAGACTATCTATGGTAGCCCATAAGGGATTAAAAAAAACGCGGCAAACGCAACGACGGGCCGCACTGAACATTAAACTTTAATGTCAAGTAGGGGGCCAACGAGTTTAGACCTCTGTTATAAAGTATCTTCTTATTAAACGGTCTGTACACTTAGGAAGTTCTCAGTGCTGTGTTTTGCATGTAGGGACCCTCATTATGTTACTGTGTTAGTGTGGGGCTATTTTGTGCCTTGTTAGTGGTATTAACTAGCGATTTCTTTTTACTTATTATATGCCCCCATATACTAGCGTTATACACTAAACAGTTTTTAGAGATTAAACTCTTTACATTAGATTATCATGAAAACAAATCTCAGAGAACGGTTAACTAGGTACCAAAGTTTTATTGGACCAAAGGTTCATTTTGCGCCAGAGTTCTCCTTTAATGCACAAATGAGCAACATTTAAACTGCCTTATACTAATTAAATCACTACAATTACTTTATATTAATGCTTTCCTGAAAATTATGATATATGCCTACGCACAGACGTACAAAAACCAGGCCATGCCTATATTGCGGATAATATGTTTACTTGGATTTCCTTGTCATTGATAGCGGCATACAGTACTTCTAAATCATGAAGAGTTATTTGTGTGCATTCTGTAGATAAACCGCAATTTATAAAGAGAGATGCTTTTAGGAAAAGTTTTATAAATCGTTTATAAAAACATTTCGGACACTGTAGTTCATTCACATTTATGATCACGTCTTTATAAATGAGGACTCAAGTGATTGGCTCAAAACAACCTGGCTGCAAAACTTTGAGATGAATAGAAATGCTAATGAATAGTTTTCTTCATGTATAATGGACCAGCTTGGTTGATATGCTCAATCATTTCATCATTTCCCAGGGGAGATTCCAAAGGAGCAGAGGTCGCTGGAGTCCGCTGGCATGGCAGCTTTTGACCGGCCTCCTGTAATTGAAAGACTGGGGAACGTGGGTAAACGGAAGAGCACCACGCCACAGAAGTTTGTGGGTAAGTGTCACCTCAGCAGTAAATGTGGTTGAATCTACAGTATGCAACACACTGATCTTCAAAGTTCTAGCGGTGCTAATGAATGTAAGGCAGATTACATGGCGGAATAAACATTTTTTAACCTCACACAGTCCTTGTTGCAAAATGCAAATTCTGTCTGCTCTGTTTTAAGTCTGGTACTGGTACATACACTCCCAAAAATATGTTTTTGGCGACTCTGAGTTCAGTCTTACTGAAAGTTGTCTAGGATGCAGGTCAAGATCTATTCCTAATAATAACTTTTCCATTATTTAAACATCATTTCATTAATTTCTTCTACCATAATCATTACAAATGAACACAAAAAACTATTTTTAATGATAGAAATGAGTACCTCCTACTTTCTGTAGAAGCAACAGCAAATAGAGCTGGATGGATAAGGCACAAGCCATACTGTCTCATTTCAAAAGGTGCTTACAAATAAAAACTTATTTAATATTTACTTATTTAAATACAGCACAGTGCAATTTCAGAGCATTTAGCGCCTGGTTAAACTGGATTGCGGGTGATTAGTGAGTAATACACAAGTTTTTGAGCTGAAATACCACATGCAACTGCTTCGTGAATGCTGAGTTTCCACATGAAGGAACAGAGTGCAGAACTCACTTTAGAAATATAAAGACATAAAGACAATTAAATTGTAATACAAGATCTCTTAAGGGAGATAGAAAAATATTATTTGAAAGGAAACTCATTACTTGCCTATTGACAAAATATGCGGAAATCAAACTAAGTATTAAAGTGAAAGAGAGAGAGATACATAAAAGGTTTGAGTGGGAGTTGTTTTTTTTTTTTCATTTTGTGGTTTTTGCACACCTGTAGCTTTGCCATTGCTTTTACTGACTACGCCAGTGCAGTTTACCGCATCCATATTCTGCAGGGGTTAAATTTTCTCACTTCAGTCTCCAAATGGGACTTTCCATCATTAATGCAATGAAACATAGTAGCAGATTCTTTAAATGCATCTTTTACTGCAAATTGCAAGGTTAGTATATGTTTGGACCATAATGGAAAGTACTTTGAGGCTATTGTTAATGCATCTTTTATTGCATTGTCTATTAAGGTGAGAAAATGGTTCGCTATTCGTACCCTGAACTGAACTATGAGATGGGCCTGAAGTATGAAAAGGAAGCGGAGTTGATGCAGGCCCAAATGATGGACCATGCCATTAGCAATGCCATCAACTACCTGGGCTCTGACTCCTTAAGGCCTGTGGTCCATCACCCATCCCTCTCCATGGCCGAGGTGGTACCAATGGTGAACCCGCTATTCCATCCGGTGTACCCGCTCGGCCCACGCATGGACAGGCCCAGCAGTCGAGAGGCTCCACCGATGCCCCACCCAAACCCAGAGTTCCCGCACCCAACCAATGGCGCGATTTCCTTGGTCAGGCCCAAGAATCCTCAATTGGCCCGAGACGGGTCGCCGTCAACAGTGGACCGGTATTCGGCCGATTCGGCCCGGAGCAGCCCTCGGGGACAAGCTCAGTGCTGCCGGGCACAGGTCGCGATCCAGCCCGGGGTTCGGCCGGCCAGAGGAAGGGAGGGCGATCGACGCCAGCCGGTCCACCACGAGGGATGGCATCCGCGTCTTCAGCCGCGAGGGCCAGGAGCTGAGGGTGTTCCAGTGCGAGCACTGCCGCGTTCTGTTCCTGGACCACGTCATGTACACCATCCACATGGGTTGCCATGGTTACAGAGACCCGCTGGAGTGCAACATCTGCGGCCATCGCAGCAAAGATCGCTACGAGTTCTCCTCGCACATTGTTCGAGGAGAACACACCTTTCGTTAGCACTCTTGCAGGTAATTTACTGCAGACGGCACAAGTTTACCGCCGAAGCATTACGTGAGCACCAATCGGCAGATATATGAAGGTTTGGGTCCAATAGAATTTTTTTTCATTTTGGAGCTGTTTGAAGATTTTTGTTCTGGGTGAGGGGATGAGTAGTTTATTTTGTGAATGTTTCGCTTGACTTTCCTTTTCCCCAATTTTTTTTTTTTTTTCAGAACACATTTTATTGTTGTGTATGTATTGAACCTTCTAGCAGAGCAGCTATGTGTTATCTAAAGTTGTGAAGTTCTTTCTCTTTTTTTGTCATCTTTATTACCTCGATGCATGCTATCATTCCTGTTTCATGGACCAGGTACAACGAGAGGACCACTGGAGAACTAAACCGTTTAGTTTTGTGTAAAAAAAAAGACAAAAAAAAGACTAATTCATAGCTTCATGCTGCTGTGGCTTCTTAGTGCCTTGCTGATGTTTTGAACGGCATGATTTTGCCTTTTTACAGAGTGGTTTGTATCTTTTTAGCATCTTTTCTCATCACTCGCTCCATTTCGATGAAGTTCTCGGGGCGTGTGGGCCGAAGCTTTGGTTTTCGTGCTAATTTCCTGTTCCTCATGCCGGTGCTATGCTAGTTTCACAGAAGCAGTCCTGTAGTTGGCACGGTCTTTCAGACACATTACTATGAAATGTTGATGAGAAATCGTAAGATTTTAACGAGAGACCGAAATATTTTTTTTTTGCCATGTTAAGGACAGATGAGTTTTCCGTGTTGTTTTGCTTCTGTTGCACACTTACTATCATCTCTTGCATTCTTATGCACTTCGCTGAAAACAGCACTGCGACATGCCTTGATAAACCTGTTTTTTGCACTATTAGCTTGAGGCCTTGGGCAAAAATATGCTATTTCCATGCTATTGATAAAGGGAACAAAGATCATTGTTTAGTTCAGCTAGTCACAGTGCAGTAGTTTGAACAAGTCTGCAGATATTAACATGCTTTACCTACAGGGTTGCCATATTTTTGATTGAAATCTGTGAATTTCACTCTGCCTTTCAGACCGAATGCCTCATTATTAATGCCTTGTTAAATAAATCTCCTCTGACTGTCTTCAGTGTTACAGCACAAACTCTTTAGATCTGTAAAGAGTCTAGATATTCATTTCTCAATCGACAAATGTTGTCTTTTTAGCCCACACATGGACCAATGTATTTGTTATTGAGCTATTTAAGAGCTTAAATATGCACATACATGCGTGGCATATGCATTTTTCGTTTTGACTCTAGTTAGCTAATATGTTTTATCATAGAGAGACAAATAGATAACATATATGCGCAGTTACAAATGACTAAAAGGAATCTGTCTGATACTGGAACTGATTTAGATCTTATAAACCTAATAACAACTTCTATAGATGCTAGAAGATTGCTGTCGAGATTTCATCGCTAACCCGGAATGCACGAGAGCTTTACAAGATAAAACGCTGTTTATTAATCAAACAATGTTTTGCCCCCTTCCAACACGATTTTTCCCATGCTCGATGCAGAGACCTGTTCTCATTATTTTCAGTGCATTAAAATCCGTCGTGAAAATTTAGACTATTTGTTTTATAGTGTTCACAGTCGTTTATTTTCCTTTCCTGTTTCTCTTCCCTTTTTACTTGCTCTTTCTTTCATATACTCTTTTTTTCTTCTTCAGTGTTGTTGAATATTTACATGAAGCGTTCTGTAGCACAACCATAAATCAAGCTTCAATCAACACCTTTGTCTCAATGTGTACTACTGTTCAGAACCTCCCTTGCATATTTGTTGGGCTTTTATGTCAGTGCTACAAGAGCTTAACATCACTATCAGACTCTGTTGTACCTATTGTTTTAAAGCTTTGCTTTTGTCTTCTCTGCTTTGAGGAAAAGTCCAAAAAAACTGTGAATATGCCCTTTAAGCGTTATGGGAAAAGACATAGAAATGCATTTTATTGTTCTTCAAATAATAGCTTTGCCTTTTTTTTACACCTCCAAAAATGACAACGCGCACACATCACCTCTTAAATCCTAAAACATTTTGAAGAATTTTATTTGTTCTTGTGAAGCATGAATATCTTTATGAATTTTACATGTCTTTTTATTTTTTGGATTGGTGTCACAAGCAGGCATGAAATTGAATGTGCTCCACAATTCCAGGGCATTTTATAGAATTATTATCAAAGCTTATTGTATATTATACATTGTGTTTGTTTAGTTTAAAAAAAAGAAACAAGGTGAAGGAAACATTGATGTAAGACTATGTTTACAACTGAATGAACAAGAGCACATGAACAGAACGTGTTCTTACGATGAGTCCACACTTATGGGAGTGGAGAGATATTGAACTTGCAAGAAGGCACTCAGAGTC